>CM017188.1:10383835-10692180 GCA_004837865.1 Musa balbisiana | reverse complement strand
GTTTCGCTGTTGTCGAATCGAACAATTTTGGAAAGTTTTCCAATCTCCTGGAGCTGTAATTCCTGCTCCTGCAATTTAGTTCTAAGATCGAGAGTATGAAGACAGTCAGCAACGAGGTGGAGACCCTACTTGATCGGTCGACGATTTCAAATTAAAACCGACTATAAAAGCCTCAATTACTTTTTGGAGCAAAAGATATCATCCCCCGAGCAGCAAAAATGGGTAACAAAACTTCTTAGATTTGATTATGAAATAACTTACAAAAAGGGGAAAGAGAATGTTGTTGCAGATGGGCTTTCGCAGTTAGCTGAGCAAGCTGAACTTTCGGCCATTTCGCTTCCAACCAGTGACTTCCTTGAGGATATTAAGATAGAATGACAGGATGATCCAGAGACCAGTAATATCATAAAAATATTGGAAGAAGCATCAAGCTCCGTGGCTCATTACAATTGGGACTCAAAAGAATTACACTATAAAGGACACATTGTGCTTATGACAAATTCTACTTGCATCTTCACGAGCAGATTTTGGACAAAGTTATTCCATATGCAGGGTACTAAATTGAAAAGGAGTATGCAATATCACCCACAAACCGACAGCTAGACGAAAGTTGTAAATAGGTGCTTGGAGACAGTCCAAAGCCACCCACCAAATATGACTACTCAAGGAGAACTCCAGACCCAGCCAAGTGTCATTATTGATCAACAGATCGTGACTCGACGACGACGATCCACTACTGAAGTTCTAATACAGTGGGTGAACCTATCAACAGAAGATGCCACTTTAGAGAACTATGACGACTTGAAGATCAAATTCTCAAAATTCATGAATAGTCAGCCTCGAGGACAAGACTGATTTGAAGAGGACGGGTCTGTTAGGACTCTAGCTAGGAGAGTCCTAATTGATAGGGGCATTCATGTAAATCCTACCTAAGCCGACCCTTATTAAAGAGGTGAAGAGGCCGGCTAGGGTTTGGAGGTTATTTCTTAAAGAAGAATTAGGAGTTGTAAAGGAATAGGAGTCTTGAGTAGGAGTCCTATTAGGAGTTGATTAGAAGTAGGAGTCTTGAGTAGGAGTCCTATTAGGAGTTAAGGTTTAGAAGCCCTATAAATAGCCATGTATTCCTCCTCTTTTCATAGGCAATAGATGAATATTTTCTGCAGCCTTTGAGCAGCAACTTGGAGGAAGGAACCCCTATAGAGTTCCAGGAGGCCGATCCCCTAAAGAGATCAACCCCAAGCTTAGAATCTGCAAGGGTTCTAACAGTGGCACCTGAGGTAAGTACAATTGTGGCATGTATTGATGTGGAGGTTGGAGAATGTTGGAACTTATACTTTTGCCATTGATCTGTTGCTCCGTATCATATGATCGAACATCGTACTGTTGCTTAGAGAAGAATGACCAAATGAGAGTGAGAAAGAGATTGAGAGAGTAGAAGAGTTTGTGAGGGTGAAAGGGGAGGGAATGAGGGGGTAAAAAGGGTTTAAAAACCCTTAGATTTGGTTCAAATGATTAAATGGACCATTTGAATTCAACAAATCCTAGCCATTGATCACTATCGGTTGAAATTCGACCAATATAGGTTGGTAACAATCGGATTTCGACCGGTATAGACCTCGTATCAAGCGATACAAGGCAGTCTTTATATGGTGATAGCGAAGTTAGGTAGAATATTATCTTCTTGCTCTTATATGGTGCCTGTATCTCAACATGTGCGATACAGCTAAATACCAAGATGTGGTGGAATTTAAAGTTTATATGTGTTGGAGTTGTCTCTTCATATGATCCTATGAAGGACCAGAATTCTTTCTGCTTCACTTTCTTGCTGTTAGGTTAAATCAAAGTATTTAAATTAATTTTTAAGATTGTCTATGTATCTGATTTTTCAATTGTAGACATTTTTGAAAATCTGATGCTGCTGGCATTTTTTTTGTGTCAGAATAACTTTAACAGTTTAACTTCACAATTTCTTTTTCTCATTTTCTTTTATATATCATAGTCATTTGGCAGAGCTGGAAAGTTCTCAATTGGTGATATTTTGGATGACTTTCTTCATCAGAGATTTGGTGCTGATTCGTATGAGCATGTTAAACGTGGAATAGCCATGTCAAGTAGACTAGCTGCATTGAAAATTTTCAATAATAAGGCAACGGGAAGATTTGTCTTTTTAATTGAAAATCATGCATGCTTACCAAGCATCAAACTTTCATCTGTTGATGCTATTATTATTTATAATAGTGATTGGAATCCATTGAATGACCTACGGGCACTTCAGAGGATAACTGTAAAATCACAGCACAATTCTCTGCTTGTCTTCCGTCTATATTCATCCTTTACACTGGAGGAAAGATTTCTAATGTTTGCAAAGGAGAACATGAAACTTGACAGTGATATAGAAAACATAAACTCCAGTGTCTGTCATTCTTTGCTTGGTTGGGGTGCTTCGAATCTCTTTCATCGACTAGAAGAGTTTCATCATACTGATTGCTCAGAGAATCAGTCTCAAAGTTCCTATGATAAAATGATTCTTAATGATATGCTGGAAATATTAACTAAGTTTCCATGTGTTCCTACCAAATATTCGATCATGATAAAGGCCCAGCAGAGTGGAGATTCTTATTCAAGAAAAATTATTTTGGCTGGTGAGGAAGGAGGATCCTCATTGGACAAAGATCCACATACTTTCTGGTCAAATTTACTGGAAGGAAGGTGTCCGCAATGGCGATATATTTCTGAGCCATCTCATAGTCATAGGAGCTGTAGAAAGGTTCGGAATTGGGATGAATCTACATTGTCATCTGAACCAGAAAATGATGTAGTAAAAAAAAAGCTGAAGAAGGCAGTTAGCAGTAATACTGTTGATCCAATCTCTCTCAAAAGTTGGTTCCAAGGAAAAAGAGAAGCTGAAGGCAATAATAAGTTGTTGTCTGGAAATCCAGATGGAACTTCTCATATTTCCATTACTAAAGGAGCTTTTGTTCGATTGCAGTTGGAGACTGGTATTACTATACTGTTAAGAATTTGGATTATAATGTCATCTTTCTTCAGGATTTTCATATTCTTTTTTTTTTGTTATGTGGGATTGAATGTTGCAGAGGCACAATTTAATAGTCAAGGAAATGCTGTATCACAAGTGTCTTTAATGTCTGAAGGTACTAAAGATATAAACAGGCCTTATGAGATTGACTGGGAAGGGAGAGAAAGCTTACGGACTGCACAGAGGAATCTTCATCTTATATTGAAGCCAGAGTTATCAAAACTATGTGAGATATTAAAACTTCCGGTAAGCAATTTGAACAGTCTGATTTAGTTTCTTCAACCTTGTGGATAGGTGTTTCTGAATTTATTATAATTTTGGCATTTTAACCTGAACTGCACGTAAATAGTTAATTGGCAATGTAATTTCACTTGCATTTCCTCTGGTAGAAACTTTTATTGATGCTTCTGTACTTTTGATCCTTTAAGAACGTTAGATTGTGTTGAATCAAGTGTGAATCAAGTAATCTTGATTTGGTGCCAGTCTTATCTGTTTGTATCATTTTATGGCATAATATTCTCAAATAATTAGGTTTCAGATTGTTCACTTGCATTTTATTTACCATCATTTGGCATGAAAATTTTTCACTAGTAGCAATACATGCCTTGCCAATGTGTATTTCCAGTGGCATCAGTATGTTGTATCTTAATTGATGTCTAAGCACTTTATTAGAAGGTTGTACATACTCATGGTTTAAATATTGGTTGGATTGATATGGACTAATCGGTATTTATGGGTCGACTATACTGCTTGATACCGCTTCATATACTGCTCTTTTTATTAATATTCTATTTAGTGATATTGGATGACACAATCATATACTGCCAGGTAACTCGTTGTACGGATCCAATAGGTCGCCAAAATCGAGATACCTACAGCCTTTATTATTTGCATTAGGATTTATTGTAATGAATAAATGAGGTATAAGAAGATTTGAAATGAATGAAAATAGCCAAAAGTGTAAGGCCTTATGGTATCACTACTTAGGTTTGCATATCTGTGGTTTTTAATTTGATCTACTCAACTTGTATCCAAGACTCACCTATTTAGACTTATTTTAAACCTTATAGTCACAAATTAGTTAGAGAGAGTGTAGACAAAGAATAGTCAAAGACAAGAGCAACTAGGCGCTCAACGAGCCTGAATATTAAAATTGTAAAACAATTAACACAGTAGGAGGATGGAGAGGGGTTGTTGGGTGTGGGGAGGGGAGGAAGGATAAAGGATTCAAGAACAGGGAGGAGGTATGGGAGAGGGTTGCTGTTCGTTGGGTTGGCTGTCTTGTTGTCACTTGAGTTGGGTTGCTACTAGTTGGGTGGCTATGGGTTGTTGTTGGTTGGGAGGGGAAGAGGGAGGACACAAGGGAGCTATTAGGGAGGAGTAGGCTATCAGGGAAGTCAGAGGAAGTTGGCGGGCGATTGTAGCAAAGCAAAGGGGGAGAAGACGCTAGCTGTTGGGGTGAAAGGATGATGCAAAGGAAGTCGTTGGTATAGGGAGGAGAAGGGAAGATGCGGGAGGAGGAGGCTGCTGATGCAAGGAGGAAGACTATTGCGACAAGGCGAAGCAGAGGGGACGCGGAGGGGGGGCTATGACCAAGGTGGGGGAAGAGGGAGGGGAGAAGCTGGTGGCGATGTCGTCAGGGAGACAGGAAGAGCATTGTGGCGAAGTGGGAGAGGAAGACGTTGGTGGATGTGGTGGAGTGCATGATGACGGAGGAGGAGATACCAACGACGAGCTCACTGGAGGAAGATGCTACTATCGTTGTTTGCCCATGCAAAGGAAGAAAGGAAGAGTTGTCGTTTGTTGATTAGGTTTCTAGGGGTCATTGTCTCATCGTGTCTAATTCGTGTTTGCAAATGAACATTCGTTGATCTGGTTCCATACAAACAGATCTAGTGATTTGGCTCGCTCCGGCTTGATTTAAACCAGGCAAGCGCTTGGGTCGCCTAATGTCTGAGTCCAAGTGCACGCCTAAGCTGTGCTCAAGTAAAGGCGCTCACTTGGCCCACTTATTGGGCGCTCGGGCCTTACCTCGCCTAGGTACCTAGGTGAGCACCCAAGGCACTCCTTAACTTTCCTGGTTAGAGTAATAATAAGTTGGCCAATTTTAGCCAATATGATTACCCTCAAAAAGGAATAAGAGGAGAGGAGTGGAAGCAGGGGAACTTAAGGTTTTTTTTTTTTTTATTTTTAAAATTAAAAAACAAAAAATAGACTGAGCTGATCTTACCACTCAATCCAAGCCGATTACCAAAACTAGGTGGTAAGCTCGGTTCACAAGCCTTATGGCCTAGTTCATAGTGCTTATCGAGTGGTAATTCATAAATTGCTCGAAATTGGGCTGCTCCATATGTTGGTCAGAAGTTGAATCGATGAATATTGGCTGGTTGCATTCTTTGTTTTAAACCTTTCCATTTGTCATATAGGACCTTTTTTTGATGTTGGCCTTCTACTTTGTCGAAGACAAAAAGGAAAGAGTCAAAAGGGTGAGAATAAAAGAAGATGGAGAAGCTTTTAGTCTCTTAAACAAATATTGATGCCATCATAAATTATAATAGGATTCGAATTTAATCTCAAAGTCTTAAGTGCTTCTCTGAATCTTTTGTTTGACATATATGACATCTTTTCATTACATGATTAATTTTTAAAACTTTCATAATTATTGAATTAATCTCTTATTTTTTATAGTATTTTTATATGCTTGTTTCATATGTTTTCTTTCATTAAAGTTAGACATTTTCAATAAAGTTAGCTAAAAGAATCTTTTAGCATATAATAATTTTATTTTCATAATTTTCATTAATAAAGTTTCTATTATTTTGCTATTTTTATGATTTTACATTTTGTTTTTGAATTTTTTCTCTAGCAATCTAGATTATGCCATTTGATTTGATTGATTTCATCGATCTCAATACCTATCTTGTGAATCATGAATTGGAAGACTGCATTATACTTAGATTTTCACTTAGATTATTTTGGTAGTTTCGTTTTTTGTTTAGGGTGGCCTTCGTAATTTGATCATGACCTGAATGTCCATAACAACATTAAGTGATTTAACATGGTTCGTCTTATCAGTCCGTACTGGTGTGCCGATCAGTTGTCGCTACGGTATATACCGAACTATATCGATGTACTAACATTTGGTACAGTGGGGCATACCGACAAATCAGTATGTATAATTTGTATCAGTTCTCTATCGGAATATGTATCGCCCGTACTAGGCGGTTTGCCACAATACGGTGAACCTTGGATTTAAGGAAAGAATTTTAGTTGATCTAGAACCTGGATTCTAAATTTGGTGGATTAGGATTTTGAATTGAGAGTTGGAGTTGGTCATCCTTTCTATAGATTCTCATATGATCGCCCTTTTGAATTTTCAAGGGGAGCGAGACTATTGACAGAGAGTAGAATATGGTGACATCACCAAGAGGGAAATAGGTAGGAATCCTATGAACCTGAAATCGTGTCTTCTCTTATTGATTTTCTTCTCGATTGATATCTTTCATTTCTCATAATGATCTATTTAGCAATTGGTTTATTCATGTTGATTAAATAATATTGGTCGTTGGTTGTAGGAATGTCATCTTTCTATACTTTCAATCATGGTTTGCTATACCGATGCATACCACCCTGTGTACTGGTCTAACAGGATACCGATACACGGATCGCCCTCTATCAGGCGGTACTGATCACTTGACTACGTATCGGGCGATACGGGGTTTGTATCGGGCAGTAATGGTCGAAATTTGATTGTTATATTTTCAATCATGATTTGTTGTACCGATGCATACCGCCCTATACGGGCGGTATATACTTATACCGATCTGATAGGGTATCGATACATGGATCGCCCTCTCTTGGGTGGTATCGATCACTTGACTTCGTATCGGACAATACAGAGTTTGTACCAGGCGATAATGGTCGAAATCCCACCATTATCGACATGTACTAGTTGATAACGATCGTATTTCAACCATTACCAATCAAGGGCTAAGATTGTCTTATTTTTTCAAATAGTCAATTTGACCATTTAAGGCTTAGAAAAGGGTTTTTAAACCCTTCTCTCCCTCCTCTTTCAACTCATTTCACTTTCTCACTCTTAAACTCTTTCAATTTTTTTTTTTTCACTCACATGTCTTTCTTATTCTCAAATTTTTAAATTTTCACTCTCCTAAACTCAACAAAGCTATAATTTGTGAATTGGATCAAATTTAGGAGACTAATTTGGGATGATTAAGAGGAAGAACACTCTAATCGAGAGATATGCATTCTCTTTCTAGATTTTTATTGATTTATGAGATGATTAAGCCTATTCTGTGTGATGTATTACTTAATGTCTAATATGTTGTTTGATATGTTTTTGATGATAGGATAATGTTAATTAGGGAGTAATTAAGGTCTTTAATATTGTGATTAGTATGCTTAATATTGAATTTTTTTTCATAATTAGATACTTAATAAGTCAAATCTTTATATTTCATGTATATTAAGGATTGGATCATATGTCTGTGATAGTATAATAGGTTTAATTAGGTTTTAATTAAGTTTTTTAATGTTGTGATTCAAGGTTCTTAATTTCGGTCCATACCAGTGTACCGAGCCTTGCTCAGTACGGTATGTATCGAGGCGTATCAATAGTCCATGAGGGCGAACCAGGGATACACTAAAAAAGAACTATAAAACCTCCAAAAATACCTGGAGGTAATGATTCGAAAATACTGGGGTGTACCGACCGGTATGCATTGGTAACGATCAAAATCCGAGGCGTACCGATCGGTACACCTCGGTAACAATCGGACTTAATCGTTACAGTTCGGTACAGATCTCGTATCGCTCGATACGCGGTCAAAACACTAGTAATGTCTTGTAGAGGGCAGTCCACGTATTGGTATCCTCTCGGATCGATATATACCACTCGTACTTGGCGGTACACATTGAAATTGAGAACCCTACTGTGATTAGTGGTTTTAATGATGATTTAATAAAAATTTGATCGATATTGGGTCAATTTATATTATTTTTGCTAAAACTATACTAATATATTTATTTCTAACTTAAAAACCCTACTCTAACTTTTTTTTTCCAAGTATTTTTAAAGGTTTTTTTATGATTTTTGCCGTACTGTTGGTACGCCTTGGCGTGTAATCGGTATGCATCAGTACGAACCGAAATTGTAATCCTTGCTTTCAATACATTCTTTTTTCTTTTAGGTCTTGTTCGTCCATGTCTAGGTGCATTATTGTGATTTAACTCAATCTAGATGTCTTTTGCACTCTTGTTTCTTTGTATCGGGAGAGTTTAGAACATAGGAAACTTTATTTTTGTCTAGGCCATTAGAAAATAAGAAAAGAAACATGACATGATGATTGAGTAACAACGGATTTTTTTTTGAAATAGAGAGATAAGAAGAGAGAAGAGAAAGATAATACCAAATGATAATAGAAAAAATAAAGGATAATTACCAGACTCACTTCGGCTCAAGGAGCAAACTCCTTGTATAAAGGTCTCACACCTCCACCACGTCTCACACGTGGACAATGAACTTATTCCATCGAAAAAATAATTGTGACCTCGTACCACTCACATAAGGTGGGAAGTACTCAGTTCATCTTCTCATTGATTCCATTACATTGTTCTAGCCCTTTTTATAATCTCAAGTATAAGAATAAAAAGAAAAAAAAACAAGAATAAGAAAGATTACAATCGTACCAATTAAATATATAACGTGTTCTCATTGAAGAAGGTAATAATTCTACTTTGATTCGAAAAATAATCTCCCTGTATTGATGATATTCTTGATTGATAAACTTCCATTTTTATAGAGATGAGTCTTTAGTAAAGATTTGCAATCTTCAATTAATAATGAATTTGATTTCTTCCACTTTTAAGCATTTGTTTCCTTTTTCTTCACCTTGAGTAGATGTTGCCATGTGGCAACTCGTGACAAATGCAAAATATATCTAAACTAATAAAATTTGTTCAAATAATATATAAACTAAATTACTGATGCATCACATGAGCTAGCCAATAAGGGGATCTGGCTGGTAGCAAATTGCAGATGGGCTGCAAACATGTTACTGTAGCTAGCCGACAAGTGGACCTGGCCAGCAGCAAATTGCAGTTGTGTTGCAAACCAAGGTTTGTTGTACCATAACATACTGTCCAGTATGAGCATATATACTGGTCCGACGGGGGACCGGTATGGCCGGTATATATCAGTTTGTCGGTAGGCCCTGTCATATCATGTGTTGGTACATCGGTATGGTTTGGTATGTACCGTACCGATGGCCAATCGGTACACCGGTAAGATGAACCATGCTGCAAACATGTGACTGTAGCTACAGCTTGGGCTGCGCACGTGCAGCCCAGCCTACAGCTTCAACCAGGCGCATCAGCTCAGCCTGTAGCCCTGAACCTGGCAGGCTGATTAGCAAGTAGCTGACCCACAGACTTCTGGTCTCACATGCACAGTAGCCTGCAAATCACCTGATGCTACATGCCCTATTGCCACATAAGGGCTGCCTGTTGCAGCTAGCTATCTCATGCTTTCCATAGGATGAAATATTTGAAGGTCATGAAGATAATTCATGACAAGCCATCATGGAGTACTCTGTTGTGATAGTTGAGGCAGGTACATTAGAGGGAGAAAAGGTTCACTTATCTTTAATTGATTTTGCTGCTTATCTGGTAAATAGTTTTACTATCTACTTATATGTTCTTGACATAGATGATGCAGCACTCATGTCAATAGGTGGCAGTGGCAACATTAGCAAACAGCCTCCTAAATATAAGCTTGCCCTATGTGCTTGGATCGCATGTTGCACTATAATATTGTTAATTAGTTTTAGTTAAGGTGGTCATAAGAAACTTAGTTGAATGTTTGTTAGATGACAAACATGTGAGTTAATCAGCATTATGAATCTTGTGGTGAAATGAAACTATAGCTCAGAATAATACGATTTTGTGAGTGTATTCTTTTGGCGATAAGATATTAGATTCATTTATATGATATGTTTTATGATGTTCCTTTGTTGGATGCTTATGAATTTTATGTACAGGTGAATGTCAGTGATGTGGCTCAAGTGTTTCTTGACTACATAATGAATAATCATCATGTTAGTCCCGAACCAGAAATGATATTGCAGGCCTTCAAGATATCACTGGTTAGAGCAACCTGCAGTTTTCTACTAGTTTTAATGTACTAGTATTTAGCATGTTGTTGGACTTCAAATTGATAGCTTTTGATATGTGCTTTCAGATATACACTAAGAGGATTTTATGGCTACAAGTTACTAGAAAAAGAAGTTTCTGAAAAATTAAGGGCCACTATGCCTTTTTTTATTTCATTTTTCATCTTAGAATGTAAGAAGAGTTTTTTGGAGGAAGAGTTTTTCGTGGTGGAACTAAATTGGTTGGGAGAGACCGAAGAAAGATGGGCAACTTATTTTGTTTTTTTTTGGGGTACTTCTTCTTTTCCTATAACATTCTATAAAACCACAATTTAGATAAAAGAAAAACAATTCATAGGAGAAAAACATAAAATTGTTATTTAATATCCATGTTTTAGTTGTTTTTTGGATTTCTGAATTTCCTTTATAAAAAAGTTACAAGAAGCTTAAGTTATACCCAATTGGTGCTTAATTTCTTGTATCAACATAGTCCAATTCTGTTACTACTTTGACTACCTTAATATTAGATACTTGCATTGCTTAATTGTACATCTCATGGTCATTGGTTTTATGTTTTTGTTTTTAGTGAAGCAAATACTTTTGCTTCCAAAATTTTCAAAAACATGAATTATTTTAAAAGGTGAAATTCTTAACAGATGGGTTTGTTTAAATTTTTTTTGTGTTGGTTTTAGCCCAAACTAAGCTTACAAATGCTCGAAAATTGCCCCATAATTTTTGATTGATTGTAGCATTATTTCTGGTGTATCATATAATGTGACTGACTAGTTGGACTGGGCTAATCACTATTTGCTATTAATATAAGGATCGATATCTAGAGAGTTGACTTGGTACAATGGTAAGGTTGCTCTTTACGACTCGAGTGACCAGAACTCAAAACCTGGAAACAACCTCTTTAGTTATTGAGGTAGCGTACATCACTCCATCCCAAGCATCTTGTAGCATTCCAAACTTCATAGTATCATTGCGTAAAATAATAAGAAAATAAAAATAAATGGTATTGTGTCCAGTGAAAAGTCATCACTTCACTTAGGTAAGGCCTAGGTGCTTGCTTGGGCCCAAGCACTGGGCGGGCTGGGCTCCCGCCTAGTTCAACTTAGGCCAAGTCGAGCCTAAGTCGAACCAAAACAGTATTATCTGGTTCGATCGAACCATATATCTAACACAGAAATCCCTCTTTCCCACTGTGTTTCTGCACGGTGGCAGAGCTCCTCCCGTCGGCATACGACGGCAGCAGCAGCATGGTGGCGTCTTCCTCCAGCGGCAGCTGTAGTAGCAACGTCTTTCTCTAGCTGCAGCATGTTCCTCCAACGGTAGCGACGACGTCTTCCTTAGACAGCAGCGGCAACTTCTTAGCCTCCCGGTATATCTCTCTCTTTCTCCTCCTCCCTCCTACCTCTGCCCCATTTACTGCAGCCCCGTCTCCTCACCCCCTTCCCCAATCGCTCTTCCCTCTTCCCCATTTACCATTGCCTTCTTCCCCTCCCTTTTCCCTGCTTACCACTGCCTTCTTTGCTATTTATCATTTTTTATGGTTATGTTTCAATTTTTAGATATATCAAAGTTTATTTTTGTCTAAGTTTGTGAGAACTGCTGCCTGCTTTGCTATTTGTCTAAGTTTGTGAGAATAGCAGCTGCCTTCTGTGTTAAGTTGACCTGGGAGCTCTCTAGTGGGGCTTGAGCAGTCCTGTTTATATTAATTAACAGCAGATGTTTATTTTTATTAATCATGGTATTTAATTTTAAAATTATAATATTCGGGAGTGTCTCACTTCACTCGGGCCAGCACCTAGTGCCTCAGGTATTTTGGGACCATGATGGATTTTGGTGCTTAGCGCTTTTGACTACATTGATTGTGTCATTATTGAGCTATTTGTTATAATATTGTACTTATAGAACCGTAAATATCGGTCCTTACCAGCTGTACAGTTGAGATTAGATCTTGGTTGACATTCTAAGAGTTATTTTGAGGGTTTCTTCTTACCATGGGCATTCAGAAGTGAAGTTGGATGGTTTTCACTAGGCAATCCATATTTTGTACATTAAACAATTGGAACTTAGGCAGGGATTTGACCATTATAAATAATGACAGTCTAGGGATATAAACAGCAGATTGTATACTTATAAAGCAAAGGTGATCATTGGAAAATAGTAATCAATTTGATATTTAATCTGATTCTTCAATTAATTAAATTTGGGATCGTGCTTTACTTTTAAAAATACTGAGAGAAGAACTTAGGTTTTAACTAGAATGAATGAATAAGGTCATTAAGTGAAAGTTTTATTTATTTAGATCTGTTATTCGACAGGTATGAGAGATTGATGAAGACATTATTCTCTAAAATTGGCTGGATCATGTGCAGAAAGATGCTATGATTTTGTGTCCTCATCATGCCTTTTTAAAAATTTTATAAGACAGTTGTAGGGTCAGCTTTGATTTATTTGTTGAAAAGATCCATACAACTGACTCCAAATAATTGGGATGTTAATTTTTGTTTGTTGTTGAATTCTGCAATTTGGTTATTTCGTTTTGTATGCCAGACCCATTGCTTGAAAATTAAATGTTCTGGTGGCTTTCCATGTTTCGTACTATAGTTCTGTTCTAAGCTTTTATAGAGCTTCCTAATGACTTTTGGTCTATAATTCTGTAATTTGGTTGTATGGCTATTGTATATGCCAGACCCATTAAATGTTCTGGCAGCTCTCTGTGTTTCTAACTGTATATTTGTTCTAAGCTTTTATAGAGCTTTCTAATGGTTTGTTTGAGTTTCTATTAGCAAGTAGTGTGTTATCTACTGCTTTTGTAAATTTCTAATTGTTCTTAATGTGTTTGGGAACCATAAGTGTTGGCGAGCTGCTTCTTTCTTAAATCAGAAGATTGATCACAGAGAATCACTTACACTTGCAAAGAAGTACTTGAACTACACATGCAATGAAGAGCAGGCTTCTAATGTTTATTCTAAATTGCGAAGCCTGAAGAAGATTTTTTTAGGTCAAAATAGCATTTTCATGAGGAAAAATGAGCCCAATACATCAGAACCAGGGCAATCGGTATCAGGTATAGATCTTACTGGAGGACCTTCTTGTGAGACAAGTCCAAATTCCACAGCATCTAATCTTCATGATATTGAGAAAGGTGAACTTCAAGAGAGTCCCCAAAGTCATTGTGCTTTTGAACAACCAATGTTTCTGGGGCAGGTTCCTGTTCTTGGAACTCCTGCAAATCTGCACGAGCACCTTGGGTCTCTGAAGGACAAACTACTAAAGAAACGAATTGATTTGATTAACAAAGTTTGTTCAAGAAGGGAAGAAGATCTCTCTCTCAAGCAACAGCAAGAAATTACAGACTTCAATATGCACAAGGAAAAGTTGGAATTGAATCTGAAGAAGGCACATGAGAAAGACTTAGAACTTATTAATGATTTGGTTATGAATTCAGCTGATAAAAATGACAAGATTAGATTGCTTAAAGAAGAGTTTTTGAAAAAAATGACTGGACTTGAGAAGCAAATGGATTGCCAATATAAAAAACTTAAAGACATGCAGTTATTTGCAAGGGACAAAGAGCAACAGATAAAGAATCATTGGTTAGAAGAAGCTAAGGCTGGCAAACTAACAGAGTCTTTTGATAGAATTCCTTTGTCGGATTCTGGATTCAGGTTGGAGGAACTCAAACTAGCGAACCAGGATGAAGCTCATGATGGTTTGCGAAACAGAATATATGACTCCAGGGAATCTGGGCCTTTTCAAAATAAGCAAACTGGTGAGCTGATCACTGTGGCTGACTTGGTAACAAATGGGTTGAATTTGAAAACCTCTGAAGGGCCGACAGTTTTTCCTCCTGAAGGATCTGGATGCCTGCCAAATCAAATCGATTCATTGGTTTCTCAGTCCAATGTCACCTATGTAACTGAAACTGAATCTGAACCAAGAGAGACACCTTTGGAAGTTCCGTCATCTCTTCCACCTTCAACGACAGTTGACTTGACCATGGGAACTGAATCTGAATCTCTTCCTTCTGAGGCACCTGTCATGAACTCAGTGATCATTGAGGCTGAATCTCTTCCTTCTGAATCCAGGGAATCTGGGCCTCTTCAAAATAAGCAAACTGGTGAACTAATCACTGTGGCTGACTTGGTAACAAATGGTTTGAATTGTAAAACCTCTGATGGGCTGACATTTTTTCCTCCTGAAGGATCTGGATGCCTGCCCAATCAAATTGATTCATTGGTTTCTCAGTCCAATGTCATGTATGTAACTGAAACTGAATCTGAACCAAGAGAAACACCTTTGGAAGTTCCATCAACTCTACCACCTTCAAAGACTGTTGACTTGACCATAGGAACTGAATATCTTCCTTCTGAGGCACCTGTCATGAACTCACTGATCACTGAGGCTGAATCTGGGCCTCTTCAAAATAAACAAACTGGTGAGCTAATCATTGTGGCTGACTTGGTTACAAGTGGTTTGAATTCTAAAACCTCTGAAGAGCTGACAGTTTTTCCTCCTGAAGGATCTGGATGCCTTCCCAATCAAATCAATTCATTGGTTTCTCAGTCGAATGTTATGTATGTAACTAAAACGGAATCTGACCCAAGAGAGACACCTTTGGAAGTTCCATCAACTCTTCCACCTTCAAAGACAGTTGACTTGACCATAGGAACTGAATCTCTTCCTTCTGAGGCACCTGTTATGAACTCAGTGATCATTGAGGCTGATGACATACCTATCAACTCTAGCACACCAGCAACTGTTGAAACTGAGAAGCAGAGAGGTGCAGAAAATTCTGATATTTTATGCTCAAGCTTTTGTCCATTGGGAAGCATTGAAGAAGGTAGAAGTATGAATGATGGTGAGGATGCAAGCTTGAATACTGCCCTCTTGCAAAATCAGGCAAACTGTCATACTGATTTTCAGAATGATGTTTCACCATGTCAGGTGCGTTTGTGGAAATATGAGCATGTCCAAAAAGGATCTTTTAATTATCCATAATTTTCAGTTTTTGGAAGAAAGATCAATAAACTTGTACTATGTTAATTGTATTAAATATTCTGAAAAGTGATACCTTGTTAAACCGACTGATCTTACATGACTTTGGAACATCTATAAAAGGTTTAATATGTTCAAGTAAATTCTCAATCAATTTTACTTGTTCTGTTAGACAGGTAGTTGTTGTAATATAGATGGATGATATATCATTAGAGATCAATTTTGATAGTCATGATTAAGCAAAGTCAATTATGTCAAATTTCAGATATCCATTAAACAGGAGGGCAGAGGTGACATTTGATGTTGGGATGAAGAAAAAATCATGCTTGCTTATTTACATATTCTGGTGCAGGTGCATTAATCAAAGAAATTTAATCCTTGTTTGAGCACTTGATTGCACTATCAGTATGCTACTTAGTTAAACATATACAGGCTCATACTAGTTTTTGCAATTGCAACACTTTCTGTTGGTCAACAAAGCAGAGTGGCAATCGTTGCATTTAGTTGCATGTGAACATTAAGTCTTGAACTATCACTAGCAGTTTAAGAAGCACATACATGGGAATCACATACATGTCATATCTAACATGTGTCTGACACGGATAAACATCAGATATAGCAAGAGCATGTCCAATTGCATGCTGTGCTCATTGAGTCTGCCAAAAGGGGGAAAAGAACTCCCCTGAATCCTGTTTGTTCCCCTACTGCCCAACAATCAACTGAGTAATGGTGGACAAGATAGAAGGTAAACAGACCCAAATGTTGCTGAGGTTGTGCCTGCAACTGGTGTCACTTGCTCCATTTTTTCATGGTAGCTGACAGTTATGTGGCCATACGTAAGAAGAGAAGGGGGAAAATGGGGCCCTTCAGGGAGAATAGGGAGCTGTGTTTTAGGTTGGATAAGTTAGGGTTGTTACTTTTTTCCCTCTTTACCACGGTTATTATTTGAACCATCAAAGTTGTGGCTTTTGGGCTGACTTGTGGTCTTTGGTAGCATCATTCTACATTTCCTATGGCAAGTCTGAGATAACCTTATAGGACCTTGTCCTGCAGAATTTTTTATATTTGTTAGTATAAAAAACAAAGATTTAATAGAAAGCATTTCGAAGTAATAGCACAATGTGAGGGACTTCTAAAGCACAGCTTCAAGTTATGATCCCTGTTTTTAGTTCATATATTGTAGTTATAAAATATTTTACTTTGATTGATGTGTACGTGCCATGCCATGATCCCTGCTTTGAGTTCATATATGGTAGTCATAAAATATGTACTTTGATTGATGTGTATGTTCCATGCCATGCCTGCTTTGTATGTTCGAATTTTTTCAGTGTCTGTGTGCTGTGTCTCATGTGCACGTCCATGGTTCCTAGTTAGCAGTCAAATATCCTGCATCTTGCATCGAAGTATTGCAATCCCATGTACCATATTTTGTAAATTTTAAAAGAAAGCAATATCAGTTGGGTTGTTGCAGCTAAACCTCTGCCTCATTTTGAAGGACTATAAAATATCTTTAGTACTTAAACTGGTATTTAATGTCAATAGTACCTGGCAGTTATAAGTAATGAAACTGAACATTTATTGTCCTATAAACAATTATATTTAGGATTGTAATTAAAATGCACATTTTATTGTCTGAGTGGATTAAATTGACTGTAGCTTTTAAATAGTTGGGACTGTGCTTTTATATCACTGCTTATTCCATCAATGTAACACAACTTTAATTTGAACTTAGAAGTGTTTTTTCGAATCTAGCTAGCAGTGAACTGAACTTGGAGTATTCATAATTTTCCACTGAACTCCATTTCATTTATTACCATTATGATATACAGTTATTGATTATCAGCTCCAGATTTTCATGCAACCTATAAATGGCTATAAAATTAAGCACTTTTACTGTCTTGATGTTTATCTTTTTTTCTCTCAGTGCTGTTGGTTTCATCTTCATTTTCATTTTCCCTTTGTGTGATTGTGTGTGTATGTTTTTGTATGCTTTTCTATTTAATTGTTATTTGTTGATTTCTTTCTGTAGGCCTTCAGTTAGTGAATTTTGATCGTTTTCACATTAATTGTAGCTAGGTTTCTTAATATGAATATTCAAGACCTCTTTTCAAGTATCATCTGTCACTTCAGTTTAATTTAACTTTTATTCTCTCTATTCTTTGGGGTCATTAGTACAAGTTTTGATTGATTCAGTTGGACACAGGGGAGTTATGCCAGTTAGGTTTGTGCATTCTTGTATTTGCACTGACACACTGAGCAAATTCTACTTCTGGTTGTGCATGAACAGGCACCACATTTTAGTAGGCATGAGAGGATTGAAAACTCTGCTGGTATAGAGGTTCAAGGCAGTGGCTCTCTCCAAGAAACTCCAAATTTGGCTGATTTTGGCACCGTTGGTCTTACCAATCATAACATGACTGTCTCAAATTCTTCTCACGGTCCATTGCCTGTATGTACCGTGGTGCCCTTGGTTTCACACGTTCAAGAAAGCATAGCTGCATCTGGAACTGAAGAAGAGCTTTCTGATCAGATACAGCATTTATCCCATCAAAATGATATGCCAATGCAGGAACCAATTGTATTGTCATCTGAACTGGTTGGGCAGGCTAATCCTCATCCTCTTGTATCCCAGTTTGTTGATCATTCATTTTTACCAAATTCAGATACAAGATCACAAAGAAGCATCAGTGAAGATCTAAGAAGCACTTCTCAGCCAGAATCAGTTCACTACCCTCTCTTTCCGCTTGCACAGTTGATGCCAACGCAAGGGATTCAACCTGAACCATTGAAAAATGAACTGACTAGCATACGGATGCATCAGGATAAAATTACTAAGATGCATGATGATAGGGTTTGCTTTCTGTCACCTATTTCTGAGTCTTTTTGCTTGTTAATTTATGCTCAACTATTATTAATAGTTGTGTCTTGTTTCATCCTTTCACAGAAATTGCATCTTAAATATGAGTGTGATCAAGAGTTGGAGAAGGTCAGGAGAAAGTATGATATGTTACTTCAAGATGCAGAGTCAGAGTTTCTTCGTAGCAAGGAGGTTCTTGAGACCATTTACAACAAAGTTTCCATGAATCAGGTTTTAGCTGAAGAATTTAGAGCCAAATTTATTGAAAATAAGGGAGGAACTTCATCTTCTAGAGGTATGGAACACAAAGCTAATTTAAATTAGCTTGGAACTTAAGTTTTATGGATGAAAACAGTCCAGCATCTTCTTGTCCTTTTCAACTTTTTTTGTCCAGCTAATGTATATGTGTATCACATCTAACTTTCATGGCTTTTAAAGTTCTACCTTCTTCTTAATAATCACCCATATCTATTATTTATCAATATATAAAACTATTTGCGTTTAAAATTCTTGTAGAAAGTGTTTAACTCAGTTTATAGATGCAAATTTTCGTGGACATATGTATGAAATGTTTGGTGGAGGACATGGGGGATGTCATGTGTGTGGTTCATGTCAAAAATCCTAAACAATTATTCTAGTTCTTTCAATTGTACTATATCATAATTAATGATATGCTTGTAGGACTTGGATAGATCATCATTGACTTCATTGGACAACCATGTAAAATCAAACGATGTTTAGGCCCATCTTATGTTATATGTATGTTTGTATGTACATTTATATATGAACTTAACACATTCTTGTAATATGACCACTTATTAAGTGCATGCATGTCAAATGCATGATGACATTTTGTTTTTCCCACCTAGAGTAGTAATATAAGTTATTTTGAAAGTTGGATACGATTCCATTATTCACAACCCAGACACATAAAATTACTTTTCCAGTTGATCCATCATTATATGTATTTCATGTGCATTGAACATCATGAAGTCTATATACAAATACAATAGGTCCTTTCATTGCATTGAATTTGGACTATCAACTATCTTCTTGATTCTGCTGCCGATTAAGGAAAGAACACGCATTGGGACATTGTTTACTAGAGTATTTTACAGGAGGTGGGAGGATAGCTAACAAAAGCCATGTAGTTTGCCGAATAACTTGGTACTTGGAATCGTGGCAGCCATTGGGTTTTTCAATATGTGCATCTAACTTGATGAAGTCAAATTATATACAGACAAAATTGGTCCCCTTTTCAATTAGTTGAACATGGTCAAATAAGTAACTTCATGAGTTTGCTGTGGAAGTTAGGGAAAGAACATGTTAATGGGACACTGTTTCCTGGTTTGTTTTACCACTGATTGGAGGATAGCCACCAAGAATCAAGTTGTTAGTTTATAGCCACATTTCTTTAATCGATTTCTGAGACTTGCTTAGCAACTTAGGTAGAGGGAGACCTAAAAAAATTTATTAGAAACTATATATAAGGATTTAGATACTTAGTTTAACTAAGGAGTAAGGACATAGCTTTATTATTGTTGTTGCTGTTGATCTTTTTTCTCTCAGAGCTTGAGGCTGTCATCTCATTTCTTCTACTCTAGCATAGGCTTGAACATATTTTGTTGCTCATACTTGTTTACTTATGTGCTAATTTGTGTTGTTCATTAGGTCGTTGTTGAGCAGAAACTGATATCAATCTTTTCCACTCTACTCTTTGAATTCCAGGTCACCAAACATTGCAGCAGTTACTTCAGTCATCCCAACCTCAGTTTATCCAGAGATCTGTGTCATCATCGACTTCCACGCCTATGCCACTCCCAGCTACCCTACCACCAGCTGCAGCCCCATCCTCACTTGCATCAGTCAGACTCCAAACTCCAATGATCCCTTCTAGTCAGACCCCAGGATCATCAGTCAGACTCCAAACTCCACTGATCCCTTATGGTCAGGCCCCAAGCTCGCTTGCGTCAGTCAGACTCCAAGCTCCACCGCTCCCTTATGGTCAGGTCCCAAGCTCGCTTGCATCAGTCAGACTCCAAGCTCCACTGATCCCTTCTGGTCAGGCAGCCCGCTGGACATCTTCAGTACACCCAAGTAATTCAGCTAGAGCTCACTTATGTCCAATGGTTCCCCCACAGCCAAACGTTCAAATCAGAAGTGAAACCCGTGCGCCTGCTCCACATCTCCAACGATTTAGAGGTAACACATCCATGACCAGTCATCAGCAGCCCCATGCTGATGTACTTTCGGCCACCATGGGACAAGTTGTGCCTATGCCTACTGCACAGCCATGCACGGATCCCCATTTTGGACAATCACACATTTCCAATACTGTATCAGTTTGTCAGGATGCCTCCCCATTTTATTCTGAGTTGCCCATGGGTGTTGGGAACACCATCGGAGGTGTTAACCGGTCTATCTCTCAGTTTACTGATTTGGTTCCATCATTTGATAGTTGGCTTGCAACCAAACCTACATCGACAGCTCCTGCATTCTCTCAGCCTTGTGTTGAGCCATGTGGTGTTGTCGACATGCCCCCTTCTAACTCGGATGTAGTTTGCATATCAGATGATGATTGATCATTTTGTAGATAAGCATATTTTAGTTTGTCACTGTAACTAACACAACCTCAGATACGTTGAGCCTGAAGCAAAGACATGAGCCTGAAGTGATATCTTACAGGTAACAACCTTGCTGTGAGGGGTTGCTGCTGGTAAATATTTTACCTCAGCTTCTTTTAGTGTATTCCATCATAGAATTGGAGAACACGATCAATTTTTTTGTCATGGCTCCGTCTAATCCCGGAGTCAGCTGACCATTCTGGTCAGAATGTAGTCCCTAAGCAGCAATGCTAAGATCTTTATTTTTTTATATATTTTATTGTACAAGTTTATACAAACTTTTGTAGTCAGCCTCCATTGTGGGGCTTTTGTGAATTCAGACAAAACTTGGTGCATGCTAATTGCTAACAATTTAGCTTAAAAAAATGTTAATATTATATGTGCATCACATTGTTGAGAAATAGTCTGATAGTACTTGATAAGCTTAGTCATTGAAAGCATATCAAGCATGTTTATTTTCATGATGATGATGATAATCACTGTGATTATATAATTTAAGTCTGTCGACTTTTCGAATGCATATTAAATTTTTCTTATGATCTTTGCATCAATATTTCAAAGAATTTGTCATTATCTCATGTGTTAGAACTACTGCATTGTGAACAGCATCAACTTTTTAACAATTTATAAATCAACAAAGCTAGAAAGTTACAATTATGGTTCATTTATAAGATAAATATATAATTTTTTCAAGATAAATTTATAATTTTGTTCAGAGTTTTTTTTCTCTGCAAGTTCTATGGATAAGATTTTATATAATGATCTCAGAAATTCATAATGTGGTGGGAAATCCCCAAATCAGAAATCAGTTATATATTATGATCTCAATCCTGAGTTGTTGCGTCCTCCGCGGGCTATATAAAGGCTTCGAAGAACACAAAGTTCGATCCGCAAACCCTACTCCTCCACACCTCATGGGTGCTGCCGACAAGATCGCCGTCGACGCCGGTGCAGAGCCTTCTCCTCCACTCCACATGGATGCTTCCCCGGAGATCGCCGCCGCCGACTGCGAAGAGGGTAGCAGTAACGGTGGCCGAGACGAGCAGGACGAGAAGGACTGGCTGCGGAACGCGGCGTCCCAATGACGGCGACCACAAATCCAACGGCGAAACTATGGAGTGGCTACTCCGGTTCGCGCGGCCGACTTGCGGTGTCGACCGCGGGATGCGGCGTCTCCTCTTTTTGCCCCACTTCGTGCCTCACTTCTACATGCTCGGCCGCGATCTCGGTCACAAAACGGACCGTGAGACGGTGCGCAGGATACTCAGCTGGGTGTTCCCCAATGCCTTCACGGCGGAGCTCCAAACTCTTCAGCTCCATGAACATTTAGTTAGTGATTAGGTACCGGATCAGGTAAATCACCCTTCTCCTCCATCCGACGTGGATGCTTCTCACAAGATCGCCGCCGGCAGGATGCACAGCGGAGAAGGCAGCAGCAACAATGGTCGATAAGACAAGGACTGGCGATGGAACGTTGTCCCTTAAGCTCGGCCGTGATCTCGGCCACAAATCCAACGGCGAGACGATGGAGTGGCTATTCCAACTCGCGCGGCCCAGCCTCATGGATGATGATGACAACACCGACGGCGACGGCTCCAAGATGCCGCGGTTCCCCGGTTCCCCGTGTCGCCGAAGCGTGCCCCCACGTTCTTCGCGGTCGGCCGCGATCTCGGCCACAAATCGAACAGTGAAACCCTATTCCGGATGCTCCGCCGGGCCTTGACGGCGGAGGATTTCGACGAGCTCGCCGCTGCCGCTGCCCCTGCCACGACCTAAGAACTTGTTTACTATGGTATGGCATCATGAGTCTGAATCTTGCATCTCCCGCATCACAGAGGTTGCTACGGAAGAATTAGAGCTCGAGAAGGTTCTTAAAATTCGACTTCATCGGTATTAATATTGGAAGGCAATGGCTATTGTGAAGCAATTCCATGTATATTAGATGGAAATGTCTAAGATTATGGATCCGATCACACGATAAGACAAATCTATGACATGAAAGGAAGAAACAATGGGATGACAGATTCAATCCAAAGGCGGCAGGCGGCAGAGGGAGGATATGGCCTTAAAATCTTGCTAACAGATGGGGAGGGGAGCACCGTTCCATTCCTTCAAGCACTCGAGGAGTGGGTCGATCACCTTCCCCTGGCAGATGGCGTCGAACACCTTGTCGAACTCCTCGCCCGGCGACCGCACCTTTTCGCCCGTCAGGAACCCGGTCTTGAGCTCCTCTCTCACCAACCTGTAAAGCGGGTAAGACCTGCACTCCTCGATCCTGTTCGGGATGGCCGCCTTCCCGCCCTCCACGGCCGCCCTCGCCGCTTCCACTTCTTTCGGCAGCTGCGCCGTCAGCTCTTCTTCGAAGGTTGCGATCTTCTGGAAGATGGAGCTGCCGGCGTCCTTCTCCTTGTCGCCGTTCTCGAGCGCGTGCGCCACGAGGACCTGCCGCAACTTCTGCATCAGCGGGTAGGTGGCGCTGCAGGGGTCGTCGACGTAGGTGAAGACGTGCTCCCGGTCCACCACCTTGATCAGCTCCTTCTCGCAGAACCGGGCGGGGTGGAGTTCCCCGTTGGCGCCCATGGTGAGCACTCGCTTCGCCACCTGGCTCACCGTGCTCTTCACAGCGCTCTTCAGGTTCTCCTCCAGGTGCCGGAGGTCGACGGCCTGGCAGAGCGCCACCAAGTAGGTGGTGGACATAAGCTTGAGTATGTCGACGGCCTCCGCCGTCTTCCTCGCGGAGATGAGCCCCAGCGAGTTCACGTCCTGGTTGTGCTGCTCGGCGCTCTGGACGTGGTTGGTAACGGGGTTGGCCAGGAACTGGAGCTCAGAGCAGTAGGCCGCCATGGCGATCTCGGCGCCCTTGAACCCGTAGTCCAGGCTCGGGTTCCGCCCCCCAGAGAGGTTCGAAGGCAGGCCGTTGTTGTAGAAGTCGTTGACCAGCTCAGAGAACTGCGCAAACATGAGCTTCCCGATGGCGGCGACGGCCAGGCGGGTGTTGTCCATGGAGACGCCGATGGGCGTGCCCTGGAAGTTGCCGCCGTGAAGGGCCTTGCTCCGGGACACGTCGATGAGCGGGTTGTCGTTGACGGAGTTGATCTCGCGCTCGATGGACTTGGTGGAAGCGCGGATGACCTCGATCTGCGGGCCGAGCCACTGCGGGGAGGTGCGCAGGGCGTAGCGGTCCTGCTTTGGCTTCTGGAGCGGGTCCTGCTCGTGCAGCTTCTTCGCCATCTTCATGTAGGAGCTTCCCTCCAGTATGTGCTCCATGATGGCGGCCGCCTCGATCTGGCCCGGGTGGTGCTTCAGCTTGTGCGTGAGGTGGTCGGTGAACTCCGGCTTCCCCTGCATCACCTCGCAGAAGACGGCCGACAGCACCTCCGAGAGGACGGCCAAGACGTTGGCCTCGAAGAGCACCATGGAGGCCAAGCCCGATCCCACGGCGGTGCCGTTCACCAGCGCCAGTCCTTCCTTGGGCTGCAGCTCAAAGAAACCGTCCGCGATGCTGGCGAGCCGGAAAGCCTCCGCCGCGCCTATGACCTTGCCGTCGGGGCCGACGGCCTTTGCGTTCGGCCGGCCAGTCAGGATTCCTGCGATGTAAGACAGCGGGACGAGATCACCGGAGGCGGTGATGGTGCCCCGCAGCGGCAGGCAGGGGGTGATGCCGTTGTTGAGCAGGCTGGCGATGGCTTCCAGGATCTCAAACCGGATGCCGGAGTAGCCCTGGAGGAGGGTGTTCACCCGGACGAGCATGGCCGCCTTCGCAGCGGACGAAGGCAATGTGTTTCCCGACTCCGGGCCGGAGCCAAAGATTCCGGCATTGAGGAACCTGTAGTAGGTAGACTCCATTAGTCACACATCAGCGAGGAGATTCCACACGTCACACATCAGCAAGAAGCAAGAAGGAAGTCGAGCAGCAGCAAAGAAGAAAGGAAACCTCACCTAATGAGCTCCTTCTGAAGAGCACCTCCTTGCTTGGTCCTCCTGTGCGAGGTCGCGCCGAAGCCGGTGGTGACGCCGTAGCTGTCGGTCCCCTTGTTCATGCTCTCCATCACCCACTCGCTGCTGGCCCGCACGCCATCCCTCGCCTCCTCCGACAGCTCCACCCTCACGGGCGACCGGGCAGCGGCCACGGCCGCCACCTGGGAGATCGTCAGGGTCGCGCCCTCGAGCCGCACCAGCGGCTTCCGGAACTCCTCCACCATGCGCTTCACCTCGTCGAGGTGGCTCCCCGTCAGCGACTCCGCCGCCTTGATCCAGTTCAAGGGGTCCGCCTTAAGGCAGAACGCCTCGCCGTTCTCAACGACTTGAGCTTTCGGTGCGAACTCCATTTCAATACGTGAATAGGTCAAGGATTAGAGATAGGCGAGGAGAGAAGGCTGAGGTAGAACTGGATCTCTTGAGTAAGATTAGAAGAGGGTAGGGGTTTAAATAGAGAGATCAGAGAGTGGTTGTTGGGAGTGCCAAAGGAGTAGTTGCTGCTCGCGGAGCATTGCTGACCGCGCAAACTCGTATCATCATCCCATGGCATGCTTGACTGCTACTTGGAGGCCGCTGGTTTGCGTTGGGGCGGGGAGGGGGGTTGGTGGGCTTCGGAGGCAGCTCCCCTTCTACCTTCTTTCTATCTCGTCAAAGAGAGCGGAGCGGATTCAGTAGAGCATTTCAATCGCAAACCACGAAAAATAACAAATCCGGTTCTGCGATTCTGGTGGGTCTCACCAAACCATGCATTAAGAGTGGTGGGATTCTCCATATCGCAGGGCATGGAGGTCAGGAAGCCACAACGCCAAGGGAGGGGTTGGTGTGATGAGATGTGTATGCATCCCACTCTCCTAACCCAACCTCCACATTGGGAGTCAAATCATAGACTTGTGTTCCTGCACCTAACTATATTCGTCATGAATATATATATTTTCTCTAAACAAATAGGATAGTGACAGATTATTACACTGTTTATCATCATATTGAGAAGCATATACGTGAGACCTCACCATCCTCTTGTGGTAGCCCCATCTGATCACGTAGGCATTATTCTTCTGATGAGCTGATCACATTATAATTTTAGTAAACATAGGCCAGTGGTGATTTATTTCTCGCCTCAACTTACTTTTTCATTTACTGTTGTCTAAATGTCATGACAATTTCCAATAGCAATGCGGGGAGGATTGAAAAGCGACTTTATTTTGACCTTTTTATAAGGTAAATAATAAGATAGGATTTGGTTCTAAAATATCGATATTAAGAGTTAGAATTATAACTAATAGTTTAGAAAAATCTGTCGTGTAAGATTTTCAAGATTTTATACCTTAGTTTGGTAGAATTTCAAACCTAAGTCGAGCTAACACAACTTTATCAGACCAGTGTTTTATGCATTGAATTTATCCGATAAATTTTTAAATCATCAATCTTTGATAAATAGATAAATATTTTAGGGTAAAATTTAAGGTTTCAAATCATCAGCCTTTGCCATTTTTCTATCTGATATTTCTTTTTAGTCATAAATGAAAATTTTTCCATAAAATATTCATATTTTAAGTATTTTTTTAATTAGTATCTCCTCTTTTTTTTTTCAAAAAATCCTTAATTTAAAAAATCTAACATATCCTTTGAAAAATTTCCACCAAATTGGTTTGTTTATTTTTTAATCAGTTTGACTATTACACTATTTCTTAATAGTGTTTATAGTATTTTTATTAAGCTATCAAAAACATTATAAACACTATTAAAAATACTGTAACTGATGTCATATTATACTTCTTTGATTGTCATTGTTGATAGATCATTATGACATCATATATTTAAACTTATAGTTAGTTTAATTGAGGTTAAGAATCAATCTAGATTATTTATTATGTTTTTGAATAGATTTTATAATATTTTTATTGTGGTAGCTAAAAAACTGTAATAAGTTTTTTTTTTTTATTTTGGTGATGTTATTCTTAAACTATTATAAATACCTATTTACATTATAGTATAATATATTAAATAAATTTTAGTATATTTTAATTCTATTTGACTCATTTAAAATATTTTCAAGTAGGTTTTATAATATTTTTGTTGTGATCAAAACATTATAATAGGCTATAAATATTGTAATAAAAAAAGTTAAAATATTATAACAGGCAAACATTTTTTAAAGAATAATTTGGATTTTTTTAATTATAATTACTGTTTTAAAAATAAATTTAAAATCCTGATTAAAAAATTAAAATATGAATATTTTCTAGAAAAATCATCTAATAAATAATCTTGATCTGCACATACATGTGTAACATGTTGTGCAATTAATTCCATTTTGGGTGCAATTAATATAAAAATGAAAATGACGCTTCGTGTTGACTTCAATCTGAATGCTAGGGAGAAATTTACGTGATTGTTGTGGTAGTCAAAAGAAAATAATACGTCAAAACTTTGATCAACGTGCTTACACTGCCACGAAAGTAGAGAGAAAGTGAAGGGGTTTGGTAGGGAAACTTAACATTAATTTGCCAAATAGAAGGGTCAAAGTTTGGAGTGTTGAACGCTGACTTTCCAAGGTCGGAGACTCGTTGGGGGTTGGTGGAAGGAATGGAGGTCTTCCCCTTTTATTGTTTAGGTTGGAGTCAATGATGATGCTTACAAGCACCGATCCTTCAACGAAACTGGTCTGGTCCTTCTTCCTCGTTTCCACCAACGTTACTTGAATTGCCTCAACATTCACTAGATAGGGAAAGAAGGCTAAGTGATATTCGTGGATTGTGGGAATCAATGAGCAGGAAAGCAGTCAAGAACAGCTCCAGATTGATACCACAGGTCAATAAGAATATGTTGGTGCGTTAAACCTTTATGAAACCAACCTCGCAAGTCTCGAGAACTAGGCTGCTTCGACGCTGCTTCCTTGTGTGATTGAAGATCGAGTTGCTGTTAATTTAGTTTTTCTCAAAAAAGGATCGAGTTGCTGTCGTGTTCACGCGAGGAATAAAGTTTCCATTACTTGGGATCAATTACACAGATTTTTTACTGCTATTGTGATCTATAAAAAGAGTCCTTTTTTTTTTTTAATGTTGCCTTTTTAGTTTATTCTTGTATATCATTTTTTTATTTTCTAAAAAAAAGAGATTTTCTATGGTTTCTGTCTCGTCAATCACCACTTTCACCTCGCTACGAGGCTATGTGGCTTACACATGATCACCTCAGCCCCGTAGCTCTTGTGGCTAGGAGCCACTAAGGCCCCACCTTCACCCTTTCGTCCCTATTATCAACTTAGATGAAGGGAAACGAGGCATTCATGATGAGACTTTCTTTCCCTGCATGATCAATTACATTAGGCATCGTCCTATTATGGATTTAATTAAAATTATTTAAGTTATGAAATATGATTGTATTATTCACCCATAAAGAGTCAACCTAATTGTAAAGTTGCTCAAATCCTGAAAAACCTATAGAAAAATAAATTGATTAGTTTGAAAATGAGCAACGAAGAAGTCCTGACATCTTATGAAGAGAGTAACTTTACAAATAATTTAACAAACACTTAGTGTACAACAAAGAAAAAGAGAGGAAAAAGAAAATAATGACTTTAAAAGGCAAACGAGTAGCCACAAGTCCACGAATGACTGATCACCGAGTATTGGGCATGTTGGCAAGTTCTCATAAGCTTAACGTGTGAACGTTTGAATTCAATCAATGCCCAACACTACCCCAAACCTTCATCTAACTGAAGGTGTTGTAGGTGCATAACAATTGTCCATGATATTCTCCCCAACTTAAACTAACGACGCTCTCGTTGACGCTTGCTGGTAGACTTTAATGATTGTTTATTTGTGTTGTAAGACATCTTCAGGCTCTCAGCTAACTTTTGTTCGGGGAAGCTTTCGTCTCTTCACCAAGTATTCGATATACTCTGCTCTATTGGGTAGCTTTGTCTTACGATCTACTAAAATGATTTTCACTCACTTTTCGTAAGAGGCTCTAGTGGGGGGTAACCGAGTTTAGAACATTTTGAGATGCATCTTGTGGATCTGAGTGGTAGGCAATCAAGCTACTTATACAGAAAATATTATAAATTTTGAGTCATGCCGATAGCTTGTAGAAGACATTGTATACCCAACTAATAATTGGGAAGGATCTTTTATACTTACGCACAAGTCCCTTGTACACTTCATGCCTAAAGAACTAGAGTGATGTTGATTGGAGCTTTACTAATACTAATTCTTCGACTTTAAACTCCTGTGGTCGCCTTCCCAAATTTGCCCAATCTTTATATTTTTTATCACCTTCTCCAAGTAAACCCAGGTGATATCTGTATTTTGATGTCGTTCCTTCGCAAAGTGATATACTGACGGAGTACTCCCAGTATGACCAATCGCCAAGGTGTGAAGAGTTGATGGCTATTATCCCGTAATAAACTCGAAGGGGCTCTTGTTGGATGTAGAGCTATATTGCAAGTTGTAGGAGAATTAAGCTATGTCTCTAATAGCTTCATCTAATCTCATTAGTTGGCACACTAGCAAATTTATGTTTTCAATTTAGCCATCTATTTGAGGGTGGAGGCTTATAGAGAAGTATAACTTAGATCCTAATAATTTGAATAGCTCCGTCCAAAATCATCCCAAGAACCACACGTCTTGATCACTAATAATATTATTCTAACTGAAAGGTGTTGTAGGTGGCATAACAATTGTCCCATGATATTCTCCCCAACTTAACTAACGACGCTCTCGTTGACGCTTGATGGTAGACTTTAATGATTGTTTATTTGTGTTGTAAGACATCTTCAGGCTCTCAGCTAACTTTTGTTCGGGGGAAGCTTTCGTCTCTTCACCAAGTATTCGATATACTCTGCTCTATTGGGTAGCTTTGTCTTACGATCTACTAAAATGATTTTCACTCACTTTTCGTAAGAGGCTCTAGTGGGGGGTAACCGAGTTTAGAACATTTTGAGATGCATCTTGTGGATCTGAGTGGTAGGCAATCAAGCTACTTATACAGAAAATATTATAAATTTTGAGTCATGCCGATAGCTTGTAGAAGACATTGTATACCCAACTAATAATTGGGAAGGATCTTTTATACTTACGCACAAGTCCCTTGTACACTTCATGCCTAAAGAACTAGAGTGATGTTGATTGGAGCTTTACTAATACTAATTCTTCGACTTTAAACTCCTGTGGTCGCCTTCCCAAATTTGCCCAATCTTTATATTTTTTATCACCTTCTCCAAGTAAACCCAGGTGATATCTGTATTTTGATGTCGTTCCTTCGCAAAGTGATATACTGACGGAGTACTCCCAGTATGACCAATCGCCAAGGTGTGAAGAGTTGATGGCTATTATCCCGTAATAAACTCGAAGGGGCTCTTGTTGGATGTAGAGCTATATTGCAAGTTGTAGGAGAATTAAGCTATGTCTCTAATAGCTTCATCTAATCTCATTAGTTGGCACACTAGCAAATTTATGTTTTCAATTTAGCCATCTATTTGAGGGTGGAGGCTTATAGAGAAGTATAACTTAGATCCTAATAATTTGAATAGCTCCGTCCAAAATCATCCCAAGAACCACACGTCTTGATCACTAATAATATTATGCAGGACTCCCCAATACTTCATAACATTCTTTGGTTATTTTTTCCAATGAGCAGTATATGGGTGCAATAATTAATATTGTATATTTTAAAAATTGATCGACCACCACCGAGTATTGATCCAAGTCCCCTTATTACTAGTAATCTTGATATGAAGTCTAAGGCGTTTGCAGCTCTCGTAAGCCACCGAATATCCCTTCTGCATTAGTACTCTCCTAATAGTAAAATTTGAAGCATCTATGTAGATTTCGAAAGGCTTCCTATAGTCCGACAATTTAAGTATCAGTTCTTACAATACAATAGTCTTTAGGTCTTGCAATTTCAGTTCACATTTATTTGACTATCGCCAGGTTGCTCCTTTTTCAACAACTCCGTCAGTGGAACAACGCATTTCGTACTAGTTATAGATGTCTTACAAGCTAATCACGTGAGTGATGATATGTGTGATACGTTGCATAATCTTTTTAGTTATTATTATAATATTTTCTCACTTTATATTATTTAATTAATATATATTATGGTATCTTTAGATATGTGCAATGGGAATTGGATCATGATGAAATCATGATAATGAGACTAATTTGCTACTAGTCATAAGTGCCCTGCAAGTCAATCACGTAAGTGATGACATGTGTGACATGATACGCATTATTTTTTTCTTATTATTTATTTGATATTTTTCTCATTTTATATTACACATTGCATATATTGGGATATCCATGGATTTATGCAATTGGAATTAGATCGTGATGAGATCACGATAATGAGACTAACTCATCTTTAAACACAAACCATAAATAATCTCAGTCATAGGTTACTCAAGAGAGACATCGAGATAACCGGATAGACTAGTGTGTTATATACTTATCCATATGATAGAAGCGGTTGGTCTCATAGTTGCTTATATGGGGACACTAGGGATACAATACAGGTGCTCATTGGAAAATGAGTTCACTGATCGATTCGCTCACGGAATGCTGAATGGTTGATGGTACTTCATTGTCAGACAGCGATTCTATCATCCCAGTTATGTATTTGGTCATTAGACTTGAGACATCAAAGATGTCATATATGAGTACTTCACTCTTTGATATCAGACATATAGGCCTGGAAGTTCCAGATCTAGCACAATCGATCATCGGGAGTGGCAACCAACTTTACTATGGCTATTAAGTGTTGATAAAAGATCATCAACTCTCGATGTTATGAGAGAAATACCCTATGTATTCTTGCTCAAGCAAATCCTTAGTTAGGGTCATTCGAATTGAGAGAGAAAGAGTTCTCCGGAAGAATCTGATTAGAGCGAGACTCGAGTAGATTCCATATAGGCCTAACAGCACTATGCTCGGTATATAGTCTTTGAGCTATTAGATGGATGAGGGACTATATGTACATGATAACTGAGGATAGACATATCCAATGAATTGGATTCTCTTATATCGTTTAGGGACTATGACGTAGTAGCCTAGTACGTCCGCAGTCGATGAGTCGAGTGAATTATTATAAATATAATAATTCACTGAGTCGGAAAGAGTTTTGACAAGTATGACTCGCTGCTAGCTTGATATTGGGCCTAGAGAATCACACACATATGATAGGTGTTGCGACGAGTAGAGGTTCAGATTTGAGATATCCGTTGAAGTCCCTATCTTATTGGATATTCAATAAGCCATTGAATTATAGAATCTTATAGATAAGATCCAATAAGAGCTAATGAGAGATTATTGGGTAGAGATCCATTAATCCAAGATGCTTGGATAGTTGGATGAAGATCCAGTATCTCATATTGTAGGATCCATTAGGGTTTAGTATAGGAAAATATAGGGGCGACATCAAATACGCAGTAGAAGAATATAAAACAAAAATCTCAAATTTCCCAAAAGAATGTTCATCGTCGTACGAAGATTAGTGCACAAAAATCCATGAAATTGAAACCACATGTGAGATAGTTGTATTACTTAACGAGATCGTATATCCTTAAACTCCTACAAATCTGTGGGAGGAATCTTATAGATAAGATCCAATAAGAGCTAATGAGAGATTATTGGGTAGAGATCCATTAATCCAAGATGCTTGGATAGTTGGATGAAGATCCAGTATCTCATATTGTAGGATCCATTAGGGTTTAGTATAGGAAAATATAGGGGCGACATCAAATACGCAGTAGAAGAATATAAAACAAAAATCTCAAATTTCCCAAAGATGTTCATCGTCGTACGAAGATTAGTGCACAAAAATCCATGAAATTGAAAACCACATGTGAGATAGTTGTATTACTTAACGAGATCGTATATCCTTAAACTCCTACAAATCTGTGGGAGAGGATGAAAAAGGTCAAGTATCCTCCTCTCCGGCGGTAATCTACATAGTAGAGGCTACAAAGATGCTCCTTAAATCACTATCCAAATCTCCACACCTACTATCTGATGAGAAGGGAAGAGGAGAACAAGAGGTAACAACCAAGAAACCTAGCTTATGGCCCTTTAGTTCTCTCTTATTTATAGAGGACCCCTATCAACTTAACCATAATGGATCTTGCCTCATTGGGTATTAGATCTTTATCCAACTACCCAAGCATCTTATATTAATAGATCTCTATCCAATAATCTCTCATTGGCTCTTATTGGATCTCATCCATAGGATCCAATAATTCGACGGCTTATTGGATATTCAATAAGCCATTGAATTATAGAATCTTATAGATAAGATCCAATAAGAGCTAATGAGAGATTATTGGGTAGAGATCCATTAATCCAAGATGCTTGGATAGTTGGATGAAGATCCAGTATCTCATATTGTAGGATCCATTAGGGTTTAGTATAGGAAAATATAGGGGCGACATCAAATACGCAGTAGAAGAATATAAAACAAAAATCTCAAATTTCCCAAAGATGTTCATCGTCGTACGAAGATTAGTGCACAAAAATCCATGAAATTGAAAACCACATGTGAGATAGTTGTATTACTTAACGAGATCGTATATCCTTAAACTCCTACAAATCTTTTTATAGTTATAGAGACCCCTATCAACTTAACCATAATGGATCTTGCCTCATTGGGTATTAGATCTTTATCCAACTACCCAAGCATCTTATATTAATAGATCTCTATCCATAATCTCTCATTGGCTCTTATTGGATCTCATCCATAGGATCCAATAATTCGACGGCTTATTGGATATCTAATAAAAGAGGGGGCTCCAGTGAATATCACATATCTGAACCTCTACTCGTCACAACACTTACCATATGTGTGTGACTCTCTAAGTCCAATATCGAGTTGGTCATGAGTCATACCTGTCAGAACTCCTTCTAGCTCAGTGGATTATTAGCTTCATAATAATTTACTCGACTCATCAACTACGGACATACTAGGCCACTACGCCATAGTCCACAAACGATATAAGGGAATCTAATCCATTGGACTTGTTTGTCCTCAATTACCATGTACTTATAGTCCCTCATCAATCTAATATCCTAAAGACCATACACCGGGCATTATACTGTCAGAACCATACGGTTTCTCCTCAAGTCTCACTCTAATCGAATTCTCCCGGAAAACTTTTTCTCTCTCAATCCGAATGACCATAACCAAGGATTTACTTCAGCAATAGCACGTAGAATATTCCTCTCATGACACCGAGAGTAGATGATCCTCAATCGACACTCAATGGCCCTCGTAAGATTAGTTACCACTCTCGTTAACCGGTTATGCTAGATCTAAAACTTTCAGGCCTAAGTAGATGACCAAGGAGTATTTGGATAAATAAACTTATCCAGATACTCCTTGAATAGTTGGTTCATAAGAGTATAGAATGTAGTTGGAGTATTAGTTAAGCTGAAAAGTATCACCAAGAACTCGAACGCTCCATACCTGATCATATATGTAGTCTTCACTTCACCACCTTTAGCAGTATGCACCTGCCAATAACCTGACCAAAGGTTGAGTTTGGAGAAATACCTTCCCTAGCCTAATTGGTTGAATAAGTCTGTGATGAACAGGATGGGATACTTGTTCTTCACTATCACCTTGTTTATGGTCTCATTGTTGACGCATAATGGAAGGCTCCTATCTTATTTCTTTTGGAAAAGGACTGGAGCCCCGAATGGTGCTTTAGAACTACGGATAAGATCATCGCTTAGCTATTCATCTAATTATTGCTTGAGCTTTGCTAACTCTAGAGGAGCCATGCGATATGGTGGTTTCGCTGGAGGCTTTACTCCCAACTCCAACTCGATGCAATGATCTACGCTTCTACATGGCGATAGAGTTTTTGATAACTCAAGTGGCATAACATCAGTAAAATCCTTCAATACATCCACCATCATAACACATTCATGAGTAGTCTCCACTTCAAGTGGCTCTAGCTTCATTATTACCATGAAATTTAATTCGTCTTTTCGCACCCCCTTCTTCAGTTGTAGGGTAAATATTTGTTGTAGGTATTTGGTTCCTCCTCAAGAAACAGGAACTATGCGAGGGTTGCCACCTCCTATCAGGCATAAAGAGTTTAGAAATGACATTGGCACCAACTTTACCGTATGTATGACCTTCATTCCAAGGATCCCTTAAAAGTCATCCAACGGTGTCATCATATTTATGTTTCCACTTTATGTTTCAATCTTGATAGGGATTACCTTTGCCAGTTTGGATATCTGCTTAGCCTTTGAGTTCACTGTCTTCGCATGACTTAGGCTCTTCTCTAAGTTCAACCTAAGTTGTCTTACTTCTCGATTGATAATAAAATTGTTGGTAGTACCTATGTCTACCATTGTATGGATTGTTTGGCCATTTAGCCTAATGTCCATGTACATCAACTTATCGCTTTCTGTTTTTTATTATTTTGTCTTAATATTCTCCCCCACTTTGACCCCACAACCTATCCGGGGTTCTTATAACTCCTCATTGTCGTTGTTAGATTCTGAACTACTCAAAATATGGGCAAAGGTCTTGCCCTTATTTGATTTAGGGGGATGGATTAATATTATTAATGTATTGTGTGCTTATTTTTGTGTGCACTCCCTCACTATGTGTGGTCCTCCGTATAAGAAACATCCGTCAAGTTTTGTGGCCTTGCCTTTTGGACTTAACCTTCTATGGGAACTTTTTTTTTTTTTTTGCTTGCTTTTAAACTCCTTCCCTCAAGAATACTTAAATGGGCAATTTTTTGAAGATTGTATCTTCTTTCCCGAGTCCTATGAGGAAACAAAGTTGGTGAGCCTTTTTTGTAACTGTAATTGCCCCAACCACATTGGTGACATTTTTTTAATGCAGTTCTTATTGTGTCCACGGCATTAGGCCATCGAGGAAGCTGAACAGCTTGTCCTTCTCGAACATGTCTTATATATCCAACATCAATACTAAAAATTACTTCACATAGTTCGAATAGAAGTATTTTGGCAAAGTTATCTCAGCTTCATTCTTGTGATAAGCTTTATGTTCTCAGGTAGTAACTGAGTTCTCAACTCTCGCTTTAAGTCCTCTCATGTGTCGACTCGACACTGACCTTATTGGATCTCTTCCCAATATATTTGTCACTAAAGTTTTGCATCCTCATTCAGATACATGATTGCCATCCAAACTTTGGTTTCTTCATAATCAGGTCGTATAGCTTGAAAGTACTATTTCATATCGAATAGGAAATTCTTGAGTTCCTTCGCATCCCTAACACCTTCGTAGCAATGGGCTCGGGTCAAGTTTTATGGTGAAGCAACATGAGTGTTGCTCCCCCCCGCATTAAGAGCCCTTTTGAACAATGTAATCCAAGATGTGAGTTTTGCTATGACTTCATTTAGGTGTTACACGGAGTTTTTGATGTCTTTTGTCAATCAATCTACTCGGGACTCAGCTTTCTCAATCCAATATCCTACCTCCTCTTATGAGTTCTTTATCCCAACAAGTCTTCATTAGCCTTATTAGAGTTTCTTCAAACTCGCTTCAAGAACGTCGATGTAAGTTTTTATAATTGTAAGCCTCTCCTTATGGCTTCTTTTCTCGGTTAATACTCTAGATTGTGCTTCCTCCTCTCGCAGAGAATAGCTAACTTCTCACTCATCAATTTCACTATCACGCTCCTCATAAGTGGCTCCACCAGCTTGAGAGCAAGTTTACACTTACAGCGCACCTACGGCTACTTGGGGCAATGGTCTGGCTTGCCCCATCTTGCTTGATTCACCAAGGTGCTTCGCATGGTGAGATTATGAACTTTCATTGTTTGTTCGAATTGCTTATCAGTTATGATACCACAATATCATGGACTTAACTACAATTGTCTAAATTATGATGCAATCTTGTGCTATTCGTCTGCAAATGATCAACCTAATTACAATCTCGCTCAGGTCTCGAAGGATCTATAAAAGAGCAACTTGATTAGTTTGAAAGCGAGTGGCGGACAATTCCTGAAGTTTTGCATAGAGGGCAACTTTATAAGCAATTCAGCAAATAATTAGTATGCGAGAGATAAAAGAGAAAACAAGGATTTTAGAAAATAAATGAATAGTTGCAAGTCTGCAAACAACTGCTCACCGAATGTTGTGCGCGTAGATAAGCTCTCATAGGCTTAACGTGCAAACTTGTGAATCCAATTAATATCCAACACTACCCTCAAACTCCCATCTAGCCAGGTGCCACCCGGGGGGTTCTAGGGTGTTGAGATGGCTGTCGTTTTGGTCATTTTGATGAGTGATCATTTTGCAGCCTTGCAAACTATTCCTGCTTATAGTTTTCAAGCAAAACACACAAAAACAAGGGAAAACACACTACCAAACATATATGCAAGCAAACAAAAGCAATGAACAGTTTATTGATGAAGGTGTTACGGGTGCATGACGACCATCCATAACAACCTGTGCCTCTTGCCCAAGCTTCTCCGCTCTCTTGATCGATCAACAACGAGGGGTGGAAATAAGTAAGGCGATGCTCTTTTATCACAAGGAGCCTCAAAATCCAAGAGATGAAAAAGAAAACCAAGGACACCCTCCTCAAAGATGGCATAATGGAAGGCCTCTAAAGTAAAGATGAGGAGGGAAACAACAGCAACAATATAGGTTGTGGCGGAGGACGAGGGCCTCACAGCAGGACCTTAGCGACGCCTCTCCAGTAATAAGTGAGGGTGATGGATGAGGGTGCAATGATAAACAAGAGCATTAACGATAAAGAAAGACGATGAAGTTGCCACGAAGTGATAAATGAGGATGAAATCAACAAGATGAAAGTGGTGACTCACCAATGGAGGCCCACAATAATTTCATCTTTTAAAAATATTTTTATTTTTATTAAAATCTTTTAAAATAAGAAAAAGATTAATATATCACATAAGATAGATTTGGGATAAAACACTGGACTCCTGTTATTAAATTACTTAAAATTTAATATACATGACGTGGGAAGATAATTCACACCATTGAAACACGGGCCCATCTCATGATATGCACTTTGGTTTGAACCAGAAGCAGGTGGAAAAACATTCACTTCGACAAGAATCAAAAAGATTTGGATCAATCAGATGAGAACCTCATTAGTCTCTCCAACCAGTAGTTAAACACCTAAAAACCAGTGCAATTATTTTCATGAGAACATTAATAGACAAAGACCTGTGATATGAATCATCTATCTGCTGTAATATATAATTACAATGGCAACAAACATCTTTCCCTTCAGCATTGACAGATGTTTAGGAATCAAATGACATGCAAATGATGACTATCACACAAAGTCATAGCAGCCTACAGTACATCGCCCCTTTCACTAGTTTCCACGTCCTTTAAGAAGTTGTATTCCCTCTGACTTCCAACATTTGGCCAGACAAGACCTTGGACTTGAGGTAGCTGGAAGATAGTAATAATGAATTAAAGTTCCTACCATTATAAGAGAAACATTAGACTAAAACAACAAAAGAAATGGAAGCGCAATGCATCAAATAGCCTGCTACACCAACAAAAGACATAATAAAATGGCTGAATCTTGCAAGGATGATCGAGCAAGAATACGTATGCAACGGAGACAGGTTAGGCATTCATGACGGGTTGATTCTAAGACACAAATTGTAGTAAGTGCCAACAAAATGTTTATGGTTTCTTTAATGCAATATATCAAGTAAAAAAGACTTAAATAATATTTTGAGTAGCAAAAATGTCAAGAAATTATTTCAAGAAAAGAAAAAAAAGACACTAACCTTAAATCCAACATAGTGGTAAAAGAAAGCCGAAGGGGAGACAAGTTACAAGCCAGGAGAACATTCTAACAAATCGAGCCCAATCACTAACTTGCCTAATTCCCTCGTATATGATTCATTAAGAACATTACAACACGTGAATGGCTTTGACCAAACAAATTCAGCCAAAAATTCCAATGGACTGATCACGAAATAATATTAGAAATCAAATCGAAGTATAAGTTTTGTGATCCCATAAATTCAATATCATGTCCCTTTCAAATTGTTTCTAACAAAACCAATGACATTACCTTGCTCTTGTGATAGTGTTATCTAAGATTCACTTTTTCGTGCTGAGTAGAACATACAAATGACTCAAATTGAAGTTCAAAGTAATTTAAGTGTTCTCTCATTTTATTATATTGACAGAAGCATTTAAATAAACAGTGATAGTATCCACATGCCAGATGCAGTACACCTAGGACCCATAAAATGTACAGCATATTAAAAATCTTAGACATATATGGAAATTAAATAAACATATAAAAAGAATTACAAATGGAGTAAGTACAACATAAAATATGAAGCTCCGCTCAAGTCAAACATTTAATTAAGTACGATAACAACATAAGAATTTTGAAAATTTTCCCAACAATATTATTTTAGCTACTAAAAGAAACATGGTCAGCCATCAAGAGCATCTCACAAAATAAGCAAATCTATTAAGTGCCAGATTTATCAAGAAATAAAAATTCAAATTTGAATCCAGATATATAGTTTTCTTCTCCAAAATATACTGTGAGCTCAACTCAGTCTAAACTATTAAGTTTATGCTGTTATAAACAGTTCATACCAAGAAAATACAAAGTAATGTTTTTTTCTTATTGCTCCTGAGTTCTTGCACTTAGGTTGCATGTTAAACTTTGACGAAGAAAGTATTTCTCTTCCTCAAAAGGGCTATCAATAGCATTTTCTTGCACCAGTCTACTCCCTTTTAATAATTTAATTCTTTGCTTCTCATTTTGCAGAAAGCTACCACAAATAGGCGAGATAGTTCAACATTTTCAAAAATAAAGTTTGTTCAATTATTTTATATGTACTCCCAGATTGAGGATCTTACAGCAAATGTTGACAATCTTTAGTTCCATTATGCCTAATAATAATTATAATATGATCCATTCTCACACATAATACTATCAAGCTTAATATAATTTAAAAAATTATCAACAATGTTTTAGACTTAAAAAGTAATATTCTCTTGAACTTGTTACTATTTTCTGATCAATGCCTAATTGCTTTTAGTATTGCAGAAGCCCCTTTTCTTTCTTTTATCTTAAGAGCTTGTTTATAATTTAGTGACTGGAAGCTTTGGGAAAAAGATTGCCCAAGGCAAGTTTAGGAATCCTCCAAGACCAAAATATTAGCCTCTACCTTACCAATTCCATGTAGTAATGGCAGGGGATCAGATAATAATCATGTCGATAAGAAATTTTTTAACTTGTTCATTAAATATAAACCAATGAGTTAAAAGACATGTAAGTATTCTCAATATCTGGAATTACCACTTGCATATAATCATTTTCATCTTTACTACTTGATTTTTGTTGCCAAGAATGATCATAAAACTCTTACTTAAGCTGAAAATATTCTTAACTCATAAAGCATAAGTTCATAATTGTTTTGCTTGTGAAATAGCTTACATCACCAGAGCTGGTGCCTGGTGGGCTATTTTACATGCTGGCATGACCACATGTTGAAAACAATGTAGCACATGTACATGCCTGTCAACACTGGTGAACATGAGGCATGTTTCAATTGTCACAAGTGCCATACTTGCAAAACTCCGTTGGAGTGCTCTCATGGTAATCACATGGTTGGTTTATAGTCATATGAGAAATGCATGAACCTTATTTCTCTACTCTAATGTTATGTAAATTTGAAAAGATTTCACAAAACATGTAATAAATATGCCTCATTATTTCCCTTGTTTGAGGACTATTTAAATCTTTTATTAGTACTCTTGCTTCCCTTGGCAATCTCTTTGATCATCAAGACATCAACTACGTATAGAGGAGCACTAGGAGCAAGAGGAGTAGAGAAAGAAAAGAAAGATGAAGAGGAAAGGCACCAGGCAGGCAAGCTAGAGAGAGAGAAAGGGAGGTGTTAATGGTTTTTATATAAATACCGACTTGAACACGAACCATCAAAAATGGATTGGTTCACAACCCAATTCTCTGTCAAATCAGTATTCACCGCCCAATTCATAGCGATACTAACAATTTTTCATACCTTGGTAGAACCTGTGAGACAAATAACATATCCTGCACATGACGACCCTTATGGAACAATTACTAATATCTTTTTCTAGGATAAATGCTGCAACTTCCAGAGTCACTATATTCTGAAATGGCAACTCTACATAATGCGGTTAACCTTCAGTACCATTAGACTAGTAGGAAAATTTATCATGGGGCATGTGGGCAAAATTCCTCTGCCACCTTTAAAAGTTGAAGAATTATCAGAAGTAGTTGAACAAAGATATCAAAGAGGCAGTCCCATAAAAAGTTTTTAACATCATCAGCCATTTCCTTTACAATAGCCTAATTAAAATTACAGTAAAAGATCAATCAAACTAAACTTAAAGGCAAATACACTTGAGGATTACTCAAGCTTCACTATTCTATATTTTAGGACACATCAAACTTAGAAGAAAAAAAATAGTTGATGCACTTTAACTGCATCAGCAATGTATCAGCTTCTTACTAAGACATATCTATATGAACTGAGCGGCCAACAGAAAGCTTATTTATTTCCCTTGATGTCTGCCTAAATCAAGCTTGCTCACAATAGCAAGCACGCGAAAAGTTACAAACAACTCAGGCTCCAACTGGATTTCATGTTGAAGTTGAGAATCTCATGGATCAAGCATTCTTGGATAATAAGGATTGATATTATTATAACCAATTGTGAAAGAATTGCCGTAATTTTTTTGTCTGTTGCACAACCTATTTATAGAACATTTTTAGTTTGAATGATGCTTCAATGTAAATAAGCATGCATGATGACAATGGATGAAGGTAGTGATGATGGAGGATAATAATGTGAATTCCCTTGCTTTACAATGAAGTCAGACAGATCCAATAGCTTGATAAGCCTTCTTCTGGAAATTCTAGACCACACTCATTTCTAAATTTGAACATTATGATCTTTTTTAAAGTCAATTTGATAAGTAGTTTCATGATATTTGCATCTTGATATGTTTACTAAAGTACCAAACCCTTTTAAGTCAGTTGGAGAATCTTATTCCAGTATCGTGGGCACAATATGACATAATCAGCAAGCCAAGTCAAACTGAAACTCATTGAATATTGAATCATGTTTCAAGTTTTAAGTTTTTTTAGTTTCAAACTAATGCACATTAATTGCAATACATTAGGTACTTATTTGCAGTTGAAAGTCATGTTGAATTTTGTATAGAAGTGTATTTAACTTTAGCAAAATTTATCGAAATTTATCTACACAATCATTCACTGAGAAAGCAAGGGCATGCAAACTATTAACACAATAACATACAAACACACTGGTTAAAAAAGTTTTGAAGATTCGCTTGATGCTTACAATCTGTATCACTTGATATGTGACTAGTTATATGTACTTGAATGCCCACAAGGGAACTAGGAAAACCCTACAATTTAATTTTTATAATTTTCTTTCGAAACTAAACATTCTGCTATATAAGTCAGAATCCCTGGAAATCCTAGCTGATTTTGTACATAGACATCCCAAATTTTAACATCAAATAACTTGTTGTCCAACTAATTTAACCTCCAAAAGACAGGCACATTCTAGGCTATACAATGTGCCAATATCACTGGAATATGTTGATCCAAAATTCTTCTACATTGGCAATGGAATGGCTTAAGCTGGCTATATATGACTACTTTATTAAAGCCTAGTTTTTCCAATAATTACTCGTCTCCAAGTAGCTGACTTTATTTCACACAATCATTACCAAAGCATAAATTGAATAACTGTTTTTTTTTCTCTCTCCCTACCATCATGGATTAAGTAATTTCCACATCCAAAGGTGCATAAGAACAACAGTAGTGACTATAGTGATTTCCCTCCTAATGCAGCACAAACAAGAAATTCAACCGACCTTCATGTTGTGGACAAAAAGTCGTTCTGATAGAACCAAAAAATCAGAAGATCGTAAGCTTCTCACATCAATAACATTTTGCTATTCTATCTTCTCGAATCGAACTATTATACATCTAATTCATCGATTAAAGATAGAAGGGACAAAATTACCCGTTGTAGAACTCAGCGGCGGATCTGGAGCCATTGTGGAAGATAAACCAGAGCAGTACAAGAATCAATATATCTGCTCCCGTTAAGGCGGTCCAAACCACCCAAAGAAGCTTTTTTTTTTTTCTCTTAATAATGCAAATGCACAAGCAAATCGAATCGAAACAAAAATGAAGGAAAGGATACTAAACAGGTATCGCTCCCACCAATCGAGCATGTAGAGCCCCATGGTGACGTTGTAGAGATGGATCTTTCGGCTGATCCAATTCATTCTGCCTCCCCTATGTGATCCGGCCGTCGTCGAGACGATCCCTCTTGAATCAGGACGAGACGGAACGGAGTCGGCCGCGCGGAGTGTGAAGGCAGACGCTGCACCTAACTTTTCGGTTCGTGCTTCGTCTCGTTAGGGTTAATGACCGGTTTGTCCCCACTATAACAGACTTAAAAGAACCTGTCCTTCATATTAAATAAATAAATAAATCCTCCAAGAAAATGTGATTTTATTAAAAATCATAATAATATTATTTTCTTTAGATAAAGTATTAAAATGTGATTTCTTTAGATAAAGTCCCTAATTCAAATCATAATAATATTATTTTCTTGGTCATGGGAAATCATCTTTAGAGATCGTTTGAATATTAGGTTAGGTTTACTTTAGAAGCCCTAACAAATTAGACTATAAACAAATTTACATATAGATTAATTTTTCGTTTTTAGTATCGATTGTATAAGTCATTTTCTACATAACTGTTCTAACAATTGTTGATTTTTTACAATTTTTATAACTCATTTAACCTGACATTCTTACCAAATTTCATACTTTTGTTGTAACCTATAATCTTAAATAATCATTGCTTGCCCCAAAAGTGAATGCAATTAAATGATTTGTGTTAGTAACTTACTCCATCTTTGCTAGGCCTTAATGTATCACCATTGTCTCGATCTATGTAATGACGTCAACATAGAAGAAAGACCCTGTTGTGAGAAAGGGAAAGAGAAGAAGGGGCACAGTTAGTACAATGCTGGAAACCAAAGAAGAGTTCAATTCCAATTCGCAAAGCTAGTATGCCTCAACATTCTTGCAAATCTACCACATATTTCCACAATGCCACACATTCATGCTGAACAGAAACATGAATGCTACCTATCATAGACTAAATGCCAACTGTATATCGATAGATTCATCGCATCTCATAAATCTTCTGCATCTTGGTAGGAGAATGCCTTGACCTGAAGCATATAAACCCATAACGTTGTCTATATCACATAGCAAAATTTAGTTCATACTGCGCATGGCTTGTGTATCCCATAATCACAAGACTCTTGATATGATCAGATCCACCTCTTATATTGAAAGCCACCCAACAACAACATAAGAAGAAGATACAGAACTTGTAAAACAAAAAGGTTCTGCTATAACTCACAGGACGATGGCTCAACCAACCAAGAATTCATCCATATAACTTGAGGTACCAGTTTCCGCAGCTTAGAAAACAACACTAGAACATGGCATCCATAAGGAGTGCTATCATTGTGCATCTTCCCTGGCTGTGTCTAGCTGTATCAGTAAACTCAGTGTCTGCGCTAGATTTTTGAAATTTTGAATCACATATGCAATTAGTAAACTACAATATATGTTGACAAATGATTTAAGGGCAAAAAAATATGTTGATTAAGTATTAGCTCCACAAACAATTAGGCTGTGAAACATAGTTTTCCTACATCATACAAACATAAACACTAAGATCATCAAAATGACAATAGAGCTATAACCCCTTCACAGCAGATAATGAGACATACACCTCCGTGCGATAAACCTACCAATTAGTAGCTTGTTCAAGAATTAATTAGGTTTCTACAAATATTTAAAGGAAAAGGCCATGGATAGATTCAGAGTCAGCTAAATCCTGAGCCAAATTATCGTTGTTTTTCACCCATAAATAAATTGTGAAGTTGTTCGCAGACTGTTAAATCTTTCTTGAATACACATTCAGGCAAAGAATTCAGTGTAAACTCTCAGTTGAGTATCTCCAAATATGATGATTCAAAGAAGCAGAACAGTAACTCCATATTAGTCATCAAAATAAATATAATCTGATAATCAGAATTTGTTAAGACAGCAATTAGGCGATACTAACATCGCTAATTGAATAAGTCAAAAAGCAACATGAGAAGCTTGTTTGCAAATTCTGACTACAACAGTTTGAATAAATCAGAACAGTAGGTGAACAATGATATCATCACAAAGGAAAATCTCACCCAATAAACAAGGGGAAAAAAAGCATCCAGGGAAAAGACTACCCATACTTTGATCTTTATTTGAAAGTAGTAAATAACCTGCATGGATACCGGTTTTGTCTGCGAGCCCACTTATGGATCCGAATATGTAAAAAACAAGTACCCAAATTACAGAAGATGTGACCAATCTGATACCATGTCTTCAGAAAGCATCCATTGCAACTCTTTCACCACTCTTTCTACTGGGTGCCTTCCCTGCCAGGATCCTTGACAGAATATCAGCTTGCTTCGTGTTCCCTTCTGCAATGAGGCTTTTGATTATAGCATCACAGCCCTTCTTATCCACAACTCCTCCCTTGGCCTTAATCTTACACAGTATGGAGTAGGCAGGCAATGTCTTCCCTGCGGTATAAAGCACATCCAACACCCGGTCATAGCTTGAGAAGCTGACATCACAATCCCTCTCCAAAGCAAATTCCACCAGCTTTTGGGCTTCAGTTGCCTTGTCGCTGTCACATAAAGTAATTAGCAGGTGGTCGATATCAGGAGTGCAGTCATTCATGATCATCAGATTGATTCGCCCAAGGGCTTCCTCAACATGACCCCTCATGAAAAGTGCGTCCAGGATCTTATGGACCATGTCCATGTTCTCTTTCACCCCCTTCTCTATCATGCTCTTCATCACGCGACTAGCTGTTTGAACCCGGCCATCATCAAACAGTGCCACCATCACTGAGCGGAACAAAGATGCACTCGGCAAGTGCCCCTGCTCCATCATGCTGTCCAGTGCTGTCCTTGCATCCGCCGGCTCACTTTTCTTCAAGAAACTCTCAACGAGCAAGACATAAGAATCAGCATCAGTCGGGACCCCATGGCGAGTCATGATAGTGAGTATCTCTGAAGCAGCCTCTGGCATCCCTTCCTTTGCGTGTCCACGGATTAAGCTGTTGAAGGCAACCTTGTCATCGACCCCTTTCTTCATCAATTGCCTGAAGAAAGCCTCCGCCTTCTTTGTGTCACCATGATCACACAAGTACTCGATCATCGGATTGTATGCAGACGGCTCCAGGGTGGGGTATTGAGGACTCTGCATCGTCCCCTTCTCAAGAAGCTCATCGAGCAATGCTATAGCACTCTCATGCTTTTCTCCCTTGCATAAGCTCTCCAACAGAACACCATACTGCATTGGGTCCACTACAACGTGATTGAACTGGGATGTCTTCCGGTGCACCTCCAGTGCCCCTTCCAAGTCACCCGACTCACAAAGTGAAGTGACCAGCCTCAGGAATATGGACTTATCGCTTGGAGTCAGCTGTAGCTTGGCCATCTCATTTAGTGCCTTCCGAGCTTCTGCAGCTCTCCCAACGTCATCACAGAGGCCTGGCATGAGAGCTGCAAATGTCTTCTCACTAAACCTCAGGCCTTTCTCGCCCATCTCCGAAAACATCCGCAGCCCGTCGTCCACCCTGCCAGAGCAAACGTAGCCTTTGATCATGATGTTGTAGGAGATGGAATTGGGAGCGAAACCAGCCGCAGTCATTTCAGCGAAGACCTTCTCGGCATCATCCATCTTCTTCGCTCGCGCCCAACCGTTAAGTATAGTGTTATAGGTGACGAGATCCGGAGCGATTCCCCGCTCCTTCATGTCAGCGAAGAAGCGCTGGGCGGTCTCCATCTTGATAGAGAGGCAGAAGCCCCAAAGGAGAGTGTTGTAGGTGGAGAGGACAGGGAGGACGCCCTCTGCGATCATGGCGTTGAAAAGGCGCCTGGCCATGGCGACGCGGCCGGATCGAAGGATGGCCTTGAAGACGGCATCGTAGGAGCGGACAGTGCGGGTGACGCCGAGCTCTGGGAGGCGGCGGAAGATCTTGACGGCTTCCTGGGGAATGCGGGCGCAGCCATAGCCCTCGATGAGGCTGGCGAACATGTCTTCGGAAGGGGGGACGAGGCGGTCAGGCATATCGTCGAGCAGGATGCAACGGGCGTGGTTGAGCATGGAGGCGCGGGCAAGGAGCAAGATGATCTCCCGATAGGTATCGGGATCATGGCGGAAGCCAGTCTTCTCGACCCAGCGGAAGAAGTGGAGGGCGTGGTCGGGGTGGCGGGCGCCGCGGAGAACGGCGAGGACGAGGGACTGGTCGAAGGACCGAGCGAGGGAGCGGATGGAGTTCTGGAGGCGGGTGGTCCAGGGCCGCCGTGCCATCATGTAGCAGATGGTCTCGTGCAGCTGCTCTTCCTTCTTCGTGGAGTTGTCCCGGCAAGGAGGAGGAGAGGCGGAGCTGGAATCCGGATCGGAGGGGCCAGGATCGCCGGCCGCGGCGGCGGCTGGAGTGAGGTCGGAGTAGGATGAGGAAGAGAAGGCATGATGGAGGATGGAACCGGGGGAGAGGGAGGCGAGGGTTAGGGTTTTGGCGGCGCGGTGGGCGGCGGAGGAGGTGAGGGGGGAAGAGGAAGGGAGGTAGGCCATCCCCTCGTGTTATGTTGTGGGACGGACCATCAATGGGCTGCTATGTACTGAATCGGGGTTTTGCGAGGGTTTCCTCAAGCGATCGTTACTTCGCTGGACTCGGGTTTGCGGCCCTGCGTCTGGGCCTGGATAAGTCAAACACGGTAGACTCGACCCTCATTGGTTGATGCTCGTCCGTCCCATCATGAAAATGTTATCAAGACGATAACTCGTCTTCACTGGTTATTCTCCGCAAATTCCTTTAAAAAACTTTTTTTTTCAATTTTTCCTGATTATTATTTTTTATTTTTTATAAATTTTCTAAAGGATAAAATTATCTCTTACCTCCATTTTGTCGATTATTATCTTCGCTCTTTGTCTTGTCTTTATCCTCGTCTCTTCCTCCATTGTTTTTATTGGTTATCACCTTCGTCTCATCTTGTTCACATGTTTTCATTTTTATCATCGTCCATCATTATGCCACGCACACACACCCTCTCTCCCATATTTGTTTTCCACTCCCAATATGATCGTTGGGTTTTTTGTCATCCTCTCACCCTCGAAATCTTGTTATGCACCATTCGATCCTTCTTCTCCTTCGAGGATTGTCAGCAAGATATCTAACATCTTCGTATCTAAAGTCCCATCATGAAGAGGAGTATCGTCTCACCACCAGAGGAAAAAAGATATGAGAGATAAGACAATGGATAAGGGTGACGAGGTGAAGACGATAGCTTGTAGGGGAAGGACAAAGATAATTTTATCTTTTAGGAAATAAGGAACTCTCTAACAAAATAAATAAAAAAGGAGATGTTAATTAAAAAATAAAAATATTTTTTAAAAAATATCATATATATATATGGGTATTTTACGTTTAAAAAATCTTTAGTATTGAGTTCAACCTAACGGTACACATAATTGACTTTTTACCATGGACAGTCCTTAGATAAAAATTAATTATGGAAGCACCATTAGGTAAAAGTTTAATACTGAAATTTTAAAGGTAAAATACCCCATATATATTGTACAAACATGACTCATCAAAAATATATTATCTAATAACTAAAATAAGCATACATATCTCGAAATGATCTTGCGAGAAAGGCTAGTGTGTCATTGCATAAAGTTAAATGTGTTGAAGTACTGGAGCAATATTGATCGTAAGATCAATCACTGATCCAATCCTGATCTTTGTCATGCGACTCTCCCGAGCGAACAAAATATGTTGACTTCAATCATCAAAAAAAAGTCTCAGTCAATTATCGTTTTATGGTCTTAAGTTATGTTTCGATAGAGAGATGGTAGTAGTTGGCATGCCTCTTTGGCCGTTCACTGACTTCCTTTCTATATGTCTTGACCGCATGATCTGTGTTCCGAGGATGTCATGGCTTTAGGAATATGCAGTGCTTCAATACAGAAACGATACAAGGGGTGGTGTGAATAAAAGGGCAACACACATCAATACTTGTAAAGGCAATTAATATATGTGATGTATGGGCGTAAGTCATGATCTAAATGATCGTGGAACTGATAGATATTTAACATGTCACGAAAATTCATGGAACAGAGGAATGAAGGAGCACTCAAAGGTTTGAGAGAAACAAAGCATGTCCTTCGATGCATGAACAAAGAGTCAAGACGGCATTCCATGATTACTGTACTCGATCGCAACCTTCGAAGTTGTGGTTGAAACACTGCTCTCGGCATAGTACATTTGGATTCATATTTAAGTTCAGTTTCTCGTCGTCCATTATGCGTGCTCTTCTTTTGTGATCTGTTACTGCAAGATAAACTACTTCGGTGTTTAAGAGATTTATGCGCATGAAGAGACTTATCTGTTTATAGTATTCATTCTTAGTTATCGTCGATTATGGAAAATTAAATGCATGAGCGAATGAAGATTATTCTCTTTAGATCTCATGTTGGGGTAAAAGGTTTAATCGACCTATAATTATCTTTTGAATGATTGACAATCAATACTAATCATATTAGCGTTGTATATTAGTATCACTACTTATTTTGATGTGATCTGATGGGTTAAAACCTATCTTGTTCGTGGTCTATGGAGGTAGAAATCTCTGTAGCACTCGAGGCTTTCAGCTTTCTGGTCAGCAGACCGAGAAAAGGAGTAACGAGGGGAAGCGATCTCAAGACAGAGTTTAAGAGGAATGGGATCGGATTAGAATACAGGCTGCGAGAGTTCACGGAGGAGATGGGGCATTGCGTTTTTGTTCGGTTTCCAGTACAAGATAAACTGGGAGGAGAGTAGGAAAGGCAAGTGGGTCTGAGGAGGCAAAGCAATCAGTGGAAGGTGATGGCGTGGATGGGAGGAGCGCATGCTTGGTCTGGTGAGGACGGCTTGGGGGGTGTGGGAGAATGGAGAGGGCGTGTTGAGCACAAAACAATAATAATTATACTGTGTTTCCTCTGCAAGCAGCAAAAAGTCCATGAGAGGAGGCTGTCTACTGTACATGTATTGAGCTGTTCACCACCAAAAACTTGGCATTGCCCTGGTCAAATGAGCACATTTGTACTTTTAATCTCCTCCTCTGTATCATTATAGTTGAGCCCATTACCTCTCTCTCTCTCTCTCTCTCTCTCTCTCTCTCTCTCATTTTATGTACTTAATCCTCGATTTTAACAGTGCTGCTATGACACAGATTAATGCATGTATGCTATGATGAACTGAGAGAGAGAGAGAGAGAGAGAGAGAGGGAGAGACAGAGTTTTGCTTGGCACCTTTAGGATGAAGGGTTCATCCTGCAGCAAGATGACACAGGTTGTGCAGTGTGTTAAAAGGCTGATGACCCTTTTGACTTGTTTCCTACTGGTGCACAGATTCATCTTTACCATTTCTCAGTGTTGTATGCTGGTGTTCATGCTAGCTTCCAATTCACATGGAAGCAGTGTGAGGCCCAAAAGCTGAACAGGGTTTCATGAATGTTCTAACTTTTGTGGTTGTCCCGAGTCATTCACCTGTTGTCCAGGAGAACCCGGAGACAATGGACATGGAGGAAGAAGTGAGTAAAGAGGAAGAGGACAGCTTGTCTCTTTGTTTTGAAGGCCAACCCCATAACCCCTTGCCCATGGTGTGGTTTTGGAGTGCGTGGCTGCAAGCACGTGTGCTCTCCCTATCATACATAGGCCTGCAGAGCGCACTAAAAAGGTCGTGTGTGTGTGTGTGTGTGTGTGTGTGTTGGGCCAATGTCACTTGTAATATAAGGGGGACAGAAGTTGATCCCTGCAGAGACCAGAGGCAAAGAAGGAGAGGAGTGTCGAGGAGTCTGGGAATGGAGGGGGAGCAGGAAACGAGACAATCCAAGTTCAGAAGGATCTGTGTTTTCTGTGGCAGCAGCCAGGGGAAGAAGAGAAGCTACCAAGATGCTGCTGTGGAGCTCGGCAAGGAACTGGTACGCTTGCATTCTCCTTCAAATCGTAGAAGAAATTGGTTTAGGGACCAATGCATGAGGTTGTTCTCATCTTTCCTGTACACCAAACAATGAGTTATTGTTCATGGAATCTTAGGGTATAACTTTCATGGTGACTCATGCGAGTACAGATGGGAGTACTGGGTTTTGGCTTTTCCTTCCAACTCTACAGTCTCTATTGCTCTGAGCTGTAGCTCTCCCATGGATGTGGGATTGAGTTGTTACTCCATCAAGCACAACCATCTCACTCATTAACATTCACTAGTGAAATGTAACATGGTTAGAAGTCATAGTTCGATGTGACCTGAGGAGAACTTCATCACCGAGTTTGTGGCAGGTGTCAAGGAGCATCGATCTGGTGTATGGTGGAGGAAGTGTAGGTTTGATGGGTTTGGTCTCTCAGGCGGTTCATGATGGTGGCAGGCATGTCATTGGGTGAGTTCACTGGATTTCTTAGCTTTCTTTGTTGAGGAGAAATGTCTGTAACTTTCTTCTTTTAATTGCAGGGTTATTCCCAGGATTCTCATGCCTCCTGAGGTATGCCATTTTTCCATGACAAGCACATTAAGATGGGAAAAGAAAATGAAAGTATCAATCATGTTCAAAGCTTTCTGCCTGTGTCTTAAATGTAGAAAACAAGATAGAATTCTTTTGGCAGTGACATATGCTGTTAGCTTTGTTCTTTTCTCATTTAGTTCTATAGCTTTTATATATAGTGCATCACCACTGGTCTTTCCTCCCACCATGTTTCAAGAAAGTTTCTCTCTCACACACTCTCTCTCTCTCTCTCTCTCTCTCTCTCTGTCCTTACATATGTCATCATTGATGCAGAGTTACTGATGCTTTTGCTGCTGCAGATAAGTGGTGAGACTGTAGGGGAGGTGAAGGCAGTAGCAGACATGCACCAAAGGAAGGCAGAGATGGCAAGGAACTCTGATGCCTTTATTGCCTTGCCTGGTTAGTATATGAATCAGCTGATCTTTCACTTGCTACCACTTTAATATACCAAGGCAACTCAAGAAAGGGAAAAGTAATGAGTACTTCCTCCCCAGAATGACCTGGGCTTGACTTTCCCTTGTGTGCAGGTGAATGGTGATGATTTTGTGACTTCTTTTGAGCTCTGTGCTTCAGGAAAAAGCATGATGAATTTTGCTTTTCTGTGTTTTAATTTTTTTTGCTTTTACTGAATAAAATATTCATTATAGTAAAAGAATGACTAGTTGTTTAAAGGAAAACTTTTGATCCTTGCACTACTCTCTTCTTAGATTGGTTAAAAGGCTCAAACACTCAGGTCAAAAGGAAAGTTTTTGTTATGTTTGTCTGATGAACTTTATCAGACCACTGTTCATATGCAAAGAAACTATCACTCTTCATTAGAAGTTTGACTGTCTTGGAAATAGATGGACTGCTACCTCAAATTATTTATCCTATTAATCAAGTCAAAGCCTTGTAAAAGTTCAAAACAATTCCAATTCCATCAGTTAGCACAGCATCAGGGAAAGCAACTAAAATCAAGTGGAAATTGCAGAGTCTTTTTAGGCCATTTGAGCTGGTGTTTCAACTGTAATCAAGGGGCTGATTGAGATGTTGGTGCAGGAGGATATGGAACCCTTGAGGAGCTGCTCGAAGTCATAACATGGGCTCAGTTAGGCATCCATGACAAGCCGGTAATGCCTTTTCACAGCTTTTCTTTCGATTATGTTGATGAAGATACACTACTTGTTTTAATGTCTCAAGTAGAAGTATCTAACCGAGGAAAACAAGGTTCATGGAAGTACTTCTATGATCAAGAGAGAAAGATCCCATTTGGATTCAAATTTCCTGATCATAAATACCTTCACTAAACCAGAAGTGACATGAAAATGAAATCTAAGCGAGTTCAGAAACTCTAAGATCACTCTCCATGCTCGAATTCTTCCCTGGTCTTGCATCAAACAAAGTCAACGAACTGATCGTCCGTGTCTCTTCAAGAATCCACATGCTCAAACTGGTCTCATATCTGTATATGTGATCTTTGCAGGTTGGCTTGCTGAACGTAGAGGGATACTACAACTCCCTGCTATCCTTCATTGACCAAGCCGTGGAAGAAGGTTTCATCAGCCCGAGCGCTCGCCACATCGTCGTATCTGCTCCCACAGTGAAGGAACTGGTCAAGATGTTGGAGGTAATTCCTCTTTCTCGTGAGCAAAGATACAACAGATTAGCATTAACAAGTTAGTGGGAAGGTCTTCATCTGAGTTGCGTCTGCTTCTTCTCGTGCATCACAAAGGAGTACTTCCCTCGGCATGAGAGAGTTGCATCCAAGCTGAACTGGGAGATGGAGCAGCTGGGATACTCTCCCAAGAGAGAGATTTCTAGGTAGAGAGTGGAAGGAGGAGAACAAGAAGAACACAAGAGGAACCACGTTTTGGCTTTCAGGGTTGCAGATCGGGAGGCAGCAGAAACACTCCTACCTTGAGGAAATGCTCAGGACTGTTGTTCATGTAAATTATCACAGTGTTCAGATGTGTAATGCTACCAACATATCTTCTTCTCCAAATGCATAGTACTAATCATAACAAGGCTTTGAATCAATGCTTGATGCTCACTGGCTCAGGCAACCATGTGTTGTGTTATGTCCAGCTATGAAACCTTAAGGAAATTGTTAATCATGCAGTGTGTGTGTGAAGGAAAAGTAAAGGAAATCTTAAGATCACTTCTCTTACCAATAGACTGCTCACTTCTCTTACCACCTTTTAGTAATATTTGTTAACCAATTAAAGGTGCTGACCAATCTAAATTGTAAAAATATACCCTTACAAATATATTATTTCTTATATCTTTCTATCCTATTGATAAAAATATCTTATTTGACATCTATTATTTTATTATATTCATTTTTTCAAAGAATAATTGATGAAGATGAATTTTAAATATCAGAATCTTACAATGATCTACCAAATTTTTAAGTCAAACTAGCTAATAATATATCTTTGAACTCTGGTATAAAATATTTATATCTTGTAATTGATCAAACTAGCCTCTCATGGTTTCATACTTGAGGACAGTGAGTGCCGGATAAAGAAGAGAAAGTACTTGAGAGTGTGATGATGAGCTGCAACGCATGAAGAAGAGACCTGTCCATCTCAACCACATCAACACATCTGAAGCTTGTGGAATGAAAAGTACTTACTCTTCGTTTAGGTTTCATCTCTGTCTCACTTATACAATGACAAGGCTACTTGGATGCACGCTGGTGCCAGCTATCGACCCACCAAAAACACGTTGAGCAGCAGCATCACCGATCACCAACCATCTCATCCATCTCATCTCATCAAGGTGAGTTGGGAGCTTATAAGAAAAAAATTATCTCTAATTATATGTATTAGATTCATTTACTAATAAATGAATTTTGATACTTAGAATATTGATCTTATAATTATAACATATTATCCTCTGTAATTAGTTATCTCGATTATACAGAAATAAAAAAAATAAAACATATATTTAATATCCACCGATAAACTTTGAGATACTATCAATCATATGGCGCACTCGCACACCTCAAGGTCGATCTGAGAAGCAGAAAACTTTGGATTAAATATGACTTTTTATGCAGGTGGATGATTTGATCGGAAAAGTCTCTCCCTCTGACCAATTTGAATAAACATGATAGACTTCATTACATCTCATGGCCTCTTCTTTATCGGCACTCTTGTTTGTCACGTAATCAACACGTTAAGAAGTTGGTGGAAAGTGGGCCATTAGCCACCACTTGATGCGATTAATTTATGTGGTGTAATCATAATATGCTCTCTCTCTCTCTTTCTCTCTCTCTCTCTCTCTCTCTCTCTCTCTCTCTCTCTCTCTTGTGGCTACTATGGGAGCTTCGAATCCATCACCATCACATGCACCCACCTCATCTCCTCCCACTGTGTCGGTGGCTTCTTCGAGAACAATCACTTAACACATGGAAATAATTTTTTGAAGTTTGAGTTGAAGAAGTCTATGAAAAACCTCTTAATTACTCAATGATACTTTTAGCATCATAATAAATTCTAAAGAGGATATTGATACAAATTATAATTTTAACTATAGTAACTAATAACAAGCTTTTGAATGTTGGAGAGATATTTGTACTATATTTAAACTTGACAATAAATATAAAAATCAAAATATATATTGATGGTTAAAATACTAATTTAATGATGATACATTAGACTTGTTTATTGAGGATTGAGGATTCAAAATTTCATTTTATAATTTTTTTTATACTTAAAATATTCATTTGATGATAATGTTTTAAGCCTACTTGTAAAGATATGATTTGAAATATGACCAATAAAATCTTTAATATATATCTAATTAATAAATATTGAGAATTCAATATCTTATATGGGAACTATGAATGTGCTATCTATCTCACTCATACATACCTTATAATATCAAGATTCATCTTTACCAATTATACTTTATAAAAGAATAAAAATTTTTGAGAGATATGTATACACCTTTGTATTTTGTGTGTGTTCTTTGTTTCATCATCTTGCATCCATGCATGAAGTTATTAGTGTGGAACTACTGAAAAGGTTTAAGAGAGAGAGAGAGATAGAGAGAAAGAGATGGCCAGAGGTCCTAATTGTGGTTGGCTTGGCTTGGCAGCATGTATGGCTGAGGAAGAGGAAGAACAAGTGGTCATGTCTCTGGCCTCTAGAAGGCTGAACAGCTTAGTTAGGATGGTGTCCTTTTCATCTGGGTGGAGACACCAAAGAGAAGCCTTCGGCAACACAAACCCCTTTCAAATAATTTATCTTTCTTGGGGAGTGGAAAAGATGTTTTTTCTTGAATTATTAATAATGTGAACCACTTTTAATTCCTTTTGTAATCAAATATTACCTATAAGAAATTTGATTTCTCTATGAAAAAGATAAGTGATTATAAAATATCATTATTACTCATAAAAAATCATATAATAATGATAAGTTGATAGAGATGTTTGAAATTTACTTTTAACTGATATAGTAAAAACTTTTACCATTGATAATAAGGTCCTGAGTTCCAATTATACCCTTACCTTTTAATCTTGATAAAAAAAGAAATGAGATCTAGATGATAAATAATTGAGAAAAAATTTTAGATCAACAATTATAATTTTAAGTGATAAAATATATTAAGAAAGACATAATCACACAATTCATAAAAGAGAAATATCTTAAGAATTTGGCTCTAGTCAATCATTAATTTCTTTATAAAGACCATAAGCTTGTAAATATTACTATGGGGTTTGATTCTAAGGTTAATGTTAAACATGTAACTTTTAAAAATATTCAATAAATATATTTAAAAATAAAGTGGATTATGTAAAATTTATAATTTATCCAAGTAGAAATTCAAAACAAACCTATCTTCCTATGACAAAAAAAAATCCCACTTTTAATTGATAATAAATATAAATTAGTTGTCCTCTACACACACACACTCACCTGAATTCACCTCCACAAATGTCTTGTTTTTGGATGAATCCCATGCCTGCCTTTGTTATATATATATAAAAAAGAATAATTACAGGCATACTAAAATCATATTTCCATTTCCTACACATCAAGTTTAATTCTGTACTTGCAATTAGAAGAAATGTATTCATTTATTTTAAATATTCTTTCATTGATAACCTTAATAATAATAATAACAATGTGTGTTTAGTTCTTTTATTTTATGTTTTTTATGTCATTAGAAAGTTTTCAATAAGTACAATTTGATTGTGCATACAACACTTTATCCCACATCTAATAATAATAATAATAATACAGACTCAATTATGCTAAATCCAATCCTCTCATTACCTTCACCATATATGCTCAAGATTTATATTGGACATCAACAAGTGGCTACAGCATGAGAGGACATTCAAGTAATTTCTGTGGCGCCCTTCTTTGACACCCATGCATGTTGTTTAGTTCCGACAGGATTCAGAGAACTTTTTGGCGATTCATGTGGGGGCCAAGAGTATTATATTGGAGAGCCACCGCAATAAACTATTGTGGTTGGCTACTAACCCCTGAACCCTATTGTTGACCATGAGGAAATCCTCAACCCACCGTAGGGGCGGAAGAAATCTCTCCCTTACGACGCCTTCTCCGTCCCCCTTTTTTATTCCTTCTTTCCCCTCTTTTTCTTCGTCTCATTCCTCCCCGTCCTCTTCCAAGACTGCGTCGGAGAGGAAAGAGAGAAACCCTAGCGCTCGTCGGTGGAGCGCTGGCGAATCCATTCCACCGATCTCCGATTCTATTTCCTTGATTCCTCCTCCGATCTCTTTTCCCCCTCTGCGACCCGTTCTTGGTCGGATCTGGGTCGCCAAGATCATCGACTCCCGAGGTTCGTTTCGTTACCTCTTGTTTCCCTTTTTCTTTTCTTTTTATTTTCCGTTTTGGATATCGATTTCCTCATCGATGCGTCTCGGGGCTCGGGTTTGAATATTGGATCTGACCTTAGCTTGGATTTCTGGAGAAATTTCGCTGATTGCTCTAATTTTGTTCTCCTGTTGGTGGATTTGATGTACCGCGATAAAAAAGATTCCGTTTTGGATCGAAAAAGTTGTTTCTTGGGACTGGATCTTTTTGTTCATGTTGATTTTGTTTCGTTTTTGTTGGATCTGGACGGGGATATTGGTGCCGTGGATCCCAAATTTGAGCTGAAAATTACTAGATCTGGATGCTTCTGCGTTGAATCTTGTCATAGTTCGATCATTGTGCTGGCCGCTTTGTAATTGTTGCTATTCTGATGGATATGATGTAATTTTTTCTACTCTGTTTGTATAGGTTTTCGAAAGGAGATACTTGCTGATTTCCTTCATATATACTGTGGAAACTTCTAAGGTTGGCTACTTCCATTTAATTTACTTGTTTACTATTTAATTTAGTTGATATCTTGGTAGCCTGTGGCTGACATGTAGCAAATTCATACCTATAAAAAGTGCATGAGATTGGGACGAATCTGGTGCTTTGTTTGTTTTTATGTAAAAAAACTTGTTTTCTTGGTCATTTTCTAGGGTTTTTGACATTTTCGTATCTTGATCTAATGGGTATCTTTTTATCAGCCCTCTTTTGAGACGTTGGCATATTGCAGATCGGGATTGGCTTTTTCATGTAGTTGCATGTAAAACACTATTCATGATGCCTCTACTCTTTTCGTTTTTTTGGTGCATAAGAATAGTACACATAGGTATACCTTGACCCAAAACCCCCTTTTCTTGTTAATTGCTGAATAATTTCCTGTAAAGCTTGTTTCCCCTGGCGTCGCTGGACATTCTTCTGGTGTGCTTTTTTTCCTACCAGGCACTTGGGTCTGCATTAAGCGTTGATAAAAAGTAAAAGCTTTTCAATTTTTGTCATTTCCTTTTGGCTGTTGTACTTTAACTAATTGCAATTTCGGTTTTTATTTCTAGATGGATCTTATGGATAACATTGTTGGCATCTTATTTTGTCTATCTGTCTAATAAATCCTATTATGTTTCCTTGTCAATGATAGAACAACTGGTTAGGTTCTTTTGAATTGCTTACAAAAGAAAATTCAAAGAAGGCTGCTGAAAGCGGAAGTGTTCTTGATCAACAAGGATCATGAAGAAAGCTTTTGATCAAACTGTCCGGGACCTGTAAGATCTTCTGTTGTCATGACTTTAACTAGTGCCTTAGAGTAACTTTGGACTTTGTTACCTAGTAACTCTATTACATGCAGCACTATACCTTGATTATATGGGTCCACTTTGCAGTGTTCTTAATCTTCTCAGGTATAAGGTTAACTAATTTGTCACTTCTTGCATGTGCAGAAAACGGGAGGTGAACAAGAAAGTTCTGAAGGTCCCCAATATAGAGCAGAAGGTGTATTCTGTAACATATCTCATATGTCATTTGTTCACTTAGTTGTCTATATTCAGACTGTAACTGAAACTGAGTTTGTCAATCAAGAGAAAAGGATAACTGCTTAATTAAGTGCATATTACTGAGATTGATATTTAGCGTCAAAGATGATCCTGAGATAGTATAATATGTTCTTTGGGCTAGTTGTGAAGCTTACACATTTATACTTTTGTGATCTTGACTTCAGATTCTTGATGCAACCAGCAATGAGCCTTGGGGACCACATGGATCGCTTCTGGCAGATATTGCACAGGCAACCAGAAACTAGTAAGCTTGTAACTCTATCTATCAGCATGCTTCCTGCTGCTGCTTGTTTTATGGAACCTCATTGGTTATGCAACTGTGTAGTCATGAATACCAGATGATCATGAATGTGATATGGAAGAGGATCAATGACACAGGAAAAAACTGGCGGCACGTTTACAAGGTGTTGTATATAGATCTTTCTATACATTTGGATCTTGTGGTTTTCTTAGTTAACTATGATTTGCTTAACTTATTCAGATTGTGCACATGCAATGCACCATGGGATTCTGTGGGTTCATTTTATTTGAACTTCATATATTTATTGAATCCTTATTCCTAGTAATAGTTTCATTTATTGTTCTTTTTTCAATGATAAATGTAGGCACTGACTGTTTTGGAGTACCTTGTTGCACATGGATCTGAACGCGTGATTGATGAAATAAGGGAACATGCATACCAAATATCAGTAATATAACTCGTCCTTTATCTCTCTTCTGCATGCTCTGAAATGTGTCAAATTTGGCTTGTAATTATTATAGATTATGCTATACATAGCACTCTTTTGACTGTAAACAATGCCTGTATTTCAGACTTTATCAGACTTCCAGTATATTGATTCAAGTGGAAGGGATCAGGGAAACAATGTTAGAAGGAAATCCCAGAGTCTTGTAGCTCTAGTGAATGATAAAGAAAGAATACAGGAAGCTCGGCAAAAAGCTGCTGCTAACAGGGACAAGTGAGTTAGATTTCTGAACTTAAGCGATATTGACTTGGTTCACTTTATGTATTTGATGTATCTTCCATTCTTGGGTAGATATCGAAGTACATTTTCAACTGGTAGACCTGGAGGCTATGGTGATCGTTATGATGATGATCGTTATGCCAGTAGAGATGAAGACCGATATGGTAATGGAAAGGAAAGAGAATGGGGATATAGAGATGATGACAAATATGGTAGAGGTAGGGACTCTTATGGTGGAGAGGGGGATCGATATGGTAGGTATGCTGATGAACGTTATGGCAGAGATGGTTACAGAGATGATGACTCTAGAAGAGGTCGTGGAAATGATGATTATCAGTATGGTTCAAGAAATAGGAGCCTTAGCAGAGACCGTTCCCTTGATGATGATGACCGCTCATCTCGGTAATGATACTTGGTTTTACCTTGCAAAGAATGAAGTTTTTTTACTGATTCCGATTCTGATTATGTTAATCTTAAAGTAGCAAATCCTCTGTGAATTGTTGAGGCATGTTAAATTATTAATTTATGTTTTACTAATTGGTGCCCTATTTACTAATTTTAAATGGTATGATCTATTTATTCCACCATCCAATTAAATGCTGTTTATCTTGGCCTCTGTAAAGAATGATTGTATGGCATGCTTAATTATTCTCTTCTCGGTTGCAGAAGTGGAGGCGGCAGAGCTGACAATATTCCTCATGACGAAAGGTTGTGAACTGTTGAAATTTCTGCCTTATAGACATTATAGTTCTGAGACGTGTATTCAAGTTGTGTTGAACTCTGGGCTACACCTTCTCTGGACTAATAATTATTTATATAATCAGGCAGCTGGACCGTAGGCTTTCTGAGCAGAGTATTGGTGCACCACCAAGCTATGAAGAAGTTGCAAAAGATGCTCAAAATCATGTACAAGAAGATAGGTACATGTCTGTTATTACTATGTTCTCCTTCGGAATTGTGCAAGTCAACTCTGACATCAGATCCACTGGCAGAAATGAAAGTGATTTCACAGCAGCTGCGCCAAAAGCATCTTCACCATCAGCTCCTAGAGCAAGCTCTTCTTCAGAAGGTATGAACCAAACTACTTCACCTTATGCACCAGCAGCAAGCTCTCCTTTTACAAACCAAGGCTCAGGCCATGCTCCGGCTGGTGTATCTGCATCAACAAACAACAATGATAACGGTTTTGATGAGTTTGATCCACGTGGTATGGCATCAGGTAATGCAGATTGTGGCTTTTGTAAGTGTAGCATTTCTAATCTTCCTTTGTTGCTTATGTGAAAATGTTGTATCAGTTTATGAGCTATTTATCTGGTAATATAAGAACAAATAGGCACTAATTGTGCCCAAACAGTGTGGTTAGTTGGTTTCTACTATCTTTTATTTCTAAAACTTGGGGTTCAATCCTCTGACCTCTCTACAGGACTTCACAGCAGCCTAAATTTTTACCAGAGACTAGGATCATTTTAGATTAATTAATTTTCGAATAAACATATCAAATAGAAATGGATTTTCTCTGATCTCAATGCTGCTTTACTGGTGATTCACCTTTTAAGCTATCTGTGTTGGGATGTTGCAGTCACAGGCATGCTAAAAGAGGAACCAGAGGAAGATACTGGCTACTGATTTTTGGTGCAAGTTTGTGAAAGATTGGATGCCAATATCAGAGTTTTTTGAAAAAGAGTTATAAAGAGTATAGGAAAAACATGGAATTAAATGAAGAAGAGTAAGGGAGGCCAGAAAGAAAATGAGATTCAGTAGTAAAAAAATTTAATTTGGTATATAGCAGAGGATATGTTCTAACAGTCGATGACCAATTAATGAAGGGGGGTGTAGTCTTAGGGGACAGACAATAAACAATAACAGGGATTTAGATCAAATAAGCATAACACAATGGAATAAAGAGAGAAAGAAGGGGAAACAAAGAAAGAGAAACAATTTTTAACAGTAATTGTGATGTAATGGGTTACACCACAAAGCCTAAGCAAGGTTTAAAAGTTGGTCTCGTGAACATGTCAAGTCGATAAGCATTGGCCATAAGTATGTCTGGTCTGATCTAAAGATGAGATGCACAAAAAATGAAAAAGTAATTATTCAAATTTAATTTATATGTGGTGTATATAGTGGCAGCAACATTTGCGGCATTTAATTCTATGTTCATAGGCACTCAACCTGATTGAATTTTAACCCAAGATTGAAACCTATTCCTTGAGAAGCTAACATATTACTAATATATAAATGATATTTAGATGAAGGCAAAAAATTTATCTGTTTGAATCGATGAAGCCTAGGTAATGAGACCTAGTTTCATGCCCAAGGTGGCCATTTTTAACAACATTGATTTTTATTGAATTCTCATCTGTATTTCTAGATATTAACTATACACTGTTAGAAATAGTTGGAATGAGCCATGCTTGGACAACTAGGCTAAACCTACCTGGAACAGGTCAATTTTGGTCAATTCTAGCTGATATATCAAACTTGAAAGAAGAAGAAAGAGGCTAGTTACTGCTTCCTGTGGTAGTCATAAGAAAAGGGTAGGAAAAATGGGAGTGGAGGAACGATTTTTTTTTAAATGTGACTATATGTGTTAAAGTGGAGATGATATGTATGAAGTGGAGATTCACTATCATCGTGTTTGACATTCGCCACTATCATCGCTTCCATAGTTGGGGCATGTTTGTTGCCACTGCATGAGACACAGAAGAAATGGTGGAGGGAGAGGCTTGGAGAGGGCAGAGACCAACTTTTAGCATCATAAGGCCATGGATGGCATGATATGGTAGATGATGCCATGGGATGTCATTGGATTTAGTATTAATCCTACTAGCACACTCTTCAAAGAGTTTCATAAAAGTTGTTTTTGCATCACACAGTGCTTCACTAGAAATGGTGACTGGATAGGCTTGGGCGTCACATAGGGTCAAGTTCTGTTTTATTTTGTGACAAATATTTAGATATTACCGCTACAATGTACTGATGAGTTATCAATCGATGTTTTGGTTTGCAGTTAACCCCATAAATAAGGATGCTTTTCCGAATCACTTTACCTGGATTAGTTTTTAAATTTTCCGTCGCTAATTTTGAGTTAACATTATGAGTATAGAGTGACATATTTTTCCTCCTAATTATCACTTGTCGTCCTCCCCTTCTAAAGCTGCAGCTAAACCTTATCCATGGTGCCTTTTTTTAATGTTTTTTTAAAACAAATATATGTTTCTTATATTAGAATGTAATGATTATTTCAAGTCATAGTTCTGATGTAACAAATGCATAATGAAGAGGTAAGACAAAATAAAAATAAACTGAATTCTAATAAAGAATGCCAAATTGTTTGGAGATCACTAAATTAATATGATCGTCTCCAAAATTTAATAAGAACTAGTGTAACTTGTTTTTTGATGCAACTCTCTTGATTTGATGTCATAACATGTGAATCTTGTAATGAGCAATAACAAGGGCTTTGTTTCTTCCCACAATCAGCTGCTCCACCTGCTGTGGGTAGTCATGAGATGGACTTATTTGGATCAGCATCAGCATCAGATCCTATTTATTCTCTGGCATTGGTGCCGATGACTACAACTAACAGTGGTACTGAAGCTGATTTTCCTGCAAATTCAAGTTTTGCGACAGATTTTGTTGCTGCATCATCATCATCTGCTGTATTCAGCCAGGTTTGTTTGATCATTTAATTACTAGCATAATTCCCTGGATACTTGCAATGCAGTTAATTGTTTAATGAGGCACATGTATGTGTACCAAAATCAGGACAGGCTTTGTTACAGTATGGACTTTTATGACATTATGAAGTCTCATTAACAATAAAAGTCATGCAGTACAATTTATTTCTTTTTTGCTTGTTATACAGTTACAGTGAACTGTGATGGCATTTCCTTTCCTCTCGCTTCTTGCATTTGTTTTACTCTTACTGTATCAATCTTATCTTGCTTGACTGAGTGTGATTCTTTCTTCTTGACCTTTTTGTCCAGGCTGGTGAAAATCCTTTTGGGGATCCTCCTTTTAAAGCTACTCAAGAAAATTTTCCCAACCAGCAAGAGAATTTTCCACCATTCTCTTCCTTCAATTCAATTTCATCTGGAGGTGCTGAAATTCTTGCACCTGCAGCTCCCAAGATTGAAACAACCACAAGCTTCGACTTTGATGGCTCTTTTGGTGGTGTTACTTACAATCCTGTATCGGATGGTCAACAAAGCTCTTTTGCTGGTCCTGCTATTTTAACTTCAGAAGCACCTGTGACCCAGACGAATAATGTATCAGGTATGCTTGCCCCACAAACAGGATTCACAGCCTCAGTAACTCTGCAGGAATCCCGGGTAGCAACAACAGATGTACTGGGAAACCCTCTTCTACAGTCAGGTCCACCAGCTATTTTTGCATCACAAGCGACTCAATTTACTGCACAGGAGGCTCGTCCTATTGCTTCAACAAATCCACAGACCACCCAGCCAAACCTTCTTTCACAGTCTGGCTTGCAGGCTCCTCCTATGGAAGTGACCGCTTCTACATCATCTTTGACACCCGTGAAAGCTGTTTCTTCAAAAGATAAGTTTGAGACCAAATCAACGGTGTGGGCTGACACATTGAGTCGAGGACTAGTCAATCTGAACATATCTGGATGTAAGTGTTTAGTCTTTCTTACTCAGTATTTAGTTGTTTCTCAGTTCCAATGTGCTGTTTATGAAAAGGCACCGAGGATTCACTAGATAATATATTGTTTACAGGTCATGCATATGCTTATAGTTTTATGATTGATGCTCTGCTTATAGTTTTTGATTGAGGTGTTGCTTATACTTTTATGTGGCATCATAGTGCATTCATGCATCACATGTACATCTCAAAAGATTACATATGGTAAACATAATATCCATGCAAGTTTTGCATCTTCCACATCAGCCATATTACATGGCTTTCTTTTTTGTGCTCTCTTATTCATAATTAAATTTCATGCAGCTAAAATTAATCCTCATGCGGATATTGGAATTGACTTTGATTCTATAAATCGGAAAGAGAAAAGGAAAGAAGAGAAGAAGGTATCTGCAACCCCAATATCTACAACCACAATGGGCAAAGCTATGGGATCTGGTTCTGGCATTGGGCGTGCCGGTGCAAATACCCTCACCCGCCCCCCCAATCCCACCATGGGCATGGGCATGATGGGTGGTGGTGGTATGGGCATGGGCATGATGGGTGGTGGTGGTATGGGAATGGGCATGATGGGTAATGGTGGTATGGGAATGGGTGGTTACGTTGGGAGTATCAATCAACCTATGGGCATGGGAATGCCGCCACGACCGCCGATGGGAGCCCCTATGGGTGGAACTGGTATGCCTGGGGTCGGATACAATCCCATGATGGGTATGGGCAACTATGGTTCCCAGCAACCATATGGAGGTGGATATAGGTAAGGAGATTCTCATTCCAAGAAATAATTAGACTGTATGGTGTAACTAGTTGATACCAGCATCATCGTATTTGCTATCTTGGTTGGAGATGTATCTGCTGATGTGTTTGATAATGGTCTTGGTGTTTCAAACATTACAAGTGGTCTCGTTGTACATGAGTTGGTCATTGCTCTGTTGTAGCCGTCAAATGGGTGATGTATGGGGTTATATTGGTCGTAGAGTGACTCCTTTTTTGTGAATTTTGGAAGAAGATTTGTTTCAGCATTCATGCTGAATAGGAAAATAAAGATTCATTATTAGTAATTTCACACTGAAATATTTGCTCTAGTACTATCGATTGGGCCTGATGAATTCAAGGTTTGTCAGATGAGTTTGCCTCTCATTTCTTCAGGTTATTTGATGTTAATGCTTTACTGGTGTGGTTTCATAAATCTGTTCTCGAGAATTTTGGAGTGTTCGATCTCGGGACTGTTCACTTTGTAGCTTCGTTTTATGTGGTTTCACGAATGCCTGCTAGTTATTTAGTTAACAATGATCTGATTTTGGCATGTCAATATGAGGTATTTAGTGTTCATAAATCATAGTAGAATATTAGCAATTAGATTTTGACATGCAACTGCGTGCAAATTCCAAAACATAACATTTGAACGTACTTACATATTAATTTTTGTTTTGAAATATGTATTACTATGTTTATAAATGATTCCATCTTGTAATCATAATATATGTATCTTTAAAGATGTACATAAATTTTTTTGGATTTTTATTTCATTTTATTTTTTCTAAGGGCAGTTCTCAAATCGGGATTTCTTTTGTTCTGCCTTTCTCGATAGTTTTCACTCATTCGTGTAGTATTCTAATTTTGATCATATTAATTTTTTATTCATATTCTTACAATTGTCTTCTAAATTTTTATTAGAGCGAGGAAGACATTGTGGTCGTATAAAACCCCTCTGACATCCTTATCCATTTTAATAATTTATGATTTTTTTTGGTAAGATTTCTTTTCTATTAAATAAAAGCAAAGATATGTAACTGTTTGCTCATAAGATACTGTTAATCTTTTGTTTTGGTATCACATTTAGACATTGATGTAATGGATCATATTTGAACAATCCTCTACTTTCTTGATTGATTGGGACTAACATTCACAGTGTTGTGCGGTAAATAAACAATCTATAATTCTAAAACAATTATATTTACAAAATAATTCCATCTACCTTTTCTAAATTATATATTTTTATTGCGGTAAATAAAAATCAACCTCCATTATACAAAAACTTGATAGCAAACATGGCATGTGAAAAATTCTAAATGATGAATAAGCAATTAGGAAAATAATATAAGACAAAAAACTACTTTGTCATTAAACAAGACCTCATGATTCACAGGTTTAGATGGAACCCTAAGATTTTTGGTAGGAGTTTGTGAGCTTGTGGGTAGTGTGAATTCCATTCTCATTAGCAGGCTCCCCTACCAACTTGCAGTGTTCTTACAGTAAGGCACCATTCCACTGAGCTCCTTCAAGGAAGGTGGTGAGGGATGGGAAGTCACTGCAGATTTGTACTTGCCAATCTTTAGGACAAATTCTCATGCCTAATTTTACAGGTTGAGGACATTAAAGGTCACCTGAAATGGGAACTATGCTGACAGCTCTGCCATGGAGAGTCAAGTTGAATCTCCTCTTCCAGTTGACCTCTTCATCAAAGATCTGAGGCCAAACCTGCCTAAATTTGACAGTGCCATGTGTACATACATATATCTCATCCAGTTGTTCTCCATCCGAAATATCTCCAAATGATCTTGTGAGTTAGAATCCCAGATTCTGGCATCAACACTTTTCATGATCAGACACAAATCTGGTCTCAGATTTTATTGTGGTCAAACTCCAACATTGTCGTTAGATCTCCAACCAGCAGCTGAGAGTCTAAAAGTCAAACCAGCTTAGGTGATGGCAGTAAAATATCTGCATTAAATCACAGTTTCTGCAGCGATTCACTCTGTTCTGATGCTGTGTAATTAGCATTCGATATCTACTGTTCACCGAGGATAGAAAGTGATTTGAACTGGATGATGATTTTCCTTGGCTGTTGCCTCTACAAACGTTGACTAACATGTAAGAAGTCTCTTCTGTTGACCTCTGGATGAAGCGTGGCTGCAACTCCTGTGAGAACTCATGCAAAAAATTGTTTGACAAAGATCAAATCCTCTCCTCTTTCCACTCGCAATGTTTGGCAGAAGGCATTTCGGTGTTACACCAAAGAGAGATGTGCGAGTTTTTCTTTAGATCTTCTTCTTCTTCCTCTCCTCTATTTATACAGATCAAACTCCAACTACATAGAGGCACAATTCCAACTCTACAGCAGAGACTTTGAACCTACATTGGATTCTCCGTTTCCCTTCTTTCTTTTGAGGTACAATGTTCTGCTCTTTTCTCCGTGTTTATACAGATGCTTGTGTGAGTTGGTAAGATTTAGGACTATAATTCGAAGAGAATTAGCTTTCCGTCAGATCTACCACATCTCCCGAGTTCCTTTGATGGGTTTCATTCGTCCTCTGACCATGAGAAACAGTCGGCACATGGAAGGGATTCTCAATGACTATGTCGTGGGTAAATCGAGCAAGATGAAGACTCCAAAGCTTGCTTCTTTCCGCCTCGTTGCAGCCCTCACCTGCCTTCAGTTCGCCTTCGCCATGTACGCTACCTTCCTCTTGTATCACATGAGCTCCTCCGTCGGCCAACGCAGCGGAGCTGACTTCTCTTGGGCCTCCCGGATCGCCCACCACTGGACGCAATTCGTCGAACACTCGCACGCTCCGTCGAGCACCCAAGAAGTCCCTGCCGGCGACTTCCTCGCCGAGGTCTGTGAGCACGAAGAGATCGATTTCTTACAGAAGAAATCGGACGATGCGTTGATGATCAAGCTCAAGAGGGAGCTATACGATGAAGTGTTGGCATTCCAGGAGGAGAGCTCGGGGACGGAGACACTTGCCGAGCTTATGAGGATGGAATCGAAATGGAGCCCAAAGGGTCCTTCCGTCCCAAAGATCACTGTCATCTTGAACCATTTCAAGAGGAAGACACTCTGTGCACAACTCGATTCATTGCTCAACCAGACACTGCCTTTCCACCATGTTTGGGTGCTCTCTTTCGGCAGCCCAAGCGAGCTCTCACTGAGAAGGATCGTGGAGAGCTACAACAACTCCAGAATCAGCTTCATCAGCTCGAGCTACGACTTCAAATACTACGGAAGGTTTCAGATGGCCCTGCAGACCGAGGCAGACTTCGTGTATATCCTGGATGATGACATGATCCCCGGCAAGAAAATGCTGGAGATCTTGTCCCATGTTGCAGGGACTGACAAGTACAGGAACTCAGTCCTGGGGAGCATTGGGAGAATCTTGCCTTTCAGGCAGAAGGACTTCACCTTTCCAAGTTACAGAAAGTTCCGTTCCAAGGAAGCAGGCCTCTACTTGCCCGATCCTGCTTATGATATCACCGTGGACAAGATTGTGCAGGTTGATTTCCTGTCGAGCTCTTGGTTTCTATCTGCAGATCTTGTCAAGACATTGTTTGTGGAGACACCCTTCACTTTCATGACCGGTGAAGACCTGCATCTCAGGTAATGTCTGTGCTTTCTATTTGGCTTTCACCGAGTGGATTCTCATGTTGCGTGCATCGGTGCAGTTATCAGCTTCAGAAGTACAGAAACGCTGGGTCGTATGTGCTGCCTGTGGATCCAAACGACAAGGAGACGTGGGGAGACAGCGAGCACAGGCTTGCTTACGTCTCTGAAACCACTGTCATCTTCAAGGACATCGTCCAGGTCAGGGATGATCAATGGTGGCGGGCTTTGTCGACCGGTTATATTACTCAGTGGGCTGCAATGAACCCTCAGAAGATCGACGCTCTGTTTTACGCGCATTCCCTCGATGAAGTGAAGGCACTCTCCCCTCTTCTCGAGAAGTTCCGGAAGACGGTGGGGAGGAAGGCCTACATTGCTGTCTCAGGCGGGAGTTCTTCCTGCTCCTGCGAAGAAGCTGTTGCTGTTCTCGGGTGGCCGAAGGTCGTGTGCAAGGAGAGGCGGTTCAAGATCTTTGATCTGGAAGTCGGAGCGATCTCAGGCGTGTCGAACTCGGAGGTCCCGGTGGTTCAGGCCGTGTACTCGAGCTTGAAGGGGCTCCTCAAGATCCACAACCCGAGTCTGCTGATCGCGGTCGACGACATCGATGCGAACGTCAAGAACGCGCTAAGAATGGCGGCCGAAGGCAGCTCAAATGGCACCGCTCTGGTTCTTCTGCCGAAGACCGCTGTGTCCAAGGCCCTGTGGATGGCTGATCTCCGGCCAACAGCATTGCCGAGTAAGAAATGTAACCCTTCGAGCTCACATCTAACCTTGTTTCTTACGTCCACGGCCTGTTCATTGCAGATTGGAACCGGATGCGGATCACCGTGAACATCATCACCCAGAACCGAGCATCCTCTCTACAGAGACTTCTCGGATCTCTGCAGCAGGCACATTACCTCGGCGACGAGGTCCGCTTGAGCTTCAACATGGACAGCAAAGTCGACGAGGAGACTCTCAAGGTCGTCGGGTCCTTCCGATGGGCGCAAGGGCCAAAGCTGGTGCGGCGGCGTATCATCCAGGGCGGCCTGATCCGGGCCGTGAGCGAGAGCTGGTACCCCTCCGACGACGACGAGTTTGGCCTCCTCCTCGAAGACGACATCGAGGTCTCCCCCTACTACTACCTGTGGATCAAGTACGCGCTCCTGGCTTACCACTACGACCCCCAGGTGTCGCTCCCCGAGCTCTCCTCGATCTCCCTCTACACCCCCCGGCTCGTGGAGGTGGTGAAGGAGAGGCCCAAGTGGAACGCGACCGAGTTCTTCAAACGGATCCACCCCAACACGCCGTACCTCCATCAGCTCCCTTGCAGCTGGGGCGCGCTCTTCTTCCCCAAGCATTGGCGAGAGTTCTACGCCTACATGAACGCCAGGTTCACCGAGGACGCCAAGAACAACCCGGTGCAGATTCCCAAGTCGAGGACCAACGGGTGGCAGGCTTCGTGGAAGAAGTTCCTCATCGACATGATGTACCTAAGAGGGTACGTCAGTCTGTACCCCAACTTCCCGAGCCAAGCAAGCTTCTCCACCAACCACATGGAGCCTGGCGCGCACATCAGCGCCAAGAACAACGTGGTGAACCATCACAAGGAAGACTTCGAGGTGCCATTGATGGGGGACGACTTCACCAGCCTGCTGCCTGCGGGGAAGATGCCTCCGGCCTCCAAGCTACCGGTGCTCAACCTGTTCAACCAGGCAGCCTCCTTGAAAGGGCTGAAAGCGGCGGGCGCAAAGCTTGGACAGGATGTGATCGGCTGCGACAAGGCGGAGATCGTCGTGGTTGATGGGAGCACTGGTTTGCCGGGGAATTGTTCGAGGTTCTGAATCATGAAGCGCTTAATGTTCGTTGTTTGTTCAAGGATTCCTTTTTTTCCTTTGTAATAAATGTAGCATTTTATCTTGATCGACAACAAAATAATATCATGATATAGTTCTTAAATTTGACTTGATAATTTCGATAAATTCTAAACAAAAAAATCTCAAGCTTTTAATTTTTTTTTATAGAGTACCTTTTTTTAACCAAAAATGAGATTATCATTAATCTCTACATGACTATCGTTGCTCATCTTCACCTTGCTGCAAGGTCTTGCCATTACCCAACGGTATCAAAGTGGAGGATGAAATTGAGTGTAAGGAGGTGGCCATGGTGTCACCTTCACCCATCGCCTATTGTCATGTTGATCGTTCCCACATGTTACACTCGTGGATCGAGGAAGGGCAAGAAGACGATCATGATACCACCTTTGCCCCACTGCCTTGTGCCACATCGATCGTTGGGCTCTCTCTATGCATCAATCACTTGCGCCTCACCTGCTTCTGCCACATTGGCTCATCATCATAGTTGTCAATCACAATAGAGAGAAATGAGATGATCACGATGAGACTTTCTTTCTTTCCACATTTGCATGATCCATTGTGCATAAGTATCGCCTGTGTCTCTCTCTAATTTCTATATTCCCCTAACAGAGTTTTAGTGAGAGGTAAAAGATGAAATCGAACAAGGACATGCTCCTTAAACACAAAGAGCTCGAAATCTAGAAGATAGAGGAGGAGATCAAGGACGCCCTCAAAGACGTAGAGATAGAGACAGAAACAACGATCCATGGGGCAAATGCTAGGGATAATATTATCTTTTAGAAAATAAATAGCGTCCTACTGAAAAAATTTTCCTATTAATTTTATACTTATAATATCATCTTTCACCTGTGTAGAAACCTATCATATATATATATATGGGTGAAAGATGATATTGCAAACAATGATGAGTGGCGATGGTATGAACAAAGCTAGTTTTGGTGTTCGGTGTTTCCTCTGTTAATCTGTAATTGAGAATAAAAATAAAATTTTATGCTAATTAAATCATCAGCATTCATCTTGTAAGATGGCACGTGCAAGCACGTGCATCTTAATAAAATCTCAAAAAGAAAAAAGAAAACTGAAGAAACTGCTTTTACATATTTATCCTTAAAAGAGTTTTTCGAATTATAGGTTTTGTGAGAAATAAAACAGAATTTATTGGCACTTAACACATAAATCATCGACTTCGGAGGGATACATATGTAATTTTGTCTGAAATATTTGGGAAGGTCGGGAAGTCGGGACGAGGGAAGCGTGGAAGTCGTCGAAGGATGGGAAGAACCAGCGCCGCCATGGCGGTCTTTCTCTTTCTCCTCCTCTCCTTGTTCTCGATCTTCCAACTTGTCTCTTCATCGCCGGAGATTCGAGTCCTCAGCGCGGAGAGAAGGGTGAGATCTCCCGGCACGGAGAAAAGAAATTTCCTTCCAACTTTTCTTTTCTTCTTCTCCTTTGTTTTCGTTGCTTGGTTGGCTCGTCTTGTGTAGATCCATGGATTCCTTTAGATCTAACTGTTGTTGCACTCGGCGCTGTTTGCAGATCGACGTCACCGCTCCCATCACAAGGGTTTTCCTGACTTTGAAGGTACATCTTTCAGGATTTCTTTTTGATTCTACTTAATTTGACCATTTGATGATGTCTTGTGATCATATGTTATCTAGTACAGTCTTTGGCTACTCAAATTGAAACTGCTTGCTTTCATCTCCTCAATGTTTGATTGAATGGGGAAAAAAAAGATTGTTTTGTGCGTTATGTTTTCTTCTTGACTCTAAGACCAACTGTATTCCGTAAATTACTGCTGATGCAACACTATATTGTTTCCTCACTGCTAGTCTTTTAGATTGGTGTTCCGTGACACATAGTGTCCATGAAACCTGTTTAGGTGGAAAATGCTGGCACATCTGAAGTTTCGGAAGTTCTTGTTGCTTTCCCACCTACTGAAGCCGAACATTTAGCAATACTAAAAGCATCTGTAGCTGAAGGGAAACGCAAAAAGAAGACCTATGTGCCTCTCTCAGTGAATCCAAGTGGATCTCCAGATGCACCAAATGATGCTCAGCTCTACTCTGTTTCATTACGCAGTCCTTTGAAGTCTGGTGAGGCAACAACAGTGGAGGTGCTTTATGTGCTAACTCATTTGCTTGAGCCCTTCCCAGCAGAGATTAGCCAATCAGAACCACAGCTTGTGTACTACCGTGATAGTGCAACTCTACTGTCACCTTATCAGATCGTGGAGCAGATTACGAGTATTAAGACTCCCAGTAACAAAGTGGAATCTTTTACAAGAGTGGACCCAACTAGTCGTGTTGGTTCTGAGCTAAGATATGGCCCTTACCATGATCATGGACCATATTCATACTCTCCAGTAATTGTGCATTTCGAGAATAACAATCCCTTTGCAGTTGTTGAAGAACTTGTTCGTGAGATTGAAATTTCGCACTGGGGAAGCCTTCAGATAAGGGATCATTACAAATTAAAACATGCTGGAGCACGGCACAAAGGAGTTTTTTCAAGGTTAGTTCAGGAAATCTTAAGAATCGTAGTCCCTATATTGTGTGACTCTAGTTATAGATGTGAATTTATATGCACATATTATATGTCTTAAATTTATGCAAATTATCCAATTTTGCTCCCAAAATGCTTTTATATCTGATATCATTTTCTGCTTTTGATTTTCTTGTAGGCTTTGCTCGATTTACATTAATCTCATGTTTCTCTGATTGTCTTGAATTGGTAAAGACATTGTTGTCATTATATTCATTTAGTCCATATAACAAATGATACCACATTTTCTTTTTGAAAGGCCTCAACTAATGGTTTGATATCAGATATTGAAGAGTAATCTGTAATGTCCTTGTATTATCAGAAACAGAACATTATTTTAACCTCCACTTATGTACATGGCTTTACTTATGTGTACCATAATTTTCAAAACAGAATACCAATCTTGTTTAGCCTCCACATTGATTTTGTTGAGAACAGAAAGATCCAAATTCTAAGATGAGGAAATGCTGAATAGTTTCCATCTTAATGGTTTTTTTTGTTGAACTAAATAATTTGTCAACATATCGCTTTTTTAATTGAGAAAATTGGCTGCTGGATTTGTCTTCTTATTACCATCTCTTTGTCTCTCTTCTCCTCTACTCCTTCGATCCTCTAAGCCCAAACTCACATTTGGCTGCTTTGCTGCCCTAATTTTCTATCTCCTGAAATTTGTAGAAGTCAAAATCTATAGTGACCTGCATAAATCCAAGTTTAAGAGAACTTGGCAGGAATCTTGGAAGTTGAGAACTGCTATTCCTTTGCAGCAGCAATACCAACCTGTTTTTGAGTTTGTATAGTCCGAGATATAATTGGAAACACATGTAGAGCCCTGCTACATCTTCTACTCTACTTATTTGCATTGATATCTCATATGATGATGGATATATTTCAGTATATAAGGTATAGCTTGCTCAAGAATGCAGCTCATATACTGAAATATGGACTAGGAAGTAGGAACAAAATATAGATGCATATAATGAAGCAAATTGAGATGAGAACTCCTTGATATTAAAGTAATACATGACATCTTTGCTTGTAAAGCAATATATAAGCCTTATGCCCCAAATATTAAATAGCTTATGGTGAATAAATTGTGAATTTTATATTTTCCTTTACTTAGAACCATCTATAGTTTAGAACATAATATGCAGTAATACTTCGTAGTTTGTTCTATAGGACCTGATAAGAAGACCTGATAATATGCGGTAATACTTCGTTCTATAGTCCCCAATCATATTGGACTAGAACCAACTTACAACTAACATAAACTCCAAAAAAGAAGACCTGCTAAGAATTTTATTTAGAACTGCATATGAAACTCAAATCATGATTTGCCAAATTTATTGATCTATGCCATTTGATGCCTCATTCTTATCACCCAAAATAACTTAAGAGCTACTTGGAATCACTCGCATTTGGGGATACTTGCTGTTGGTATTTTTATAAGTGTTAGGCGCTAAATGTGCGGCCTAGGTGCCATTCACTATCAGGTGCTAGACAGTTGTCTAGTTGATAGGATATGATCCTCCTACGATGATTATCTGTAATTTGAAGAGATTCGGCCTCCTAAGTATGAAAGAAGGAGAAATGAGAGATTTTACCAATAATGAATCTGTGCAATAAATTTAGAGGAACTTTCTATGTAGCTTATTGCTTGGTCTGTTAGTAATTTTTTATTCATTATACTGTTGGAAGTGGTTATATTGATATTGTTGTATGTGGTCTTATTGATTTCTATCATTTCTTTATTTTATGGTTTAAATTGGCTACTCAAGGACATGCCTATATTATTGTAAAAGGTTTTTAAGATGCTTAGTGCTTGTTAGCTGATATTCTTACCAAACATTCTTGCCAGGCTTGAATATCAATTTAAGCAATCAGTCAGTGGTGTTGCTTCCTTTAGGCACCTTCTTATAAAGCTGCCCCCCCGAGTTCATTCAGTATACTATCGCGATGAGATTGGAAACATCTCATCATCTCATTTGCACATTGATTCCCAGAAGGTACTTGTTAAAACTTAACGCAAAATATTTTCTTCAAAAATTTCATTTGCATAGTGATTGGCATGTCTGATGCTGAGTATGAGCACCATGCCATGTTACTGCTGATCCAATGCAAGTTACATTGGCACAGTTATTAAAATGATTGGTTTAATGTGACACTGTCTAAAGTTGTGTTAGCCTTCCAGTTTTTGACATGTTTAGTGTGTGTTATTAACCATCAGCATGGTCTTAGCATGATAGTTCATGCAATACTGATATATGGCCAACACATCCGGTTGTCACTTTTGACTGACTTCTAATCTGTCGTTTGATAAAGTTAGATATGCCTCTAAACTAAAATGGCATCAATTTACTAAGATTTACATATGTTGCCTGCTCAGAATTTTAATGAGTAATTGCATTCCATCTTTAAAAATCCTTAGTTATATAAATAAGTATGCCTCTAAACTAAAATGGCATCAATTTACTAAGATTTACATATGTTGCCTGCTCAGAATTTTAATGAGTAATTGCATTCCATCTTTAAAAATCCTTAGTTATATAAATAAGTATGCAGGGTATCTGATACAATTTCTTGATGGTTTTCTTTATGCTACATGCTAACTTATCTTTTTCATGTGCATTTTTCAGTCGGAACTAGAAATAGAACCTAGGTACCCATTATTTGGAGGGTGGAAGGCCACTTTCACCATTGGTTATGGGCTGCCATTGCAAGATTTCCTGTTTGAATCACATGATGGCCGGCGTTACCTCAACTTCAGTTTTGGATGCCCTCTTATTGAAACAATGGTTGATGATCTAACAGTTAAAGTAAGTCTTATATAACAATGGTTGATGATCCTATGAGTTTCCAAGTATTATGTCTAATGCATACTTGATATGGATATGACAAGCAAGTTAAGGTATCCTTGTCTTAATTGTGGAATAAGTAATGGCAAAATTTTTGGAGCAAAGTTACTTGATTAGGCTTCTTGTTATAGGAAGTTCATTTTTAATTATATTAAATTACAAATATTAGGAAACTAGAGTTTGGGAAAAAATAATTGCTTTCGCCGACTTTGTGAAAGAAAAATTATTTTTCTGTATTGCTGCAGGTCATTCTTCCTGAGGGATCAAGAAACCCTACAGCTGCAGTTCCCTTCCCAGTGGATCAGCATCTTGAGGTAATTATATCTGCTTTGACATACTCGAAGTCAAGGTATGCAATACCGTACTGTACCGTACCAATATTTCGAGGTTAGCTTAGTACGGTACGATACCATGTAACACTCGGTACACCAGGGCATACCGAGCGGTACATCAGGGCATACCGAATGATTTTAAATATTTTTTCTCATATTGTAGCACTGTATTAGTGCTACAGTGAACATTATAGAACTGTAGCATGTTCCGTCCGGTAGCGGGCGGTCCGCGTACCAATATGCCGTCGGACCGATACGTACCGCCCGTATCGGGCGGTACTATTCGAAATTGCATACCATGCTCTAAATAGGCAACCTTGATAAGTTAGATTAAGTATATCTTGTTTAGACAATGTTCATAGTCTCCTAGATAAGGGTTAATTATGAATGCTTCACCTGGGAGATCCTTTATGCAAAAAAATTTTCTGTTATTTTCTGTTTATGCAAGAAAATTTATATGACCTGTTACAGGTGCACCAGCATAGGGTATATTAGATTTTACTGTTTTAGGTGGCTGCTTTGTGTTATAGTTGATTAATACGTCCATGCTAATTTGGGCTAGTTCCTCTTGAGATGTTTGTGGGCAAAATTATTTGAAAGACCTTTTTCATTCAGAATTTGTGATTTGATGTTCTATTCATGTAGTGAGAATATGCATCTTTTCTTTGAAAATAAATCATTTAAACTTCTGTGAAATGTTTAATTTGCTTATATATAGTCAGGCATTTTCTCATGCAACTTAGTGTAAAAGACCTTGGCATTTTACATGAATAAGTGGTCTTAATCAACCGAAGTAGATTCTTCAATTCATTCTCGATAGGTAGCAACTAAATATACAAAATGCATCTATCAACTAAATATATAAACTACATTTTTGCAATTATTTTGTTTGATCAAGTTATATATTATTCTTCGAAGTTAATGATCCCACGATTTGTTATTGCAAAGTGAATATATCTTGAATATCCAGAGGTTGTGTAACTTTGACTAATCATGCTGTCAAAATGAGCTAATTATCATGCAATTTCAATACGCTTTATGACTGCTGGATACAATTTTTATCAAAAAGTTAGATACTTAGTGTTCTCTTAAATTACGGAACTAAGGATCACCCTATGTGATCCATTGGAAGTGAAGCATCTTGGTTTAAGAGGCTTTTATTAACATTTTCTAGTATTTGAATGTTGTTACGACAATGAAACATGTGTCATATATGTAAATAGTTTCTCTTGAACTTTCCCTACTCCTTATTTGCTTCTTGACAACATGCATTGTTCAGAAGACCTTTCAGTATCTAACCATTTAACTCGTTTATCACAACTTTTTGTTCATACTTTATGCCCTAATTATCACCCATGCATGTCCATAATGTGCTGGCATGATGTAGCATGAGAAAATTATACAACATGACCAGCACTAGCATGATGTACACGAGATCTGCGCTACATAACACATGCTAGAAGTGTGCAAAAGGGCGCATTTTATTAATCAGCATGGCCCAGATCCTTGTGCCAATACCATGTCAGCACGATACAGCAGGGCTGATAACTCCTCAAAACTCAAAATTATGATAACTTTTATATATCATCTGTGGTATGAAACTATGAATAAACATGAATGAATAAAGCACAGTTGCTGCTATTGAGACATCTGAAAATTCTATAGCGAATTGATAATCTATTATACAACCAATTGTCTTTCCTGTTATGCCTGCAATTGCCTTCTGACCAGAATGAGAATTTATTTGTTCCATTATGCAGATGACTTATTCATATCTTGATGTTGTTGGGAGGACGACAGTAGTTCTCCAGAAGAGAAATGTGGTGCCAGAGCATAACATCCCTTTCCAGGTAGTTCTTCTCATTTTAGTGAAATTGATGCTTTCAATACATTTCATTTTACTCGAGGCCCTGTGTTCTTGTTATGCATATGTCTTGCCATAAACATAACAAGGACACAGAAAGTGCTGATGTTAAAAAATAAGTACTTGACTGACACAGGAACTGGAATTAATTTATTCATCTTGACTGTCCTTTGGCTGCAGGTCTACTATGATTTCAACCCAATTTTCATGTTTGCAGAACCCTTGATGTTGATATCTGCTGTTTTCTTGTTTTTCGTTGCATGTATCGCTTATGTTCATGTTGATCTATCCATTGGGAAATCTTCATAGACAATCTCAGAAGATAGACAATTACAAGTTATTAGCACCTTAGATTATAAAACCAAATGCTTCAAGGTACAAGACTCCCACCCTCGTTATATTAGTTTGGTGGCTTTTTGAAGATTCTTATCAATTGAATTTAAGCCCTTTGTAGCATAGTTGTCACTGACAATTTTGGATGTTATGGATGGCATCTCATATATTAGTAATAATATTTGGATTTTGGTTGCTATATTTTTACAGCTATTCTTCCCTATGTATGAAAGCTTTAAGACATATTATAGCTACTGATGTGTAGATGGGGTTATTATCATTACACCATTTGTGAGTTACATATTTGGGTGTTGAAGTATCATATGGATGAAAAATAAATTTGTTAGCTTGTTAGTTTACAAGTCTTAAAAAGAAAAAATTGAAAAGAAACTGATAAATGGAAGAAAAGAATCATGATATGCTTGTGCATTCATAAATTTTGTTTGATACTATATAAAATAACGAGCATATGACAATTTTGTCTATTGCCACAAAAATAATCTGCATGTGGTTCACATATGGTCAGAGAACTTATGTTGGAACTCCTATAGATATGATGCTGGTTCTATAGTGGAAATGACCAGGTATATTCTTGATGGACTAATAATTAGTGCAAAGACAACAAGAGGTTGCAATTTGCAAAGCCTAAACATAATTCCATTTACTCTATGTAGTGTGGATCTTTCTAGCAAAAAGACAAGCTATTTAATAACCTCGATGGCTGCATGTTCTTGGGACAAACTATAATCGAGAAGCTCTATTGTTGAACTGATCAGTAATCAAATTAAAGAGCATGAAAAAAGGGCACTGGAATTTGACCTCCTGCAGACCAAGGAGGCAAAGATAAACTATCAAGAACTGGAAGGGTACATGTCTAACTTATACATCTCATAAAGGATAATAATTATTTGACAGGGTGATAAGGGTATCTAATGATAAGGGACAATCTAGTATTCAGGATATTTTTGAGAGGCTCTCTGGTGCTCTAGCTTTTCCACTTCTGGATACGAGACCTGGTAACATGACTGACTTAAGATTACTTTTATGAGAACTATAACTAAACCATCCATTATTTCCAAGGATCAGCTTGATTGTGTACTATACCATTTTTCTTTGCTGTTTTTTTTGTGCCAATAGTGTGGCATCATCACCTTTATGCAATCTAGGCAAACTCTGTGCCATGGGTTGATCCAGGATAGTATTCTGTATGATATCCACTTATCTATAATACAAATAGAGTGGTCCAGTCAACTTTGCATCTTTTATGTCAGTACAGATCATCACTTGTTCCTACATAATCTTATGTAGCTGACATCAGAAGCTGTGAAGGTCATCATATGCTGTGTTAGAGCCATGGTTTTGAAGTTTTGTATGAACTCATTGTCTGAATCTTACTAGGTTGGAAGTGTGTAACTTTCCAAGTGTCATTCATCATTTGATGAGGTGTTTTTTCAAGGGGTAATAGAATCAATGCAATTATGAATTGGATGAACAGAGAACTGTTATTGCAGAGCTTCTCCACATTGCTTTTCTTGTTGTGATTAACATATCTGAATTTGGATCTGAAGTGTTGCATCAATTAAGTAGTTTGGTTGCTTGCACTCTTTTACTGCAGTTGTATGAAATTTTTTGTTTGTTTTGTTGCATCTAGGAGTCCATATTCATTTTAGGTTATTGAAGTTTCTGCTATTATGGGCACTCTCATACAACCACTGCAATTACAAGGTTTCAGATGCAAGAGAGGCAACTAAACATCTGATTCATCTCATATTTGTGAAATGTCTTGGTTCACAATTGCAAATTTCCTGCTTGTGTCTAACCAAATAACCCCTAAACACTTCACTGCTAAACTCTCTGTGTTATTTTATTTTTTCAAGAAAAATTAAGATGCATGATTCTGCAAGTTTAGAAAAAGGCCCCATACTTTTTATTTTTTCCCCTTAGGATACCATTTGATTAGTATGGAAATTTGGTTTTCCCACTGTTAAAATTTTGGATTGTGGCAATATTATTATTTATTGCCATTCCAATCATGGAGCCAAAATTTCATTTTACACCCTTCAGGAGTTGATCCTGATTACCAGAGATATTATCCATTTTAGAACCCTTCTCCCTATGTGGAAGATAGATGGCATTTTCGAAGTGTCCGCTAAGAAAATGTCAAGCAGAAATGTCGAGAAAATAAATAAACCCTAATAATTAGGAAAGTGCAGTTGTTTAGATTTTGCATCATCCGACATATTAAATGTTACTTATTTTAGAACCCTCCTCCCTATGAAGAAGATAGGTGGCATTTTCAAGCTATATTAGTCTAAAATTGAAGTGTTCGCTAAGAAAATGTTGAGGAGAAATGTCGAGGAAATAAATAAACCCTAATAATTAGAAAAGTCGGTCACTATGACATCGTCCGATCAGTGTCATTAGATGGCTATTCATCTATCTCGAACCCAAAATGAAAACATGTTTAACAGAGGATTTAGTGTGCTTAAGGTTGGGTTAAGTGATCGTTTAACATCGGATTTTAGTATGTCTTAAGGTTGGGTCAAGAGGGTCTCTTTTAAGACCTTTTTCTTACTATATTGGAAGGTCCTATGAATTATTTGCATTGTTGTGATCGTCATGTATGTCTCCTGTTTCATATTACTCCATATGAATAAAACTAGTGGACTTAATAGCATATATACTCTTTCAATGAATGCTGACAGTTCTCAATGGAACAAGGAATTGTGCTGTTATGATTAGATAGCTACGCATCTATGCTCAGATTAAATGACCTCAGAATCAAGTCAAGTGAGTATGATATTTTTCTCGAATAATTAAAGCACCTTATCATCACTTATATCGATTTCCTCTTTCTGATTGCAAGATGAAGACAACAAATAGTTCAGCTCAATAGTATTTGCTACAGCGTCACCATTTGGGTTTTCCAACATCTCAAGAAACATATCATCTTCCTCGCACTCCGACAAAGGCAACAACTACCAACCCATGCATTCATAACCTGTCCAGAGAAGGACTAATTCTCCAAGTAAAGCTCTCCTCACATGAATCCAAAACACACCCAAGCAATTAACTTGAAGTCTCCTCAAGACGTGTCATGATGTGCCAACTCTGCGGCATTCTCAAGGGATCCAAATGACACACCACCAACTGTCTCTCTCTCTCTCTCTCTCTTTTTGTGGACCCAAAGCCTTTTCCTTGACTAAAAAAAGTCTTCCCCATACTTTTTGTTCAGATTACAGGTTGCCCACCTTCTCATATTTCTCTTTGATGTGGCGTGCGACAGGGAGGCTTGCCATGGTTTCAAGTACAGCAAGTTGTATAGGGTTTTTGTTTCCCCGTAATAATATCTTCTCATTATTTATGTGCCGCATATCACTGTCATCGGAGAATATGGAGCTTTAATTCATCTCCTTTCTCTAATGAATTTAATCAGACAACTGCAGCTTTAGTTTTGCATATTATGTTGATGAAAGCAGCCTTCTTTTATACTTTCCTTGTAACTTAAAAAGTTTTTAGAATTTATGATCATCCAATTAAACATATAATTAGCCTCTTTTCTAAGGTTTAACTAAGAATATTCATGTAATATCTATTCTTCTTCTGGATTTGCACCATATATTCACCTATCGTTCCCACGTCATATAAATCGATTTGCTCACGAAAGGATATCTATGTTAAAGCATATATTAGGTTAAACATTTGAGACTTGTGATCACTCCTTCACATATATGTATAGTAAGAAACCTACACCTGAAGAATCAAGGTATGAAGAAGGAAGAGTTGCTGAACAAAATGCTACGACAGGAAGGGGTGGTGGGATGGAAAACAGAGCACACGAATCCATATCGGGGGCAGGTTTGGCTGGCCAGACATGTTGACAAATCAAGTGCTTCCATTAGAGTTGGTCAACAAAAGCTTGCCCTCATCACCAACCTTCCTGTGGCCATATTAAACCAGGTTTCTTCATATGACTTCCTTTCTCAAGGCACTCTGCTTCCCCTAACTGGACCAATCCAACTCTGTTACTTGCAAATCTGAAGCTTCTACCTCTTGACCAGTATACATTGAGGAAATATCAACATAGATTACTGTGGTCAATTGTTCATGAGAAGAAAACAGCTGCGAAATAGCAATGGTAAGACTTTTGAGACAGTCATGAAGAAAACCGCATGAGCACCACTAACTTGAATGATTCGTGGCTGTCGCATCAGATGCTCACAATGGCTTTCCATAAGCGAATCCAACCGCATTCTTTTTGCGTGGAGCAAAAATTATTGCGTAGTTTCCTACTTATTCATATATATATATATATATATATATATATATATATATATATATATATATATATATATCCTCATTTTCTTTGAATTTCTTGTATATTTTGAGGGAAATTTTAGTATCATAAAAAAACGTGAAGTTTAGAAAAAAGGGATTTTTTGAAAAAAAAAAGAAAAAGAAAAAGAAAAGAAAAGGGGGATTAATTTTTGGAAGAATTTGCCCATATTGATATTCTTTTTTTTTTTTTACAAAAGGAAAATTAGATTCTATTACCAATCACGAGAAATCAAATCTTTGACTCAAGAAAACCGGTACAACAGTTGATCCTTCCAAACTTCATTGTTATATTAATGATTTTAATCCCATGATAGAGGGTATCAACTAAATAATTTAGTTGATAAACACATTTATCACAGTATGTTTTCGACTCCCAATCCCGCCGAAATCCCGTCTTTTTTTATTTCATCAAAAGCCAATACGGTAAATAGAAAGATTGATGAGATAAAAAGTGGTGAGGGAGAGGAATTATATATAGATTAATGCGAGAGAGAAGCGCGAGGAATTCCGGCTTCTCAAGGATCGCCCGAGTCGATATCAGAGCTGGTAATCCTATCTCCCATCTCTCTCTCTCTCTCTCCCTCCCTCTCTCTACCGTCTTCTGCTACATGCCGAAGGCAGAGTCTCACAATACTCGTTGCCGTATAGTATAATGGCAGCGCCAACCTGTTGCTGTTGAGGCCGCCTAAAGCTGACCTCTTCCTCGTCTCCTTCTACTCCTTCTCGTACTGGTAGAGGAAGAAAGCGAACGGTACAAGCGACACATCCTTTCGTCTCCGAGAAACTAGCAAATTTATTTCTTTCCGTCTTCGGATCGACGCTTTGAAGCGACGGATCCGAGGAAGGAGGAGGAAGAGGAATTCCAATGGGCAGTAGCTCGGAAGGAGAGGGGCGAGGGAGGATGGAGGGGTGGCTGTACCTCTTCCGGTCGAACCGGCTCGGGCTGCAGTACTCGCGCAAGCGCTACTTCGTCCTCGACCATCGTGACAGCTCTCTCAATTGCTACCGAGCCACGCCTACCGCCTCTACGCAGGTGGTGGCTCTTCCTCTGCCGTCTCTTACCTTTTGTTCTATGTTTCGTGGAGCAAAACGTGTGCTTGAACATATTGGGAATATAGGAGAATTTTGGGATTCGTATAGCGATTATACTACTGATTCTTGAGATGCATATATAGATCGTAATTTGGATTTCATTTAGGTAGTTTGATGCGATTATTTTCAGTTCCTAGATACGGAGGGGAAATGGAGGGATATGGAACATCACAGAAGAGCAATGGATTGATACTGATATGGGGAACTAGTTTATGGAATGAAGTACATGTTTGAATGGGTTGTTAATTTTGTTCCAATAACAAGTTTTGTAGTGTGGAATTGTTTTTTGCTGAAGAAAAGCTAGGGATTTGGGGAACTAGTTTAATCCTCCAGGTGATGGAGAAATCAGCAAAGAAATTGCTAATGATGTAATTGCAGAGTTTTAATTTTAAACGCCCAACGAAAGAGAACTCTGATTAAGAAAAAAAACTTGAAGATTTATGGGATTTTACTGAGGCATTTAAGCATTGCTAGTTTGTCAGCTTTGATGTGCACCCTTCTCATTACATCTGACCTGTCCAGATGTATCCATCCTGTACTGGTTTGGGAGAGGAAAAGTTGAAACGTTCGAAAGAGTAGGAAAGATCAAAGTAAACTATTAATCTACTTGGGTCACATGTTGTTCCAAAACATGGCCAAATTCATGTTCCTAGAGATCAGCTGTAACATTTGCAAATGAATTATGGAGAGTCATCAAGTGCAGTGATAGTGAGGGAGATTGAAAATTGGGGTGGTTGATACAAATATTCCTGTGACTCTCTTTGTGTCTCTACTGATTTTTATGAAAATTTTAATCACTTACCAAAAGGAAAGAATTTGTTTAGCATATTTATAGTTTTCCACAATATTTGTAACTATCCAACTGAAAGATTGTTTGAATTTAGACACACAATAGATAATATTAAAAGACAAATATAATGTCTTGGAGGTCCAACTTTGTGAAAACAAACACTGAGCTCCCTGAGGTATGTTGATATTGTATGACAATAACATGAGTTTTAAATTAAGTTAAAAGGCATGAATCCACCACCAATGTAGATAATTATTCATTCTATTTAATGGAAACAAAGGGTAACCAAATGTACAAAACTCCTGTCAATGTGGTGTGTGGGGATAGTTAGTGTAAAAAACAAGCATTTGTGCCATATAAGGTCGCTCCCTTATAATCTTGGTTGATCTGAATACAGGGGTGAGAATGTGTACATTATATGCAAGATATATGGCAGGGGTAAGCTGCGTTAACATCTTATAATGGTAAATATAGTAGCATGTCCCTCATAACTCATGATCAGCCACCAGAATATCAACATCAAAGTCAATTTGTTGTTTCTGTTAATCATTGTTTTCTCTATTAGCACACCAAGATGTTAATGAACATAAAAGTAAAGCAAAAAAGTTCTCTTTCAGCCCAGAAAGAAGCATTTTAGCCAGGTAATTTAAGATACTAATATCATGATATTTTTATACTTCCATTAGATGAAGCCAAATTAGGTACATTCTAATTTTTTGAGAGTAATTAGTGACCACTGCTAACGTGTGCATAAATATTGTTCTTTCAGGTTCCTGTAAGATGTGCACAAATTGATTCCTGTGTCCGTGTAAATGACAATGGGAGAGAAAATATCAAGGGGAATGTGAGAATACTATCAAAATACAGAAAGTAGCTTTTCTTAGACTATGATCCTGCTACTTAATTTGGAAAGTTAATGCCAACATACAGGTTTTCTTTCTTTTTACCTTGTACAACACTTCCAATCACAGCAATCAGCTTAAGGTAAAGGCTTCCAAATTATAGAAAATTTCTGATGTCAGGAATTATGTTGCCTGGACAATTTAAATATTGTAGTCCTGAAATTTGTCTCTGCAGTTGGGTGCTAGAAGTTCTGAAGAAGCAGCTAGATGGATAAGCTCCTTGATAGAAGCAACATTGAAGGTTTTGTTTCTCCACAATACTTCAGCAATTATCTCTGAATGGAATTAATTGACAGTGGTTATTTACCTGTAGGTGTGCCCCACAAAAGAAGATAACACTGTGGCTTGTTCAAAAAGAAGATGGCCATCTCTGAGGTTGATTATTGTTGTAAATTCTAATGATTTATTTTCTTTGGTTGATTATCGTTGTGCTTAATCTATTGTATCTTAATATCTGAGTTGGAAAGACAAGGTTTACTCTGGCATATGATGTATCTCTATGATGCTTATACTTTGGATACTTTTACATTACAGGTTGAGTAGGAGACGAAGTCACATGCATTCATTCGGTGAGCATATTTATTCTCATCTTTTCCGGATGACATTAGTAGTGTTCTAATCATGATTGATAATGGAAGAGTCCAAGCCTTAACTTCGGCTTTCAGTTCAAGTTCTTATGATTAATATGTGTTTCTGAAATATGCATCCCAAGAAAATGACTATTCTTGTACTGTTCTTTAGTATCTTGATACTTCTAAATTTGGTTGCTTAATTTTCCCTTTCTTATAGAAGTTTGTCTAATTGTTGCTAGATATGAATGCTATCTCATCTACGCAAATGAATCAAATAACATCTGATGTTGTAGCACCTTCTTCGTGGACAATTTTTGGCTGCAATAATGGTACATTCTATTAAATTTGTTTGAACATTTTTGCTTATTTTAATATTATAATTATTTCATAGAGTTTGTGCAGGATTACGGTTATTTAAAGAGGTGAAGGATGATGATTTTTTTGGAGAGGTAATCATCAAATTTGGCTGATGATCCCTTGCATTAAATATATTATTTTATAAATTAATTATGCTTCTTTCCTCAGCATTGGGATGACCATCCAGCTATAATGGCTATAGGTGTTGTTGATGCAACTCCTGAGGCCATTTTCTGGGCAGTTATGTCTCTTGGTCCATCAAGATCAGAGTAAGTTTATGTCATCTGTTGCCTTTAGAGGAATCAATTTAAGATGTTGAAATGACAAGCACAAGACACCTTGGACATAATTCTTGATTAGAAGTCTATGGGACATCCACAGCAATGTTGGAAATGTCTAAGTAAAAACATGAATAAATGGAACACACTGGAGACAACTTGCCATGAACTACATGCATGGTAAACTTAGTGCCATAATCTGTTGATATCTTCTCCTGCTAAATGGTTGGTGTGGATGTTTCTTGTAGGTGGGACTTCTGTTTTGATCATGGCAGTGTAATAGAACATCTTGATGGGCATACAGACATTATTCACAAGAAATTGCGTGGTGATTGGCTGCCTTGGTCAGATTCCATTCAAATTTAGATCTTTTATTGTTGATCATCTTCATTGTACTATTATTTCCATTCTGGTTCTTAATAGATCTTGACTAAACATTTAGCTTGTAGGGGTATGAAACCAAGAGATTTATTGGCACGACGTTATTGGAGGAGGGAAGAGGATGGAACGTATGGTAATACCAGAGAATTCATTATTTTCTCCTCTCATCATAGAGCTTTACAATAGCCTAAAACTACTTTGCGCCTTCTGTACAGTAATTCTTTACCACTCTGTGTTCCACCGAAAATGTCAACCTCAGAAAGGATATATACGTGCCTGCCTTAAAAGTAATGTATGCTTAGAATTTGTTGGTGAAGTTTGCTTATCTATTTGTCAGATATGCAAACTTAAGATGATTGTATAATGACTTATTTCCACTGTTTGTAGGTGGGGGATACGTGATATCTCCTATAAACCAAGGAAAAGAATCAGTAGTTAAACACATGCTTGCTATTGATTGGAAATTTTGGTTGCCTTACATATTCACCTCTTCTGCAAAAAATATTACTATCAGGATGCTAGAGAGAGTTGCAGGTATCAGTCATTCTATTGATGGAAGATTTGCTCTTCAGTTTTTTTCATCAATATTCTTTTGCTTTAGACATGTCATAATGCTAACAATTACTTAACATTGTTACTTTGCAGCATTAAGGGAGATGTTTCATGCAAAACTGGGAAAATGCCCAAGCTCTGATGTCTCAATGGAAGAACAAAAGAGAGATATCAGTTTGTCGTTGACTGAAGATGTAGAAGGGAATGTGCAATTGCCAGTTGAGAATAGAAAGAGTGAAGAACGAACAGAAGGGTCCCAGGAATCTGACACAAAACCTGCTAGCATGAGTGGATCATTCCTCGAATTGAATGATGCTGCTGATGAATTTTTTGATTTTCCAGATGAACCAGAATATGATAAACAAGAGGATACATGGCCTTCGGATTCACAATTGCAGTCTCAGGTATATCATTGCTATTATCCTCAAATTTTCCTCAGCTTTTTGGAAAATGAAGCATTTTTTTTTATAAGTAGACTTTACAAGTATTTTTTTAATCTTGAAAACCTAATATTTAACTAACATTATTGCCTGACAATTTAACTAAAACAAATACTGTTTATCAGAAATTTGGAAGTAAGTTCCCTTAAATGAATTCACACAGATTAGTGCAATAAAGGTCCACATTTCACACAGAAACCAAGAATATCAGACAAGGGGTCAGAAGTGAGGTCCATTCAATCTAGTTGTTACAAAGAGACACAGAAAGATTTTAAAAAAAGAACAAGTTTGCATTATATAACAAAAGGGATAAGTCTCATTTTATCCAAATTTTAACCATGTTGAGTTGTGTTCATCTTATCAGTCAATTAAACATTCTTGTTAGTTGTTACATGTTAGCTTTGTTGGTTAATATGACTAATGCAGAACCTTCAGCAGCCTAAGCTGTCAACGGCTGCAGTTCTTATGAAAAGGTTGCAGGGCCTTGCAGGTAATTTTGACAAATTCTCCCAGCTTTTAATATCGAACAAAATATAATGAATCTTAGTCAATTGCATCTCATTTATATACCTTTAATTACTTTTCGCTTGGCCTTATGCAGTTCAAAGGAGAGGTTACATGGACTTGCAAGAGGCTCCAATAGAAGATGCAGCATCATGTAGTTATGGGTCCACACTACAAAAGGACTCCAACTTTTCACTTCCTTGTAGTTGGGCAAGTGCAGATCCATCAACATTCTTGATTCGTGGTAGAACCTATTTACAAGACCATAAAAAGGTACTAATTGCTACTTGAAGACATCTATCATCATAATATTATATCTATGCCAAGAAAAAATGGTTCTTTTTCATTCTTCTAGTGAGATATCTCTAAATTGTCAAATTAAAAATTTTAGTCATATAGCAACTTCTCTAGGTAAACACATCACAAGCCAATACAATCTAATGTTATGTAACTTGTAAGATGACTTAGTTCAATTCCATCATTTTTTTCACTAGTGTTAATTTTGGGTGCATTTGTTAATTCATCTTCAAACAGATTGCGGTCAATGATACATTGATGAAAATGGTAGCTGCTGATTGGCTAAAGTCTGATAAACGTGAAGACGACCTCGGTGGTCGCCCTGGGAGCATTGTGCAGGTGATTGACATATTTATACTTGATGTGCAATTAAAGAAATGATTTCCACTACCTGTATAACCACAGGAGTTTCAAATATTTCAGAAATATGCAGCACAAGGTGGCAGGGAGTTTTTCTTTATTGTGAACATACAGGTATGCTTTGCCATTCAAATCCTAGAACTGTGCACCTAGTTTCTCTAGTGAAACATATTACACTGAAGCTTCTTATCGAAATTCAAAATTCAGGTTCCAGGTTCAACCACATACAGCCTTGCTTTGTACTATATGACACATATACCAGTGGAAAGCATTCCACTGCTGAAGAAATTTGTCAGGGGAGATGATGCTTATAGGAATTCACGGTTTAAGCTAATCCCACATATAACAAAGGTGTGTGCCATGTTTAAGTGTCGGTTAGTTCCTTGGCCGATTATTTGCACCTGCAATAATATGTTCTCCATTTGATATGTTTACAGGGATCCTGGATTGTAAAACAAAGTGTGGGTAAGAAAGCATGTTTGGTAGGCCGTGCACTGGAAATAAATTATTTTCATGGGACAAACTACTTGGAGGTAAACTCAGTAAATCTTAAGAAATTGTTGTTTAGTATCATATGCTTTTGGTTGAACATAGAACAGACAGGGATTTTATGGTATGAGACTGTTGGCTGTCATACATCAAAGAAATGGTTGTGAGAAAAATCTAGTAAGATGGTCCACAACATGATAGGCGTTTTAGGGGTTGATGCTTTTTCTCTATGACTTATCATGGAAGTAAAACCAGAATTGTCTCATTACTGAAAAATCTTAAAATGAATCGGTGATATTTTTAAGAAAATAAATCACAGACAAGGAAGTTGTGATACTTAGTTTATGATGTTTTTTAATTCGAGATTCCATTTTCTGAACACCCTGAAAAACCATGCAAAACCTTTCTACTGTGACTTCCTATTCAGAATTCTTTGGTTTCCTTTCTCCTTTTTCTTAGAAAAATTTATTCAGGTCAATAATTTATTACCAGTGGCAGTGCTTCCATTCTCTTATTTTCTTTTTCATCTACCTTTCTAGAACATTTTTCAGTTTATGGACCTTAATTCTGAGATAGATGAACTTGGTTTAGATCAGAATTGAAATCTGTCATTACTCCTGAGGTTACACTAGATACTCTTTAAGTATTGTTTCTCATTTTCATTTTCATGATTCAATTTGTTGTCTCTTTGATCATATAACTTCACATTCCCTTGTTAACTGAGTGAACCAATATCCTTTCGGCATAGCTAATATTAGCACTATTAAAGTGTGTTGACTTCAAGAGTAAGCCAAGCCATGCTCAGTTTTCACAGTAATTTGTGAGAACGCAACCAAAGGAAGACCTAGCTGAACAACATTTTTGCAAGCTGATTGGTTCTACTCAGGGCCAGCTGCTATTTAACACCAGCTCTCACTTGTTTGATCTTAGTTCGGATCACCAGTTTTGAAGTTGAAACAAGATTTAGGAAAACAAAATAGTTTGTTAACAAAATAATGGTTGACAACATGGGCACCAGAAGGACGAAGAGATTCAGGAAACAAAAGCTTAAAAGCTGTTGAAAATGGATAGGAGGGACAGATAAAAAGTAAATAAGTAAATAAAATTTATTAATTAAAATGAGTTTATAACCATCAGCTTCTGGTCACATTTATCCTAATGCAATTCATATGGTAACTCTTTCATAGTCCATGACATTTGGAAATATGAGACAACAACTTGGTGAGGGAGAGAAAGAGAGAAACTGGAGGAACTACATTCAACCTAATGCTAATAGGAAATTGTTACAAATCACCAAAGATGAAATAGTTACAGATCACCAAAATTAGAGCTTGTTCATACCTTACAATTTGGTTCTTAAGGTGTTCTTGTGTTGATTGAATTCAACGCACACATAGCACATGATCACACAGTGCCATATACAAAATTGAAGCCACATGTTTCTGGCATATGGAATACATTACTGCATATTTGTCATGTCCTTTTCACTATGGCAATGCCACTATGATTTGGATTTAACGAGCATGAAGTTTCCACATATGATAAACTTTAATCGGTTTCCCAATTTGGTACAAAGTGCAAAGTCTAGCACATTATGGTTTGTAGGTGTTCTTGTTTCTTTCTGATTCTACCATAAGATCATTCTGATATCTTTGCAATTTTCTTCTCTGAATTCCAGCTAGGCATTGATATTGGTTCCTCAACAGTTGCCAGGGGTGTTGTGAGTCTTGTACTGGGTTACCTGAGTAACCTTGTAATAGAGATGGCATTTCTAATACAGGTACTAATCCAACACTTTGTGCTATCAAATAAATATCTTTTTCTATAGTTTCACTCGGCTTCATATTAATGTAATCTCCTCGGCTTGGCATGCAACTGTGCATCTTCACCAAGATTCCCTGTAGTCTAAAAAGATAATTTTTTAAATGTATCATTCATCATTATAAAGCTATAAAACAAATCCATCAATTTGTGTTCATGATTGAGGCCTTCCTGATGGAACTGTTTGTTATGTAGGGGAATACAGAAGAAGAGCTCCCAGAGTTCCTCCTAGGAACTTGCCGTTTGAACCATCTTGATGCCTCTAAAGCAGTCTCAATAAAACCATGGTAGTCCAAGGTAAAACACAATCATAAATTTTCAGAAGAAGCTTTTGGTTGAATGACTAATATGATTATGTTTGGTGATGCAGGTTTATCTACCTAATTTGATTCTTTTCATGGTATAAATCTCAAATTGGGATGCAACACATTCAGGATAGGATTCTGAGGATAGTAGATGTAAAAAAACTTCATAATCTATTGTCATTACTCATCGATCCATTTTGTTTGATGAGCTTCATATTGTTTTTGATGAGTTTCCAATGTAAAAGCAGCAAGCTAAAATGGCTACCAGGGCATGAAAAAAGATTATGTTATTTATAACCCTGATTTGGTTGAATTCTATGCCCTGAAGCAAATGATCCTCACCAGCTTCGCTGTTGTAAAATAATAATGTTTTTGGCATAGTCTGTCTGCAACACCAATTCAAGAGAAAAAAAATGTTTAATTCCTATTCAGGTGATCTTTGAAGTTATTGTTCTGCAGCATTGTTTCCATTTATATTCATAAGCGATTATTTCCATCTATATTCTATAATAGGCTACAACAATATGCATACCATTTTGCTCAATCAAATCATTGTTAAGTGAGAAGGAGCCAATATTTCTTGCATAAAGTTTTTTTTTAATATTTCAGAATTTATTTCTCCATATTATGTCCACTGCATTACTGGGAAAGAATTACATCCACAAAGAAAATAGGCAAAAAGGAAACATGGTTTTATCTCACAGTAATTACCGTCAAAATCATGTTGGAGTTGCATGAAGATAGATGTTAAATAGAGTGAAGGAATGAATTCAAGTGAAGCATAAAGCTGAAACATGGTTTGATTTATTTGTCTTTTTTCCCTTTATATCCAAAACTAATTTTAATATCTGATTGCATTCTTCTGCCGATTTCAATGTCATGCAACATCTAATTTGTGATTAGAGGTTTAACAGGCCAACTCCATGAGTAAAAAATAATCAAACCAAATACTTCTACATTAAAAACTGTGATAATATAATATAGTTAGAAGGAAGGATTAATTATCCAAATATATAATTAAATATCATATGCTTCATTACAGAGGAGTGCTCTATTAGGGGAGTAGTGATTCATACAGCAATCAAAGCCAAAACTCAATGCATCTATAAATGTGTGTGTGTGTGTGTATGAGGTCTACTCTGTTCCTCATCAAGAACATTGCCAGCTGCATCCAAAGGAATTGTGGGCATGGGTTCTCTTATCATCCTACAGATTCAATTTAAAGTTGGTGGTTGAATCCATCAAGAAGGTAAGTGGGTCTCATTTCAATGTCTGATTGAGATGTAGGACTTGGAGTTGTTCATCATTCATAACTCACATTGGACCATTTGATTGTCAAGTAAGGTGATACTGTTTGATGAAGACAACATAGCATTGTCACCACTGGTTGAAGAATACATAAAAATGGTCCAACATATCTTATGTTTTAGGTTGTATGCAGCACCTGTCTCATGCTCTGAGATGAGGACATCACAGATTTGACTGTGTTCATCTACCAAGCATCTCATCAAGAGAAAACACTGCAGGAGAAATAAAAGAGATGAATAATTATATATATATATATATATTTATTTATTTACAAAGGATAAATGATAAAGATAAAATTAATTCGAGTTCAATCTTAACAATAAACTATTAATATCTTGAGAAATTTATTTGTTGTAGTTATATAAATTTAAATAACATTATAATCAATAATAATTAATCAATCAATCAAATGCATAAAGAATCGAGTACACGAAGCTCCAGTAGTTGAATACACCAATCCCCTTCAAGTCTTCTTTCCCTTCTCCTTGTGATGACTTACTTGCCAATTCTTTTTCTTCCTCTCTTTCACTGCTTCCTAACTACCATATTTTTCTACTGTACATAACTTAAAAAGAGGAACTTAGAAGAAAGAATAATAACAAACGATCAAATCAGAAAGCGACACGAATCCTAAAGCTACGGAAACAAGAGAAATGATTGCGCGGCTAAGTTTGTTCGCTGTCATTGTCGTCTTATTCCTTCCGGCGCATGTAGCCGAGAAGATCGCAGCCGTCGGAGGAGCCGGGGGCGGCAGCAGAATGGCTGGCCTTGTTCCGCATCTCGACCACCTTCTTGTGGGAATTGGAGTGGAGCGAGGGGACGAAGGTGGGGCTGCCGGCGGGGCGGTACTCCGGGAAGAGCCGCCCGGACCTGTACCGGACGCCGCAGGCGTTGCAGAGAGTCTTGGGCCCCATCGGGCCGGCCCTCCACTGCGGGGTCTTCTGTATCTCGCAGTGCGTGCACTTCCTCCCCGGCGGAGGCGAGCCCGGCTCGTCTGCTTCGGCCGCAGCGGTGGCGCCGGGGCCCTTCTTCTTGCTTTTCTTCTTCTTCTTCGGGGGAGGAGGTGGGGGGCAGGACTCGCCGAAGCTCTCAGGGTCGGAGTCGGAGGCCACGGACAGTGGGTGGGGGGCCGCGACGACGTCCGAGGAAGGGGGCTGGGGCATTAAGGAGGAGCGACGTTGGCGCTTGCTGCGCGCGCGGGTGGGGATCACAGGAGGAAGCTCCGGAGGACCAAGAGGAGGAAGCATTGCTCTCGCGCTGTTCCCGCCGCCGAAGTACGAAGCCGAAGTCGAACAGGACGAGGAGGAAGCGGGCGTGTCGCCACCTCCCGTAGCGTTCGCTCCCAAGGCAGAGACGAAAGAGTCGCCTCGGGCTTTGGTTTGAGCGCCATTGTCATCAGCATCGTTGGCGATGGCGTCGCAGCTCGGGAGGTCGAGGGAGAAGGCGTCGGAGTCGTACAAGAATTTGGGCGTCCATTCCAGTTGCACAACATCGAGCTCCGCATTGTGGTCGCTGGAGCAGTCGAGGGAGTCCAGCCCACCATCAGCAGCGGTGACGGGAGCAGCAACAGGGACAAGCGGCAGGGGAGAGAGGAGCAGAGCAGCGGCCGCGTCGTCGCAGTGCTCCACCAGCGCCATCACGTCGTCGTCGTCGAGCAGGTCGTCGATGTGGTCGAACAGGTCGCCCATGCCGTCCTCCATGTGCGTCACGGTGACCGCGCCGCGTATCAGCTCAGATTTATGGGCGCGCCATGGGATCAAGGCAGCGTAGGGCACACGGGGACCGAGTCGGGGCAAGTGGGAAGCCGAAAGAAGAGGAAACAAGGCACTGGCGCCAGTGGTGTTTCTCTTATGGCCTGTGCGTATATGTATGCGAGTCAGTACCTTCTCACCGTGTCGGCCGTGAGGAGGAGGACGGAGCCATCGGCTGCGGGTGAGGTGGAGCAGAATGATTGGCCGTGACGCGTCATTTCCCCACCCGGTAAGAATCATGAGCGGTTGCCGCAGGGTTTTCTTCTCTGGGAAGAATTGTTCGATCGGTCAGTAAAAATGACAAGAAATATATATGTGTGTCAAATAATAGAAAGAGTCACTAAAGTGCCTGTAGTCGTGGAAGATGGTAACAAGAAGAGATTAATGGTTAGTACTAATAGGATTGAGATTAAAAATATATATAAATATATACTAAAATGACATAAATATTATAATTAAAAGATATGAAATCGTTAATATTTTGATGATATCAGTAGAAAAAAAAAAGAAAAATTTTAAAATTGCTAAATTAATAACTACAAATAAAGATCTAAATATTCTTAATTTCATCGAAAAACAATTATCTTTTATAATTGATTATATATATATATATATTTATATTTATATTTATATTTTGGAGGGGGCGATGGCTCCACAACACCGCACAGCACAAAACACATAGGTGAAACACTGTGTGATGACTGACAGAGCACAGCGTGAAGGGGACCTCCGCGACAGGTGAGGTTTCATCTCTCACCGCTAGCTGTCTTCCCTAATCCCTTCACTGTCGTGACGTTGAAGTCCATCTCCACTGTTTTGATTCTATGATAGTAGTTTTCTTCTCTCTCTGTTCTCGTGATTTGGTGGCTTTGCAGCGAGGACAAGCGAAGGAAGGGGGGGTGGGGAAGGGCGGCAGATCAGACGACCGTGGCGGCCGCTGCTGTCTTCGCAGAGTAGAAAAAGACCCGTTTCTGCGCCTCGGCTCAGGTCTTGAGAGATTTCCGGCGAAATTAATGTGCTCTTCCTCATCCTCGAACATCTCGGCCATCTCCAACTTTTTGCAGTTCACTGAACAATTGGCCTTGAGCTGTTCAATCAATATGGGATTCGATTTAAATATTTTATTTAAATTTTAGCTGTATAATCCTGACTTATCGGACAATCGGATCTCAGATAATAAAGATTTTATCGTTTTACTTTTCGTATTTAATGTATAATCTTATTTATCATTAAATTACTACTTTCACATCTAATAAACAGTATCCTATCCTCTTATTAAATGTTTCATAATCTTAATTTATACATAAGATTCACTCATTAAAATTAAAATTTTAAAATATTATTCGACATATTTTTTAAGGTTTCAGTTAATTTAGCAAGACTTTTGACAATATATTACAAGATTTGAATTCGAATCTCATCTTCATCATTTATATTTTGTAAAAAATAAAATAAATTTTTTTATCTCCTCACTCATTTTAGGATTTATCTTAAAAGAATAAAATCATATATTTACGATGAATAATTTCTCTCGAACGCTCGTCGTGCTCATATCAGTAAAGATTAACGAATGAGTCGTAAGTTGTCGATTGCGATCAAACAAGTTAGATGATACTTATGTGACAGTTGACGCAAAGTTCTTCACACTACTGTAATTGTATCTCATATGTATGTGATCAATACTATGCACATTCTTTTCTCTGCATGTCACATGGAAGGAACAAACCAGCAGTGCTACTAATTAATTATCCATCATCACGAAAGGAGACATTTACCACATGAAAGAATTACTTGGCACTAATGATGGTAATTAGTGTCCTCTTAAGTGTGACCTTAAATCAAGATTTACTTGACCATGCCATATGGGATCCATGTGATGGGATAAAACTGTTTCTCTTCTCTCCTATAATGTGAGAGGAGGTGGGTGAAGCTTTCTATGCATAGTGGATGCTTTGGATCATTTCTCACTGGGCAAGGTGGACAGGTCTTTTGCAAGCTTATTTTTAATCCTTAGGTTTAGATGTATCAAAGATAACCTTTGATGAGGGTAACTAATCACAAAGAAACATATTATCTATAACTACCACCACTATTATACCCCAGAAATGTCTTATTCCTCGATCATGCATCATCCGTCCTTAATAAATAACTAATTTAAGTATGGAAGGAGGTTCCGACAAAAATATTTTTATCGATCGCTTTCATTATATTATCAAGTTAGTAATTGACACTTTAATTCTTGTGTATACATGAAGTTGATGAGCTCCAAAATTATATTACTGGATAAACATACAATATACTGTTAATTAATTATTATCTGATATGTTATCAGATCCAAATTAAATAATTGTAAGCTTCTTTCTTCCACTTTATAATCACATATAAATATTCATCTTTAATATTATAAAAAAAGATAACTTTATTTTTTTGGGTATTCGATGTCTGTATTCATACACCTCAGATTATTAATTTAGACGTCGAAGGGATTGACTTAGGAGATCTCTCGTGAACTCAATCTTTGTATAGGTGACACATCGGGAGCTCGATTTTTTCATCTCAAAAACACATTGTGTGTAATCCTATGCATACGAATGTCAACAATATTCTTTCTTAACATAAAAATAATACAAAAGAGAGAGAATCAATTAATTATTAAAGGTGATGCTGTTTGAGTAAAAGTATCCATGTTATCCATATTAGGTTGATTTGATTACAACAAGAAAATTAAATAAATTAAAATATTGTTGAAAATATCCTGAAATTGACTTCTTATGATTTGCTTTCAATAGATAATGTTCTTTGGTATGTAATTACTTGAGAAGATATCAATCATGATAACAAAGTAAAGAGAGCGTTGTTTGCTATATTATATATATATATTGTATTAGCATCGAAAGTTAAGTGGTAATCCATAGTGTTCTAAACCCGAAGCAACTTTGCATGGAGTGTCTCCTTCCCAAAGTCCACATAATTATTGCCGCCCGGTAGCTTGGTTGCATCACCGAGTTGGTAGATGGCGATGGCGATCGAACGACCGTGACGGAGACGCACCACTGTCTCAGACACCCCACGCCAGTCTCCATCGCCACCTTTCCCACGCTCCTCCTACCGATGCAGTGATGGTAACTATGAATGTAGGTCAAGGTGATGCGATCTCGGCGAAGGCACTGCCATTTCACTGGCCGAAGCTCACATGCACGCCACCTGTTTGTCTAATTGTCTGATCCGAATGACTCCGTCCACCTAAATAGGATCGTTGGTGTGTGACTAACGAAAAGCAATGATGGGGGCGCGTCGGTGGCCGACAGCAGCGAGCAGCAGCGCCCCCCCAGCGGCGAGGAGAGCAAAGCGTCGGTGCGAAGCTGTTGGTTTGTATTATTATTGTTGGCCATGTGACAACGCGCTCTCGCGGGCCATCGCTTCCTCTTCCTCTTCCTCGTATAGCTTGCGCGTTGCTTTCAGACCTACGTCGATGTTGGAATAAGAAGAAAAAGCTGCAATCCCTATGTTTTCATTCATTTATATATATTTGTGGCTATGTGACAAGTTGCATTACTTTGCAAGTACATGGAGAAAGACGTTTGAACAAAGTGCACAAATGTGATGTGTAATTAATTAGGGTCAAATCAAAAGATTTAGAATTAAAATCGAATTTAGTCAACGGTTCCATAGAATCAGAAATGGAGCCATACGATTTACTTCTGATTCTTAGAAATTATAATCGAAACAAGAAACGATGATTTTCCAAATTGACTAAACTAAAAAATAAAATAAAACACAAATAAGTTGGATATTTTAGATTTAAAGCCCATTGACTTGAGTTTGGATCTTAGTGAAGTATCTTATTTTTCTTATCAATGAAAATTAGTAGATCAAATCGGAATCAAAATTAAATCGACTGTTTTATTTTCTGGAACTCACAGAACCACCTGAAACTAATTTACTTCGGAATTGTCAATTTTAGAACTGAAAATTAGTGGTTCTGAAACTACGATCATTCTATTTATAATACTCACCACAGTAGAGATAGAAGTATGTAAGTTTATGAGCTTGCATTTTTAAAAACTTTAATTGACTTATACAATGATTAGATATAATTATTATCATTGAGTTATATTTAAATATTTTAAATCAATAATTCAGACTCAATAAAATTAATTATAATATATTATTGGACACGACAAGATTGAGTTATAATGTAATCCGATATATATATAAATAATTATATAAACTAACAAGAGGTTTTTTTTTCTATTTTCTTAGTAATAATATGCAACAACATTCTAACCCAAATACTATATATACAACACATACATGAGACATCCTATATTTCAAAGGCATGTATCCATTTATAAAACCTAATGGAACATTGATAGGCTGAAAACACACATAAAATGCTGAAATTTATTATTGTTGGACCTAATTTTCTTTGAAGTTCCAGTTCTTGATTGGAAGACATTGATGACCTTTAGATCAAACTCCAGTAAGATTCAACCTTCTAAAGCCTTACTATCCATGTTAGTTCTTCTTTTTGGTATAGTCCATGTAGCTCCACAAGCCCATCTTTAGGTGGACAAGCTAGTCTGTCCTTTGCTTTAAATCTTTACCAAATTAGGACTAATATTTGTATTTAGAGCACATTATATAAAGAGAGACATGGAACTTTTCATGCTTATACCTATAATATTTCTTATGTACATAATTATTAGGGCTCAAGTATTTTGAACTGAAACATTAAACCTCCACTGCATGACAATTGCTTACATGATATTGGTGTGCATCCACTTCTATGTAACTATGGAAGCTTATGCTTACATCTAAGGGAAGAGCACTTTGGCCAATCCCATTCCACAAAGACACAAAAGTAAGCATGCCAAGATGAATCATTTTGCTGCTGCCAGAAAGAGAAATAGAAGCTCCCAATACCAGGTTAGACATTATGGCATACAACAGATTTGGATCTGATGGAACTAATGCAGAAGGTGTATGCAGATATATCATGCTGGGTTCTTGGCCACCCAACTTCCCTTTTCTTAGCTGAACTGGATCTTTTCCAGCAAGGATTCCAGCTACTGCATTAACTGTAGGAATCCCAGATGAAGATTCTCACCTAATGCAGAATTTTCTTTCAAGAAATCCCAGATGTTCAACTGCACTTCTGAATTATCACCTAATATTTTCCTACCTGGCCATTGTCATGATCATTATGGACTTGTGGTAGCATGGAAAATGTTCAGTGAAGGAAAGAATAGAAATAAAATATCTATATGAACTACATATTCTAATAGGAAGACTTAAAAGTAGATCACCATCCCAAGCTGAACTGCTACTTCTAATCTGGAATAAACTTGTTTTAAAGAAAAGTTTATCTAGTTTTCTAACAAAACAAGCATTCTTGCCTCTTTCATTTGCATGAATTTGAGATCGTTGGAAGATCGAAAAATTCAGTATTGAGTGAATTATTATGAAGAATTCAACATTGAATGACTTCCCACAAGAAAGTATTAAAAAATTATTAGCATTATTATCATATTCAAACTACAATAAAAAAATCGAGGAATTTATTATAATTTTTTATGAAGAAAATAGAATTATTCCTACAATAGAACCGGTCTCCATTTTATAACACTAATTTTTTTAACATGTGAAAGATCCAAAAAATCCATTTGTAAGCACCAATTGAATTATTTTCGAGAAGTTTGCGGGACAAAATTTACGGAAACTTTGACTTGCTATGAATTTTAATTGATATTTTTAACAAAACATAACTATTCGTAATGGAAATAATATTTCACCCAAATTTGCCTTATGAATATTAATCGTAAACACTATATACATGCAATTTTCGTAACCTTGATTTAGAAGCGCACGCTTATTAAATAGATGTATATGATGCAAGGTGGGTAAGAAGTCGTTGGAGTAGTTGATACACAGATTCGGGAAGTCGTTGACCCTGCATGAAACAAAGATGCGCGTTGGACCGCTCAATGGATTCGCCAACGAACGCGGTCCGACATTTCGGACCGAAACGAACAGAGCTCTTCTTCCACCCGATAGCTCGTTCGTCACACTCTCCGACCTACCCGATCTCCAATTGGTCTTAGATTGTGGGTCCCACAAAAGCACATAAGCGGGTCGGCCGAAATAGTGGAAGGTACATTGCTCGTTAAATGACTGGTGGCGTAGGGACACTTTACATGGGTGCCGCACACCATGGTGAGGTATCCGATTCCTACCCTATCCTCCGAAACGACCTGTAGTTTTATTGGACGAAACCAGGGCTCCACAAGTGGGCCCCGAAATTGTCCAAGGGTCTCCCTTCGCGGGTAGGGAAGTACTGGCGGGGAAGAGATGCCGGAGGGCGCGACACCATTAGTTCGCTCCCATTCTCGTGCCACCTCGTGTAGCGCGTTACGCCTCCCTCTGGATTGCGACTTAAGTTACTCATCCCATTCCTTCTCGTAAATGCGAGCTCCACATCAGCATGTCGTTCCCTAAGTCTTTCCCGAAGCCGTGGGTTGATGGGCATCCCACTCCACAGAAAAGAAACCCAGGCGTGCTGGCAAAATCAAGTCTGCCTTTTCCTTTTTCTTCTCTTTATTATTATTATCATCATTATATATTGTTATTATTAATTATTATTTTGCGTTACTTTTCTTTTCCTCGTCTTGTCGTCGCCTGACTCTTCGTCGCCGCCGCTCTATCGCCTTTCTAATCCTCCTCCCTCTTCGCCCCCACCCGCCTCCCCAGCTCGGAATCGATCGATCCGGTTCGAACTTTTGGTGGATTGGAGTTTTCTCTCCCAATCGCGTTCTCCTTACTGGAATCAGATCCCTTTTCGGGGTTCGTCCAGAGATCTTGATCCTCGAAACTTCGAGTCGTTCGATTCTAAAGAGGAGGTGGTGAATGATGGCCGTAATAGGAATCCTTCGTTGAGGCTTTCTAGCTAGCTTAGCTGCTCATGATCTGGGAGTTGGTGTAAGGGAGATGTTCGTTAGCCGGCCGGCGGTACACCCTGTGGAGGCGCCGCCTCTTACGGATGCGGCCGAGAACCCACCCAGGGTGAGGATGAAGGACATCCAGGGCATGCCGGGGACGCCTGGGGGCCTCGCCCTTCGCTTGTTCCAATTCGCGTTCGCGGTTGCCGCGCTCGGCGTCATGGTCTCCACCAGCGATTTCGCCTCCGTCACCGCCTTCTGGTAACTTTGTCCTTGTCATTTGTTTCCTTCTTCCCCGTTTCTTCGCACAGATCAGCACCTCCTTAAAGTAATCGAATGGATCATTTATTTTCTTGTTCTACTATGAGTGATTTATATGAGATTCCCATTCTTGCCTTGTTATTGTGTACTATTTATAGGTCATATGACTTGAAAAGTATTCCTCTTATATCTCTTTGGCTCTATTGGAGAGTGCTGAAACTCTCGTATTCGGAAAGGAATCTACAAACAGATTTGTTTTTTTACCGAAAAGAATTTAATCTAAAGGTAAATTTTGCTTTCACATAATATGAAAAGGAAAAAATGATAACACATTGATGCAGCCGTGGTGCACTAATCAGGTCTAATGACTGAGCAACATAAAGAAAGTAATCTGGAGATAGGTATTGCCAAAGGATAGCCAGGCCTACTACCCACATACGTACATTCTTGTGATGTTTAACTGGTTGGACTTATTGTGTATCACATTTAAATATTTAAAAGATCAAGTAATCACCTTTATTTCTCAAAAGGATAAATTACGATCTCTTTGATTTTTTCTACTCAATATGCTTGGTGACTTGCAGTGTACTCCTTTGGTCACCACAAATTCAGTTTTCATAAACATGAGCTTGTGTCAATCTGGCAATAGAAGAGACAACAGCAAGGGCACAGGCAAACATTACAGAACAAACATTAATAGTGAGTGCAGTGCTATTAATTGACAGGGAACAGAAAATTTGAAGCCCTTATATGATTAAGAATAGAAACTGAGAACTGAGATCTTAAAGCAACTAATGTAACGCTTGCCCGTGAACAGCATCGTTGAGTGTTTGTTAGAAGTGACTGCTAGATACTACTAGATGATGAACAAATATAGAAACAGACACAACGATACACCCCTCCAGTGTCACCAAGATAGGGGCCATTATTACTTTCATATTTGACGCAGAGTTCTACTGTGTGCCATCCCTATGTAATTGATTCAAACTTCAAAGTTCATGCATGTCAATTCATGATTCAGGGTCATATCATGAACTCGGATAGGATATTTGGTGAAGACAAGAAACTACCCTTATCTATGGTTGATTTTCCTGGACAATATTTCACATTTTGCTGTGTATTTATGGCCCTTCTATGTTTACTGGTTATTATGATCATATCTGAAGTATAGACCATTATATACGCTAGTTTTGTCATTTTGTGTCTGTGTTAGTCACCCACACTTGTCAGATGGCACATGTTCCGTTTACCTATTTTAAATTATGACACGTATGTAAACCACATGTCATCTGCATATGGCTTCTTGCCATATTGAATATAGGGTATATGTAATTTAGGCTTACCATAATGCAATGTTATAAATAGGATGCTGTTGACATAGAAGAAGCATCTTCATAGTGGATAATGGATAGCAGGTACTGTAGCAGCCACAAGCCCAAAGTGGATCACTATAAGGAAAATTGAGACTCCAATTGTCCATAAGTGTTTACCACATATAAATTAGAATAGCAAAATATTAAGACATTTCATGTTTGATATAGAAATATACTCTTTTTGACCTTTTATTTTAACCAAGGTTTGGTTAAGGGCTTATAGTACTAGTCGGTTGTATGGAACTGTTTTTGAAGTGGATTCTGTGTAAACATAGCGTAGTGTGACAGCAGCTGCTACCAACTCAAAATGCTTTTAGGTTTCATTGTTTGTTTAGCATAGCACTTTCCCTTAAACCATTATAGCAGTTACTAGTGTTGCATTTTCGAACGATGCTATGATGGTTTAGATATGGTTGTGGATGATCACATTTTTCTAAATATGGTTTGAAGTACTTCTGTAAATGCATGCTATGATCACCTTTGATGTCATAGATTATCTAAATCTACACATATTACATCTGATCACATAAAATTGTAACAATCTATACAAACTATTATTTGTTAATTGTCACGTTTAAGCCATATTGGGTATACTTCACAAAGATTTGCCACATCAATATGTCTGAATTCTTTTGTGTCCTTGTCCATGCTTCATAGGCGATCTTACTTAACAAACTCATTCACCATAACATCTTAAGGATTCTTGAAAGATTTGCACATTTTGTCCATATATTGAGCTAGCTTCTTTTGTTAAAAATTATGTCCTAATTAAATGTATCAAAGAAGCAGGAAGCTCTGTGCTGTTCTTGTCGTCTACTAAGGTCTATACTGATGTGATCTTAGGCCTCTATCCACAAGATTCTATTAAAATGCTTAAATTTATTTTTCTGGATGTATTAGGTCCTGCTAGCAAGGTTTATCATTTTAGCTGAAGATCTAATTTTTGCTTTCATTTGGTATTGTGGATTTGTTATCATCAGTTCTTCCTCCATTTTTTGGTTTTCTCTATGAACTTTTCATTTGTGAAACTAGTTTATTCCAATTTGTTGTTCAGTTAAAACTTTACCATTGGAAATTCTATGGTTTGTCTTATCGGTCCATACCGATATAATGACCAGCCATTGGTATGGTACGTATTAAACTGTACTAATGTACTGACACACGATATAATGGAGCATACCGACAGATTGATATGTCCCATCCATATCGGTATTTGTGATATACCATGGTACAGTGAATCTTGGGAAATTCTATAGCTGCATGCTTAACATTTGGAGATTGATCTTCTGGTTTTCCTGCATTAATTTTTCAATTCTCATGTGGGGCCTATTTTCAAATTATACCAGTTTTAAATAACCTCTTGTTTGGTACATGTTATCTGGTCTTACACATTTAAAAATATTTTTTATTTGCAATGTCAATGCACAATCTGATAAGATTTTCTAGGTTGACCATTTTGCAAGATTATCCTCTTATAGATGGATTGGAAAAGTTTCTCTTGATAGTAGTTTCCAGTAAATGATTTGTTTATCTTTAATGTTTAAAAGTATATTTCTCCCTTTTGAAGGTAGACCTCTTTGACCTTTGAAGAATCTTTTATATGTTGCGGAAGATCTTTTTGTTTGGCTTCATGTTTAGGATGTCTAAAGGTAGTCCAAGTTTTATTCATGTCCACTAGTTACCATTATTTTCTGTTGGAAGTCTGCATCTGTAACATATGGATGCAATAATGCTAGAAATATACCTACTGGATTATAAGTATTGCGTACCATAATTTGAATAGTGTTGTTCTTGTTTGTTTACCCTTAATCACCTTTGGCTATGAAATTAAAAAATCTAGTTAACATAAATAATGGTCATTTAGACAATTATGCATCAGTAGTAGTTTTCGATTCACCTTTTAGAGTTTGTATGTTAAGAAACCAGTGTCCGTTCCTACATATCTTCCTTTTTTTTTTTATTAACTGATGACATTTGTGTCCATTTAAATTAATTGCTTTCAGTCTGTATACTAATTCAATGTTCTACACTTCTACTAGGACTATGATTGATGAGTTGCATACTAGTAACTTTAATTAACTTATAACAAATTCCATCGAAGTGAAGATAAACTTGTCACAACAGAGTATGGTTGATCTGTTATGAGCTAACCAGTACTGTAAAGTACCGAACAAGTCCTTGTCATACTGTGAGTTGCTCTATGCAGTTGATTGTAATATAAGAAGATTCATTAAGTTATTATCTGAAAGGAAATGACTCAAAGCAATCAATAAATGCTTTTGTTTAAGGTTTGAACTGTTGATAGATAGAACTCTATTGTAAGTTCACACATATCTGCAGCCTCAAGGTGAAGTCAATCTCGTCGATTCATCATGATATTTTGAAGCAGTTAGGATAAATTTCATCTGGCTGTTCCGATGCATCTGCTAATCTCTGTAACAATTTTCTTTCTGGGAGTCTAGCAACATGCAGCCGGTAATTTCTGTAGATCCTTCTAGTAGTCTTGTTTTGACAGTTGGTTTACATTCATTATCCATCTAATTTGTCTACTGTGAACCTCATCACTGGTGAAAGGTAATCTTACAATATCTTTAAGACTGTATAGATCAAGAGGTCTAGTCACAACCTTAAACTGTTAAAAAGCAAAAGAGTATAACTAATAGATTAGGGGACTAGAAAAAAAAAAAAAAGTGTCTGCTTTTTTCACTGTGGAAATAGCAATAAAACAAAGACTGCTGCTAAACAATGTAGTGGTGATTGCTGTTGACCTGAACATGCTTGTTGGCATCAATGGCAACTGCCAACAAAGTAGCAGCATCACTAGCTTATGGCAAAGCTTGCCTGTTGTCATCATGAGCCATCTTGTCCCATAGGTAGCTATTACATGTGGGCCTCTGTCTTGGCATTTTGGAACCCAATTTGCAATAAGTTCAAAGGGGAGATGACTTTAGGTCATGGAGCCTTGACTCAGTTTTCGGTTGTTGGATATTGGGTTACTAGAATTTTGTTTCTGGATTTGAGTTTCATTCTATATATTTTGATAATGTATGTGTCTTGGTGCCCAATGGTGGAGCATGCATTGTGTGTGCTTGACTATTCTTGCCTCTCCTAGAGACGTGCAATCGAACCATGTTGACAGGCAATTTACAATATCATGTTACACACTCTTCCTATTCCAGCATCTGCTCCACCACGTGTAGATCCCTCTTGTATCTACTAATCCCTTGTCATGGATATTTACCCTTTTCTCTTGTCACAGAAATGGTCTCTTTAATACATTCTCTCCCTAGACCCTGAAATAGCAGGATCCTTGTTCACTTTTCTTTTATCATGCATATTGATCAAGAACATTAAATTATGACTATTTGTGATCCTAAAGCAAATTTTGCAGAAAAGTGAACTTCTTTTGTGGTTTGATACATCTCTGTCATTACCTTTCAAAGTTGTATGGTTCATTAGGTTGTTCAGAGAATAAGAATTTGATGTTTCATTTCTCTCATGAATTCTTAGGTCCTGTTATTTGTTCTGTCATTAAGTTATATACCATTTTGCTGGAACTAGTGATTCCATAATAACATCTTCTTTTAGCAATTCCACTTTGTTATATACTAGAAAAGGTGCTTCTGATTTTGCACAAACAGTTTACTTCATAAGTTTCCTATAAGACCTTCCCTAATTGTTTGAGTGGAAGGTGAAGGTGCCAGTGACTCTAGTTTAATAGAACGAGTGTATATCAGCATCAGAAATTTTAAATTTCTGTCATTCTTTTAGGAAGGTAATCATATCAGAATCAATTTGTTCTTATCTATTCACCATAAAACTTCTGTCATAGCATTTAGGAAGATGTGTTTTCTGCTATCGATGCCAAGTACCCTTCTAATTGAGGAATCACACTATAGAAGTAACATCTTTTGGTCATTCTTTTACTCAAGGTTTATGTCTTTGTTAAGACGGTCTGACTTATATTTTATTACCAAGTCTGGATCTGGAACTATGAGTCTGGGACAAAGAATCTAGGTTGACATTTTATTTCGGTAACTCATCACTTGTATACTGGTACTGTACAAGAATGATATGTAGCTGAGCTTTGATGAACAAATCAAAAGGTTCTTTGTTAAGTTTCCTCTTTAATTTTGATGAATATTACATCACTCTTCCTCTGTTCCTTTCCCTCTTCTTGCTAGTTTGTAAAGTTTGCTCTTCATAATTTGGGGAACTAGGTATGCTACATCAATAGTCATTTAACAATATGGTAATCAATACAACAACAACTAGAAGCTTCAGTGTCCCAACTCCCAAGTATCTTAGGTTGGCTACATAGTTATATTTTCTTTATTGATTCTATACAAAACAACATTCTTAGATAGATCAATAGAATTTAGATCTTTAGTTATAGATTCTAGCAAAGTCTTTTAGGTTTCCTTTGCCTTTTGCACCACTATCACTAATGTCTCACCCCAGCTAACCATAGTAGCATTTATCAAGGCTGTCTAATCATTCACAAATAATTTTTTTTATTCATGGTAATAGTTCTACACAATTACCTTAACATACTCATTTTATCAACACAAACATTTTGTACATGCTCCATAATTTCAATCAGTCCTTAAAATTTACCCTTTTCTTCCATTTGGCTCCATGATTTTAATTAATATTTCCATCAAATCCTGTCATCAACTTTCATTTATAAGCAAACCCTGATGGGGAACTAGCTTGACTGCATATCAAGACTTGCTTTACCAACCTAGCATTAGTGTCTTTAGGAATGCGTTTGAGTACCACCCTGGGTTTGGTCCCAAACTGAAGCTAGTATTGAGTTTTGAACCACAGGGACCACATTGGACAACTATCAAATGGTGCTTATGCCAAGCGAGTTAAATTCTACTATACAATTTGGTTAGTGATAAGGCCATTTAGTCCCACATTGGTTGAGGAATATGGGAACCAAGGGCTCATAAGTCCGTCAGATCTCCCTTACCCTCAGAGGCGCCTTTTGGAGTTCACATGCTCCGAAAGAACAAAACTGTATGGGTAGGCCCATCGCTCAAAACGAACAATTCCTCGTGAGTCTATGGACCGCACCAATGGCCGGCCGACCAAATGGTCTCTTATCAGTTAGCTTTCTAACAAGTCCTATGAGTAGGACATGATTGAAATATAATTGTGTTCAGTTGAAATATGTCTAGTAATTCAAGGACTAGTAATGTATTCCCCAATTTTAGACCCAAATGGGAAAGATTTATCTGTATGCTCAATAGTCCTCTATAATATGCTGTGTCAAGCCTTTTATCATAATCTGCTTATTACTTTCATCCATGTGGATATACTCACGTCTTGAATCACTTTCAAGCAAGGATCTAGATATCAGTCCAGCTTCCGATTTTGAGAAACAGTCATCTATATGAATCTTTTTCCTCCATTGTGGCAGCATCTGGTTTTTTTCTTTCTACCTAACTCGCAAAGTGCTGGTTGACTGAAAAAAATCATGATGATTGAACAGTCCAATTGTTGGTAAATTGACCACTCGAGGAAGTCATTCATATAACATAATATAGTTAAAGAAATTTTTACGTTTTGGCAACTTCTTTAAAAAAATTCCCTTGTTATGCTTCTTTTAAGATTGTTAGCATTGACATATATGCTGAATGTTTTCTTGTTTGTAAGGTGTTAGCAACTGTAGCAATATAAGATGAAACTGCAAATTTGAACCTTCTGAAGTAATTTTTCCTTGTATTGTGCAGCTATCTGGTTGCAGCAGTCATCTTACAGTGCTTGTGGAGTATCTCGTTAGCCTTTCTGGATATATGCTCTTCTAGTAAAACGCTCATTGAGGAATTCCCGTGCTCTCTGTCTGTTTACCATTGGAGATGGGGTAAGAAAATTTGTGGGGTGCTTGATGGATGTTAGTTTCATGTCTTCACTCTAAACAAGTTATTAGTGGCTTTTTGCATGTGGATAAGCACCTGGATTGTGCCATATGAGTTCACACATGAAGTCAGCATGCTTTACAAAAGCAATTTTCTTTTTCAAATCTATCATCTAGAGTTTGAATATGCATCAATTTGATTATGTCTAAGACAATACATCATGCATGGGATAATAATGATAGAGTCCAACAAACTTTGAAACCACTTTTTTTAGTTCGACAAAGGAGGTGTGGATGATATTTTCTGTTCCAACAACCTACCGGCATATAAACCAGAATAAACTAGGCAATACGCCTAGTATAGGACCTATACCACTTGGTACCTTTGGTACAATACCACCAAGTATAAGGCCTGTATCTCTTGGTACATGGCTACTTGGTATGTACTCACATACTGGCACATGGTATGTTGGTATAGTTTGGACCTGTATCACTCCAGACCAGATTGGCATGGCTTGATCTGTATCAATCCAGACCAGGTCTGGTACATGAAATGAAAAACCTCGATGCTGTTATTACCATGAGAGTGCTTGATGTTATTCTGGGTGAGAATTTTTGTTCTTTTCTTTTCTCTGGCAGATAATTTCTCTGAATTCTCATGCAGATCACATCCACACTGACATTTGCAGCTGCCTGTGCATCGGCTGGCATTACAGTACTGATCGGTAATGATCTCAATGTATGCTCACAGAATCACTGCACAAGCTTTGAGACTGCCACGGCGATGGCTTTCATCAGTTGGTTTGCAGTCTCCCCATCATTTCTGTTGAACTTTTGGTCATTGGCATCAAGGTGAAGGGCAAGAAATGACTCATGATTTCCTATTGGTGTGGCCTTGAAGTCTTTCTTCTTTTCCCTCCTCTAATCAACAGTTAAGCTCCCCATTGCTGTCATTTGTATAGTATGATAATGTGGGTGTGAATTGCGCAACAGAACAGATCAAATGTATGAGTTTTGGCACTCATGGTTTGTTGATTATTGGGCATCGGCCTCTTTTTGTCTCCCGATCGTTTAAGCTTTGTGGTCTTCAAACTTAGCCATGTAAGAGAACATGATGTTATGAACTATGATGTTCTTTTGCAACTCTGCACATACTAAACGGATGGAGTTCTATTTTTTACTCCAAGGAACGTTTCATCCCTCCCACCCCCCTTGCGGTCTGCATTTGCACGCTACTCATTGCCTATTGTTTCCTCATCCTCCTCTTCTTGTTGGTATCGATATAGTGATAGAAAAAAAATATATTAATGTCCTAATCAATTTGACATGATTCAAACCCATATGTCGAGGTGTTTTTGAGGTGAAAATATCGAGCTCTCGAAATGTCATTTGTACAAAAATTGATATCGAGAGAAGTTTTTTGACCCTGTCCCTCCAACGCTCATGTTAGTAGCTCAAGGTATATAAGTGTGAACGTGAGTAGTAAAAAGTGATAACCTCTATTCTCATTATGTTGAAGACAAGCTTTTATACTTGATTGTAATGGAATAGAATACTTCATGCAATATTCTATAGAGAGACAACCTCTAATCATATTCAATAGCCTCCCATTGGCCTCTTGTCTATGTGGGTGACTAGGGGGACAACCTATAACCATTTGTTTTGGACCCTCATCCACATGGGTAGATAGGTGGAGAGTGTCCTTTGTCTTCTCCTTCCACATTGGACAGATACTACATGGAGGCCATGTGTTATATGTCATTGGCTGATGATATTTTTCCTATCATTTGTCTTACCCGATTAAGGCTTGTTTTGGGGCTCTCACAAAAAGGATCCAAAATGCGATGTCTAGTTCACCCAACATGTTAAGCTTATGCCTCATCTTTATTCAGTTCTCCAAATTCACGTATTAGGAGGATGCTGATAAGGTTGGAGGGTGCCCGACCCACATCTTGAATAGACAACCTCGGTCCCTTGGTTGACATACCTTTCTAACATGATAGCAGATCAATCCTTATTGATGTGAACCCGACCCTTCTTCGAGTATGGAGGTCGACAATGATGGGGGTTGATTTCTCAACCTTCGCAGCTCGACAACGACAAAAGAGGAGGGTCATGTTTTCGAACTTTCATACCTCGGGCGGAGGAAGGGGTTGGGTTTCCCAACCTCCTTGGCTCGATGTGGATTGCAAGTGAGGGGTGCGAGTGTTGTTTACAACAACCCATCACCAACTTGCCCATCTTCTTCTGCTTACCATCAAGATGGGCTGCAAGTAGTGCGGAGATGGGCTCCTTCTTTGCTTGTCATCGTGGCAGGTTGCGATAGGAGTCGAGGCAGGCTGCAAGCAATGCCCCTCTTCCTCTGCTCGTCCTTGAGGGACCCATGTCAGGAAATTGCTCATCGTCGAGGCGGGCTATGAGAGAAGCCAAGGCAGGCTGCAAGCAGTGCTCCCCTTCCTTTACTCATCCCCGAGGGGCCCATGTCGAGAAATTGCTCACCGTCGAGGCGAGTTATAGGTGATGCTCATCTTCCTTTGCTCATCCCCAGGGGACTCATGTCGAGCAACGAGGCCCACGACATGTATGTTGTGAAGCCCCATCCTTTGCTTACCATCGAGGTGGTTGCAAGAGGAGCCGAGGCAAGGTACAGGCGGAGCAAAGGTGAGCTCCTCTACTCATTATGGAGGGGGTTGGGCTTCCCAACCTCCATGCCTTGAGCTGCAGGTGGTGTTGAGGTGGTCTCCTCCTTTGTTCGTCACGAAGGAGGAGGTCGAGTTTCCCGACGTGGCAATGGTCCATCGTCGACCTGCCCCTCCTATCGCTGAGGGACCCACCTCAAACGAAGGGGCCCAAATATGTTAGAGGTGCCTACATCTCCTTTTTCTCTTTTTAACAGGCCTCTAGGCCAATGGGCTACGTTAGGCAATGGCCTACCCGCCTCGAGTTAAGGAGGAGTCGATGTTCTATCTCCTTGCTTTAAGCATTCTTTCCCTCATGTCTCCGGCCGTGATGAATTTACTCTTATGCGGGTTAGGTTTTCCTGAGTTATGTGCCTTAAAGACATCTCACTTTGTGCCTCCCATTGTGGTATGCTTCTTATTACACAATTCAGGTTTTCTTAACTCATACATCTCCATCATATTTTATTTTATGCCTTATACTATGACGGGTTTCTTATTATGCAAGTCAACTTTTTGACTCACGTATTTTGGGCATATTTTATCTTGTGTCTCATGTCATGGCGGGTTTCTTATTACATAAGTTGGATTTTTTTCGACTCATGTGCCTCGGGCATATTTTGTCTTGTGCATTCTGTTGTAGTAAGATTCTTATTACGTGGGTCGGGTTTTTTTGACTCATGCGCCTCAAGCACATTTTATCTTGTGCCTTCTGCCATATTTTCTTATTATGTAGGTCAGGTTTTCTTGATTTATGTGCCTCGAGTATATTTTATCTTTTGCCTTCTGTTGTGATAGGTTTCTATCATACTTTTTGAGATGGTTTTTGTATATTGATTACTTTTATGCATTCCAATATATCCTTTATTTTTTACTTATAGCATCACCATTATGTTGTGACCCTTCTTGACCACATATGAGATGTTATCTTTATTATTCATTAGTAATCTCTCATGATTAACAATCTCCATGAGGAGGTAGAGGGGCTAAAGAGGAAGAGGGGAGGCTCAGTACTTATCGATGAGACAAAGACTTGAGGAGTCGAGCTAGCGAGGCAATCAGAAGAGACCTAGCGATGCTTCATTGAGAGCTAGGTTCAATGAGTGCATACAACTCTGAGCTCATCGAGTAAGTTACAAGGTTTTGGGAGAAGATGATTTTTGTCTTGTCTTGTCTTATGAGGTGTTAGTCTTTAACGAGTAATTAAATCAACCTATCCAACTTAGTCCTTGTGTCTTTTTCATACTGCATCATTGGGCTTGTCTACCCAACCAATCTCTACTCGGTAGGTTAAGGTCTCATTTTGAATATAGAGATATAATCGAGATGGTGTCGTCTTTTTAAGCAATGAAACTTTCTTTCCCCAACATGCGACACATGTACCCTAAATATTTTTTTTTTCTTTTTACAACTGGCACCAAAGATATGATAGACCAAGACTTGATGCTCAGGGTATAGTCACCATGACCTAACCACGATGGAAGCCTTCAAAGTAGAACATCTTTAAGATTGCTGTGTCATGTCCTTGGAGGCACCACTCCTTCTGTTGTCTTGAAACAATAGTTCCATTCCGGATGACTCGATGACTTGATATGATCTTTTTTAGTTTAGAGCTAGTTTATCTTGGGATTTAATTAGGTCGATGACTTCAGCTTTCCGAAGCACTAGGTCTTATCTAGGGGTGCATCAATTAATGGCCTCCTTTGTTCATCACAAAGGAGGAGGTCGAGTTTCTTGACCTGGCGACGGTCCATCGTCGACCTGCCCATCCTATCGCTAAGGGACCCACCTCAAGCGAAGGGGCCCAAATATGCTAGAGGTGCCTACATCTCCTTTTTCTCTTTTTAACAAGCCTCTAGGCCAATAAGCTACGTTGGGCAATGGCCTACACACCTCGAGTTAAGGAGGAGTCGGTGCTTTATCTCCTTGTTTTGACCATTCTATCCCTCATGTCTCCGACCGTGATAGATTTAATCTTATGCAGGTTGGGTTTTCCTGACTTATGTGCCTTCGAGACATCTCACATTGTGCCTCCCATTGTGGTAGGTTTCTTATTACACAATTTAAGTTTTCCTAACTCATGCGTCTCCACCACATTTTATCTTATGCCTCCTACTATGACGGGTTTCTTATTACGCAAGTCAATTTTTTTACTCACGCACTTTGGGCATATTTTATCTTGTGTCTCATGTCGTGGCGGGTTTCTTATTACACCCAGTTAGATTTTTTTCGACTCATGCGCCTCGGACATATTTTGTCTTGTGCATTCTGTCGTGGCAAGATTTTTATTACGTAGGTCAGGTTTTTTTGACTCATGTGCTTCAAGCACATTTTATCTTGTGTCTTTTGTCATATTTTCTTATTATGTAGGTCAGGTTTTCTTAACTTACGTGCCTCGAGCATATTTTATCTTATGTATTTTGTTGTGATAGGTTTCTATCATACTTTTCGAAATGGTTTTTGTATATTGATTACTTTTTTGCATTCCAATATATCTTTTATTTTTATTTATAGTATCACCATTATATTGTGACCCTTTTTGACCACATAGGGATGATATCTTCGTCATTCATCAGTAGTATCTCATGATTGATAATCTCTATGAGGAGGTAGAGGGGCTGAAGAGGAAGAGGGGAGGCTTAGTACTTGTCGATGAGGCAAAGACTTGAGGAGTCGAGCTAGCGAGGCAACTAGAAGAGACCTAGCGATGCTTCATTGAGAGCTGGATTCAATGAGTGTATACAACTCTGAGCTTGTTGAGTAAGTTGCAAGGTTTTGAGAGAAGATGATTCTTGTCTTGTCCTGTGAGGTGTTGGTCTTTACCGAGTTATTAAATTTACCTATCCAATTTAGTCCTTATGTTTTTTCATACTGCATCATTGGGCTTGTCTACCCAACCAATTTCTACTCGATAGGTTAAGATCACATTTTGAATATAGAGACACAATCGAGATGGTGTAGTCTTTTTAAGCAATGAAACTTTCTTTCCCCAACTTGCGACACGTGTACCCTAAACAATTTTTTTTCTTTTTACAACTAGCACCAAAGATATAATAGACCAAGACTTGATGCTCAAGGCATAGTCACCATGACCAAACCACGATAGATGCCTTTAAGGTAGAATATATTTAAGTTTGCTATGTGTCATGTCCTTGGAGGCAACATTCCTTCTATTGTCTTAAGACAATAGTTTCATTCCAGATGACCTCGATGACTTGATATGACCTTTTCTAGTTTAGAGCTCGTTAATCCTAGGATCTAATTGGGTCGATGACTTTAGCTTTCCGAAGCACTAGGTCTTATTTAAGGGTGCATCAATTAATGGCTCCACCAGCTCAGAATGTGGGACAAACTTGGTGAAGTCTCAAAGATCCATAGGTGGTGCTTCGGGTCGAGCCTTCTTCAATACAAAGACCATCATCATGTAGCACTAGTGCGACTCCCTTATGTAACTTCTCAGCTCTCAACTAGCACCAAAGATATAATAACCAAGACTTGATGCTCAGGGCCTAGGTCCACCATGACCAAACCACGATCGTATGCCTTCAAGGTAAAGATATTTAAGTTTGCTATGGTCATGTCTTGGGCACATTCCTTCTATTAGTCTTAAGACATAGTTTCATTCCAGATGACCTCGATGACTTGATAGGACCTTTTCTAGGTTTAGAGCTCGTTAATCCTAGGATCTATTGGGTCGATGACCTTAGCTTTCCGAAGCACTAGGTCTTTATTTAAGGTGCATCAATTAATGGCTCCACCAGCTCAGAATGTGGGACAAACTTGGTGAAGTCTCAAAGATCCATAGGTGGTGCTTCGGGTCGAGCCTTCTTCAATACAAAGACCATCATCATGTAGCACTAGTGCGACTCCCTTATGTAACTTCTCAGCTCTCCAATGTTGGTCTTTATCGGGAACTTCATCACCATGTGATAGATCAACACCATTGCCCTTAGTTTGTTCAGTGTGGGTTGACCTATAATTGCGTTGTATGCCAATGGGATATCTACCACTATGAATTTACTCGATATTATTTTGGAGCAAGCCATACATCCGAATGTGACGTATAAATTCACAGTCCCAAGAGGCAAGATAGAGTCACTAGTTAACCTCGTCAATGAGGAAGTCATAGGGGTAAGACCGTTAGTTAATAGCCTGAATTTTTGAAAAGCATCAAAGTAGAGGATATCAGTAGAGCCACTTGTGTCAATCATGACCCTCTTCACTCGAGCATTGATCATCCACATAGAAACTATCAAATCAGTATCATGATTTGGGTTAAAATACTCTATCTTTTTCTCCTTAAAGATTATCTCTAAGTCATCTTCCATCCTTGGGTGCTTTGTAATAGTAGCTTAAACATAAGTTTTATAACCTAAGGAGCTATCTTCCCCCAAGGTGGGTCTACTAATGATGACGTCAATCTGTCTCTCCACCGGTCCTTGAGGTCAAGGTGAGAGTTCTTAGAGTTTTTGAACTTACCACTTTAGGGTGTCCTCGATGTATTTTTTAATCTACTATTTCAAGTCACGATAGTCCTCCGTATCATGGCCATAATCTCGATGAAACTAATAGTATTTATACTTATCTCTTTTGCCAATAGGGTCTTCATCGAGTAAGGGTCTTTCAAGAGCCCCTTCTCTTTTATCTACAGAAAAACTTTAGTTCTAGTTATATTTAAAATGGGTCAACTCGAACCTTGGGCGAGGTAACTCGGGTTATTTTTTTCTCCTTCGTCGCAATGACCTTGGGGTCAGGACTAATTGTGGCCACTCTTGCCTCAACCTCTTACATGACTCATCATGCTTGCTCAAGACCATTGTCTCAGCGGTGATATATTTGATTGGCTCTTTGAAGTACCTCTAGTATAATTATCGATGGTCTTTCTATAAATGACTACAATAAGTCATAGGCTTTAACCCCTATCATAAAGGTTTGTATTATGAGTGATGGATGGGCGTCTAGCACACCTTGAATCTTGCTAATGAACTGAGTGATAAAGTCTATGAGCATTTTTTCCTCCCCTTGCTGAATCCAAGGGGCATTGTTATTGATGGTCATGGGTGTACATTCCCAAGAAAGTGAAGTTCAAATTCATTCATAAGATGGGCAAAATAACTAATGGAAAGTAGCTCTATGTGAACATACTATTCTCGTGCTGGGCCTCATAATATGGTTTGGAAAGTATGGCACATCAAGGCATCCAAAGTATTATACAACAATATTTAGGCATGAAAAGCTGTAATGTGCTCCGTCGGATCGACACTGCCATCGAACACCTCCAAGGACAAGAGATAGAAGTTCGTTGGAATCAGTTCCTCCTAGATTTTCTAGGTGAATGGCAATCGACCTGAGGTAGGGTCGACCAGTGCTTCCTCTTTTGATTATTGAAACTCTCATCGCATCTCTTCCAAACATAGGTCCATCTATTATAGTTGGATTCGTAGGGAATCCTCCATCGACTCCATCAATTGGGTCTCATATTCAGGCATGGTAAAGTAGTGGTGTAACTTGTTGAATTCCATAATTGGGGACTGAAGTGCCCCCTCAACCGATGATTTAATAAGTCTCGGGCGCTCGTGGGATGTAGACACCATATTGAATCGAGGAACCTCAATGAATGTCAGTGTCGATCACGGTCAAGTCAGTGATGGCGGCTAAGTTGGTGGCACCATATGTCGAGCTAACGAGGGCAAAAGTGTAGTAACGACCTACATCATGTATATTAGCATATGTAAATATTGAGTGAGATTTAAAAATACGTTGACATGAATGAGTAAGTGACTCGAGGTCATCAGTAGGGGTGAAAGACTCTGGTCATTAAATAGACACTAGTATTGCATTGATGTTTGTGTCAAGGTGTATTTACTTATATATGAAAAGGGTGGCTATTGCCCCCCTTAGGTGAAAGTACTGTGGGTCAGAGGTAAAACCTCTTCGCTCAAAAGTTCATTGAGATGATTGATAAACGATCATTCCTACGACATTGGATCCTCATAGTGCTAAAATGATACGGAAAGAAGTTGTTGACATCTTGATTAACTCGACATGGTCCAGTCTCATGTGCGTAAGATTGACTGAAATACTTCTGCGATGAAAATACTTAGCTCCCAAGATACCATCGTACGAAGATCGAGGTCGATCATAAAACCTCCAAAAAAAGGTGATTTGGCTAAGGATGATGACTTAATGAGCCCAATGAGAGACCGAGACCAAGGCTTTGGTCCTCTCCAAAAAGCCCTCGCGCAAGCGTCAAAATAACATTGTACTCACGTCATGATCTTGGGAGCGTTTAACCACCTGTACGAACCATTGTCGACTCACTTTCAAGGTATCAGTAAGCTTGTACACTTGCACTTAAATGAGCACTTTGCTAGACGTAGCGAAAGGGTCTCGCAAACAGAGGTGATGACCACGTGGAGTTGAGGATATGAGACCTCGTAACAAGATGAAAGTGATGAAAGCTCATGATAGGACAAAAGCGATGAGAATGATGAGACGATGAGTGACCGATGCAAGGTAAGACCAAGAATACTCTCATCTTTTACTTCATGAAAATAAAACAAAATAGAAATGCTGTAGAAGAAGAAAACTTGAGACGTTTTTTTTGGTTGAGAATTTACCCTTTTAATTTTGGTACTATTTGCTTCTTGCTTTCATCATAAGCGAATTTATGTGCCTGACAGCCATTCTAGAAAGATCTTCTAACTGTGTGCAGTTCTTTGATTTGCCCAACATCCTGCAGAAAATATTTCCTTGCATCACTTCTGAAGTGCGCACTTAGCTCAAATGATATTGTGGTAAACAAGAACAAAACCCTGCGCTATCCATCAGAGTAACATCCATCCAAAAGCCTCATCAATCACAGCTAACCAATATTAATTAAAATACATATGGAATATATAGAATATTTGGAATTCCCCTGATATTCTTATAAATATGAGTTTCCTAAAGGATATTAATTCGTTTAGAATTTCAACAAACGGTAAAACTATCAGGAGAATAACTACAATGGCAAGTTTTAGGTTTTGCAAGAATATATATATATATATATATATATAAATATAATTGTTGGATGCGACAATGTATCAATAGTAATGCACATCAGCTAGGCCGAAGCCATCAAAAAACAAAAATCATGCTTGCTGAAAAGACAAATTGCTGCACCAAGACAAAAATACTCACACCGATGACAAGAATTAAATCTACATTAGTATTTGATTGGACCATCCAAGCTACCTGATGCAAACTGAAAAATTAAGAATAAAACCTTAGTAATTTATACTTTGCATCCACTGACTGAAAAAAGAAGTTTATGGTCAGACCTGTCTAACGGTAGGGTTCATCGATGTATTGAATTCATCAGTCTTTCCTTCCCATACAATTCTTCCCTCGTAGAGAAATAATAACCTAGCAATACAGCTTTAAGCTACGTAAGATGGCCATTGGAGCCCCCATAAGAAAACATAAAGAGTTCAGGAGAAGATTTTACCTATCAACAGCCCTTCTTATGGTGCTGTGCTGATGTGTTACAACAACATAAGATGCTATCTTTCCTGTCTGTCCAAAAGCATCTTGTCCCATGCTATGCACAGACCGTATTAGATCTTCAACGACGGTGGATGCAATTGGATCAAGTCCTGCAGTAGGTTCATCGTACAAAAGCACCTGAAAGCAGCTAAAGAATGTGAGAGATATTGTATGCTAGGTTATCTGAAAAAAGAACTGTGGCTTTGGTTTCATCTCCAAGCAGATGAAGCAGTAACATGCTTTTGCCTATTTCTTTGGTCTATAATCCTGACTACCAACCAACTGGTTCTCTCAGATAGGTAATGGCTATCGGAAACTAAAGATAGAACAGAACTGGAAACAAAATGAGCCATTGTAGCCATTTGCCTTTCCCTAAAGAATCACAAATGTCATCTGGTCCCAAAAGAAATATGCATGCACAGTTTTCTTTTTTATCGGTTACTGATTAAGCTCTAAGGAATCATGGAGTGGGTGCTTCGCAGTCTTGTTTTGATTTGCAGTAGGCTACAAACAAAATCTGTAAGGAAAAATAGCTGAAAGAGGCATCTAGTCAGTCACCAAGATATTACCTTTACTATTTAGTGTACAGCATAGATCACAAAAATCAATAATAAGCATTCTCATACCTCTGGTTCTATCACCTCCTTTGTGTCATCAAAAATAATGGATCGGGCCAATGCCACACGCTTTTTCATGCCTCCGGAGAGTTCAGAAGGCATACGGTCTTCTACTCCCTGCCAAGATCACAATTCAGTATACCCAAAAAAACAAAATTGTTGGTTGTGCTACTATATGCATTAACAAGATCAATTATGCAAATATATGAATTTAATAGACAAGGACAATATAACATAATAATCTCACAACAACTTTCATAATTCTAATAATAATTTATCCGAGCAACAAACTGCATCAAACAAGTAAATGTACTGGCATGAGATAATCTCAGCCAAGGAGGATTCTGGAGATGAGTGATATAAAGCATATGGAGATTTTGGATGCTGAACTATGATTCCAAAAGTGCCACTTGATTGAGTTAAAGCATAGTTCAAATTTTCCTGTCCCAATCCTTAATGGACCAAATCAAATTGGCCACCAATATTGCAGTGAAGTCAAACTGTCAGTAAAGCTACAGGATCATCAAAATTCAGAGGGCATTTAAGCCTTTTACTAACATATATTTAGTTGTTCTTGGAACATAACAATCAAACAGTCAGATATTATTCTTCCGTAAAAATACAACTAGAAAATAAATGTTTACATCAAATTGTATTGACAAATAGTAGCAAATTATTGTATGTTAATTGTAAAGTTCATATGTTCATCTTTATTTGAAGAATCATTGAGTTGAACATGATGGAACCAGCTGAAGGTTCAACTTGGCTTGTTTATCAAACAACCCAACAACTTCCTCATCTAGTAATCCTATGCACAAACCAGAGTGATTACACAAAAAATGGGAAGGTGATTTTGCTACCCAAAATGTGTGGTCACCAAGGAGGACAAACATCATGACTTATCAACATTTTCAGGGAACTGGATGCAATAAAATAGAAGGTGATTTTGCTATCCAAAATATGTCAGGATTAGAGGGCATTCACCCAACAATTTTCTCTAAGATATGAAGCTGAAGGTGTTAGAAGGATTAAAAGTGTGTTAACTATGAAGTTTGTACATGCTAAAGTGCCTAGCAATTAATTTCATGGTAACAGGGAGAAGTAAAGAAAAATATAGACTCTTACAGAGGATACAGTAGTCGGATATTCCCTTGATAAGTGCCAGTGGATTATTGGCAAGCTCAAAGTTATACGGAAGGCAATGCCTGACCTGGACTTACTAGATGAATTTGGGAAACATTGTTTCCACGGAACATCCATGATAGCTTCATAGTCTACACTGCAGTAAGAGCTAATAGATACCTGTTAAAATCCAACCAGGCATGATGCAGACGACATATTCCAGTGACATCTGAGTTTGGAAGTACGAGGAAAGCTTTTCATGGTTGTAAATGCAGGAAGATTGCAAAAAGAGAAAACACAAACATCGAGGACATCCAACTTCTCACAATGATTACGTAGACCTTAGTCCTCACTGCATTTGAATATTCAAAGTTTAATACAAGTACGCAAATACATCAACAAGGTTAATTTATCCAAGTTACTGGCCCTTAGTATTTGATTCAAAAGGTCAAGTCTTAGTTCTTAGATCCATTCATATATACAGGTGGAAGCTGCACATAAATAAACTCCTTTTGTTGCATATAGAGATTTTTCACAATTTCAATCTATGGAAAAACTAGATAAAAATTTGGGAAAGAACTTTAGGTAGAGAATGCTTTCAATCTGCGGTTCCAGAAACTAATTCATGTATTCAAAATGATAGGTACCTTCAAACCAACAGCTTCTAAGTTCCTTGTCACAAGTTGTGAAATCTGGTCTGCTGACATTTTTGAATTTTCATACCTAGTGGAGGTATAACACATGTAAGAACAGCAAAAATGTATTGCATATTTTCTAATAATCTCTTCAGGAAAGAGAAATTCCTTACAATAGAAAACCAACATTTTCTCGCACTGAAAGAGAATCGAAAAGCGCTGCACTCTGGAACACCTGTATTAGTACAACCAAAAGGGAAACCAGTTCATTATGACTGAATGCAAAAGCTAGACAGTTATAAAGAGAAAGATATGCTGTTCCACCCAAGTCAATATTTACCAATCCAACTCACCACCAAGACGTGGCTCGTGCGAGTCCCTGTTAGCACCACGCTGGTATATCATATCAGTACACCGATACAAACCAATACGTATGGTACCAACAAATCTCTAAGATGGGTTCGATACCCGAAATGATGAACGATGATAAAGAGTATGAGGTCCTTAATATTTTTGGTACTTCGTAATAGATTTATATCTCTATCTTCTTACATCAAGGAATGCAGGTACATAAGGTGATCCTTAGATGATGTATCTTATTTGATAATAATGCATATATCTTATACTTTTTATTAAGTCAGATGGCAGAAGTGTAATGACCAAATAAACAAGATAAAATAATTACAGAAACTACCACCCCTAAGTATTTAAACTCGCACTTCAACTCGTAGGTGTTACTGGCCAAACCATTAATCTTTATCTTATGAAATGGCATAGCATTTTTACATATAAAGAAAAAAATAAAAATGAGTTAAAATCAATTTTTTTTAATTATTACAACTACAATAAAGAATTGGAGATACAGATATATGAGACAGCTGAAGTAGTTTCAATCTCCATCAGTCAATTACTAAATTTATGGAGAAAATGGTAGTATAGCCTCACATGAGAAATTATATTAATTTTCTATTTCCAGCCAGGGCCTGGTAATGGTCCTTAACCAAAACCTAAATTCATGCATGAAACAACTAGTTAGTCGGTTGATCATTTTGCAATGGTATATACCTCATAGATCACGGGACATATATTCTGTAATTAAGGGTCTTCAGCAAGCTAATGAATTATAAATTTCAACAGGACGATGATGTTTGAAAAAACAATTCTGAGCACTTTGAAAAGTTAATCACTACAAGCCAATTACTTATCAGAGGCAAAAGTTACCAGGCCGATCCGAAGACCTGATATCTCTCCATCACTGACCAATCCATGTCTCTGTCTACCACATATAAGAACTTCACCCTGCTCATTATTGTAATAGAAATGCATAAAAGAACTTTATCTACAAAATGTAACACAAAACTAGCTTAGTGTATCAATTGAAATATCCAGTGTACAAGAAAATTGTATTATTCAATGATACCTTGTCTGGTGCTAAAAGCCCAGCCATGACCTTCAGAATGGTTGATTTGCCAGTTCCTGAAGGCCCGATTATTCCAACAGCTTCCCCATGCCTAATCTGACCAAGAAAAAGGACAAGGGAATAATCAAGTCAAACTTTCATCTCCAATTGTCCCAAACTTGACAACATTTGTAATAGTAGTTCATAGTGGCAAGCTGAACTTCATGCACGTTGCAGGCAAAGTACAATAAGTTGACTTCCAACTCCATAAATCCCTTGAAAAGTGAAAGTAATATATCCATATTTCATTATCAGCCATGTGAGATGCAATTAAGGTCAAAAAAGGGAAGAGAAAAATTCCAAGTATGATCACAGTATATAACCAATATCAAATCTGTCACCATCTTAAGATAAATTCTCAGCCCAAAAAAAGATGGCACTTGGGAGCCAATGCTTCAGTGTACATCAAATGCTTGATATATATAACCCAAATAAAATCTAAAAAAAGAGCAGTCAAGATATGAATTCGAATAGACCCTCCAACATTTGCTGGCAATTGATAAAACTATAGCTGAAGATGACTCCTAGATAGCTGCTGAGCGTGTATCATGCAACTAGAAACATGATCACGGAAGACCAATATAGCAAAAGAGGCTTGAAGCTAAAGAGATAAACTGTGAATTATGGTTAGAACATTTGTGGTCAATTGAAACTGTATTCTTGCTGGTACACCATTATTTCAAATAAAAGAACCACGGAAATGCCAGCATGGTAGGTGAGCTTCTTATAAATACAAGGGCCCTTACATCAAAGCCAAAGGCCTATGGTTAATACTTGATACAGTCTATAAGGCTTGCACAGTTAAGATACATTGAATTTGTTATTTGAAGGCTGATGAAACGACAGAATTTTATACCTGAAATAAGATCACAATCACAGGGATGACTAATATTTAACTAAAATCATTAACTTCAAAGCCAATGAAAAATACTCAACAAGTCAAATCTCTCTTGGTGATGTGAATTGTGAAGTTCTTTTCTTTGGAGAGAGAGAGAGAGAGAGAGAGAGAGAGAGAGAGAGAGGGAGAAGGGGGTTCATTTGATATTATTTTGGCCATCTGATTGATTTTGCAGAAGAACTTCTGTTTATATATTAAAAAAGCCTTTAAATTATGCAAATTACAAGACAATTTCAGTTCAATCAGTAGTACTTCTGCAGATTTGGCATTTGGCAGTCGGCTATAAGCAAATGATCTTCAATAAGAACAAAAATTGAACTGGTGTTTAAAGAATTTGAATTGCAAAACAAATCTATCAAGCAACTTGTCTGGAAAATCCAGGATTAATAGAAATTATAGGATATCTATGTACAGAGTGCCTACTACTGAGATTTTCCCCATAGAAACACAATATTTACATCACCAGCAATCATTTGAGTTTTACAAAATCTCAAATTAACCCTTGGATATCAGATTTTAATCAAATCTCAACCATTCATGTGATGGTGATAACTTTTTATCCATGAAATTAAACTGATCAGCCTTATGAAAATTTTGTCTCTTTATCATCCTATGAGAGAAAACAGTTTCTCAAAAAAACTCAGTCGTTTATGCCTTATGAATAATATTGGCCATATAATTTGCTCTTTTCTTGCTTATTCCCTTAGTGTTGATGTAACAGTCCCTGAAATCTGTAACTAGTGATTTTTTTGTTAGTTACTCTTTCTAACATCAATGATTTACTGAAATTAAAAAAATCATTATACCTTAATCAATATTGTGTTATGTGAATATGTGCGACATTTATGACTCTAGTCAGTGTATTATTTTATTTAGAGGTTTTCAGGAAACACTATTATATAGTTTCATCTTTGTTGAAGCCCAATTTTGCATCAAATCTCTCCACTCATTTGTCCTACATCACTGACCTGGTAAAGATATTTCCTAGTTGACAACTAGAACAATATCAAAAATCCTATTAATCATCTTTAATATAAAAGTTACAGGATGAGATAAGGTGAGGATGTGAAATGCCTAGATCATCATGCCAATGAAGGAATTTGAATCATGCAAAGTACATCTCTGATACATGCAGAAAAGATGCATGAGGATGACCAAAATAAAGACTTTGTGAAGATCTTAGTTTTACCAACAGGAGCTAGGTCAAATTTATGTTAATTTAAAACACAATAAAATCAAGTTAGATCATTGACGAACTGAAATCTGATTTGGTTGCAAGTCTAAACATTCTTAATTAACTAGAACTATAACAAGGTGGAGTAAACTAACAAATATTTTCTAGATTTTGTATTTTGGATGTTATGCTAACTGACATTGATAGAAAATAACTGCATCAGTTATTGAAGGAATAGTTATCCGAAATGTAATACATCAAGAAAAAGGAAGAAACATTACCTTGAAGCTAACTCCTTTCAGTATTTGTTTGTCCCCAAAAGATTTATGGACATTTCTACACTCGATAAGGACTTTAGGTTCTTCCTTAAACTCTGTTCCCGCTTCCAAACCCTTGGACAAGGGTGAAGTCTAACCAGAAAACCATGTAACTTATTAGGAAGATATTTGATGTCCAACATAAATGTATTGATGTCTGCAGCAAGTACAATATAATTTTTTTACTCTTCTGCATGAAAAATAGACTTACCATACACCATGACGCTAGAAAAGCATTGGCATACAAGGTATTCAAATTTAAGCAGTGGTAGTTGGCTATTTTTTGGTCATCATATCAATTTCATATGAAGCATTAAAACACAGTAAAGTGGAGTAACTGCCTTGCATAAATACTCTCCCACATAAATTTAAAAAATCCATGAGCATACAGAAGTTAGGTTGTGCATTAGAACTGTATACACTGTTATCACAAATAAAAAAAACTAGCTCACCAGTCTGTCACTGTTCTAGTAGTGAACTGATGGACCACGTTTAGTCATTTACATATATATATTTCCTTTCACAGCATATATGGCATTTTCTTCACCAACTACTCAGACCCCCATATTATTACTTTCTCTTGTTTTTAAGAACAGTTTGTAGTGTGCTTTTTTGCAAGGATAGAAAGACACTTTGGCTCAACTTTTCATCTTGAAAATCTGCTAATAAGAAAGAAAACTCAATGTATTAAGGCAAGAACTTTAGTAAAAATAATATTCAAACTGCAAATAATTCAATTTCAAAAGCATTTTATGATTCCTTAATCCGAGAATCCCCAGCATATTATCCATTAACGCTGTGCTTAATGGATATTCTTCTCACAGTTCACAAGACTTGTGTCAGGTACCAAGACGTGTAAGGGAAACATGATCAAGAATTGGTAGGATTGGTCGGCTCAGATTGATGGTATCATAATCTTCAGAGACAATAATATGATTGAGAATTAACAGGATCAGTCAGAGTGAAATGACAGTATTGAAACTGTCAAAGAAAATAATTTTAAAATGGAAAACCAAACACTGAAAAAAATGGAAAAATTGAAAAGGATCTAACTTTCTAAACGACATATGAAAATGAAATGTAAAAGATATAAGCTGTTAAAATATAACACAAAATCACAAACTAATTTGTTAAAATTAATTTTATATTATTTGAAATTCAAAATTAATTGAAACAGTTACTATATATGTCAGACATAACATTTAAAACTATTCCACAAGTTGCTTTGAAGACAGGGAAGGACTCCATTGTAATTTTGGTACTTCTCTAATCGCCGATCAGATAAAGTATTAGCAAAGACATTTAAGGAAATCTTTGTTTAGAGGGTGTGCTTATGGAATTTCAGATAATCATGAATCCCATAGCATCCTGATTCTCTGCCATGGTATATCATTCTTTTCATGTTAAGGGCTATTCTTTGTACCCTCCTTTCCCCAATGTTCATTCTTTTGTTACCAACAATAGATGACAAACATTGAAATAATGATTGTAGACAAAAAATTCAACGATCGCAATAAATTACAGGCTAATTACATATTACCCCCTGTAGTTAGACCTCTTTAGCATCTTAGTTCCTAAACTTAAAAAATTTACATTGGAATCCCTATAGTTACGAAAGTGAAATATCTAGCTCAATTTACCCTAACGTCGTCGGTTTTACCGACGGAATCATGAAAACAATGGGAAAAAAGGTAATTTCAACGTCTTAATTACGTTTTTGGTGGTGATGGACAGCGACACCGCTAGGAGTTGTGGAAGGCTGTTGGGGATGAGGGAGAGCGGTAGCGAGAGGTGAGGCAACGACGCAGATGTCGATGCTCTGCATCAGCATTAGCACCACTTGACAACTGCGTCGGCGCCGACGTAGATGCAGAGCAACGTCACACAGCATCTGTATCAACATCGACGCAGATGTGACAAAAGGACTGCTCAACATCTGCATAGGTGCTAACGCAGATGCAAAGCGAAGCTGCCCTTCCCGATATCGTTGTTGGCACCGACACAGATGTGGAGCATCGACATCTGCGTTGTCGCCTTACCTCTCGCTGTCGCTCTCCCTCTTCATCCACAATAGCCACAAGCGACCCCAACGGCACCGTCGTTCGCCATCACCGAAAACGTAATTGAAATGTTAAAATTACCTTTTTGCCTATTGTTTTCATGCTTACGTCAGTAAAACCAATGGCATTAGGGTAAATAGAACTAGATGTTTCACTTTCACAACTATATGAATTCCAATTTAAATTTTTTATGTCTAGAGATCGAGATGCTAAAGGGTCTAACTACAGAGGGTAATATGTAATTAGCCTGTGAATTACAAACACAACGATAGCAGGTTTCCTTTATTTCCCATTTTCAAAAGTAGGTTTCTTTTCTCTTTCTTTCATCTCGGCTTCCCCTCTTCTCCTTCCTTTTCCCTTCTTATTGTTTTTATTGAGATAGTCAGATTGCCTAAAGTGGGCCAAAATCAGCTACCACATGCTGAGTTTAATTGATACAAGTCTATTTCAACCTTTTATTATTATAAGACTAAAACATCACACATATAGGGTGTATCATATTGGAATTGCTTGATACAGAAAATTATGCTTCTTCCTTCAAGAAAAAAATATTCACTTCTCTAATTTACACACAACTTCTCAATTATGAAAGATACATTATTTTTCTTCCATCAAAAGGCCCATAAACTCCCATTGAAACAATCTAGCTGATTATTCATTGTCGAACTGCAACTATTAATTTACAACAAATAAGAAAGGATAATGCATTAATTAATTTTTATAATTTATATTAATGGGCATCCCTTTCTTCATAGGAATTGCAAAATGTTAGAATTAAATACTCTATAGGTGCTTGATTAGTCAAAGCATGTCTCCCAATTTCCCAAACATGTCAAAAACAATCAACAATTCATAATCATATAATTCTCCTAATAGAATAATATACTTAATAGACATGAACAAACTCAAACAAGAAATGAAAATGATTCAAATGAAATTAACCCAAATCTACTTATTTAGTCTGAATCTCAGCCCAACTTTCAAAAATTCTTGATTTCCCAAATCTAATCTAATTTTAACCACAAATTTCTGGAAGGAAAGGCAGCCTATTGGTGCCTCATAACCAAAATGTCTTCCACATGAACCAGAACAAAATGTAATAAAGCAATGCCCTTCCTCTTTTGCTTATGACAAACAGTGACAAAAAAAATTAGGCATGCACATCCAACAGCTAGTGCATACATACTATATCAGGGAGACAAATTGTTCATCAATCAGGAAACTAACAACTAAACCTCCCCATTGTTTGGTTGGTTCAAATCAGGCTTCGTCCGAGATTTCACAGTTTCCTAAGGCATGAGCTCAACCAAGCCTAATCATTAGCCTAAGCTCTAGGCTCAAGCTTGGCCAAATTCAAGCTTTGAGTTTAAGGTTTTAAGTCAGAACTCAAGGCCTAATACAGTCAACAGCTTGTCTTGACTTATTGAGATCTCGACTCTCCTGAGTCTATAGTGCTACACTACAAGACTTATTAATAACATTAGACTTAATATGGTAAGTAAAATCAACATATTTGAGCTGGGCCAATATTTTTTATTTTAAGCTATAGATCAACCCCCTATTAATCATCAGCTAAATCCTAGCCCCAGTATGGCTAGTAGGGCTCTGAATCTTGAGTATAGCTGATTGAATAGCCTTTAGGCTCAATCAGATTAATAAAGATGCCTAGCCCATATAAAGGACTACAATAGTATTTCTTGTTTTATTTGTGAAGCGAAAACTTTCAGAATTCTACAGAAGAAAAAAAAATTAACTAAAATAATGTTACAATATTGGTCACGACCTGGCAATCTGTAATATATAATCATTATGAACTAATTATAGTGTCAATTGATACAAAAATAGCCAAAAAAAATGGAAAACATTTATATAGCACAAGTAAAGAAAAAGGAGATTTTCTAAAGAGGGAGAGCCTAATAAAATCCAAATTCAGAAATCAAAATGTCAAAACATGACATATTAAACAACAAACCAATGATCTTCATAGAAGGTAAAGCTTTTCATACAATAATTGGATCCACTAGTCAGATAAGACGACCTCATACAAACTCATGCTTAGGTTCACAGTCGAATCCATAAAGAGTATATTGAATCCCGGCATTCAAAGACGTTACAGGGGCTTAATTTTGGATAGGCTCGATATCGGCATTTCAAATGTCATAAACTTCAACTTCTTTTCTTGTAGGAAGATGCACAAAATCCATCTTCCTATACCTCGTCATATCCCTCTCGTTATCCTACTTTACATCTCCCTCTCTACATGCCTCTCTCCCTTATTTTCCACTCAGGTTTTTGGTTTGTTATCCTGTGTATCCCGACTGCTGCAAGTTAAACAAGAAAGTTTGACATGGCCAAATTACATGAACATAATGTCCATGGAGATCAGTCTAGCATGATTAGCAATGTAACCGATATTTCTGAGTTTGCTAATGTGACAATTTGAGCAAAAGATCCATCATTGAACGCTTGACATGAAAAACCCGATGTATTAATTGGGAATTCATATTCGTAACAGTCGATTGAATGAAAAAGAAGAAGAAGAAGTTTGTAAAGGAGAACCTCAAGGCAAGGAAGAAAAAATATATGAAAAAAATCAATTCAGACCGATCGACGAGCTCACATGGCTTTCAAAAGCAGAACGTCCGTCGCCCCAATTCCGCGGAGGGGCGCTGCATGCACAAGCGATCCGTCTACCAACCGGCCACGACCCGCTCGATAGCTTTTTCGGGGCCCGAAGAGAACTCTTCCTTGGCGCCGGCAGAGAAGCCAAACGTGGAACCCATGGATTTCCTGAAGAGACGGTGGAACTCGACATGACCGATCTCACGCTTGGATTCGAGAGAGATGAGATCTTATAGGAAAGCCAATAAAAAAACCCCTCGCAAGCGAATGGGCTGAGTGGATGCAGGGGAGAGGGAGAGGGAGAGAGGAGGGCCCGTGAGGTGTTTGCTTGCGCTCGAGGCCGACGCCTCCCACACCGACCGCACAGCGTAATGGGGAAAAGGGACAAGAAGAAATGGAGCACGGCAAAGCTGAAATAGACGTACATTGGGTGTGGGATCCTCTACAATATTACTTCTAAATTGAAGCATCCAATTCTTCCACCGTCCCTGGGTACGCGTGACACGTGGTCAATTAAATATGATTTGACTAGACCCAGATTTTAGTTTGACTCGGTTGGATCGAAGCAATTAATTTATTGATTCAAACCATTTGGTAATTAATGATTTGTCCTTCTTGATTTTTTATTTATGCTCTAAAATTGTGTCATATTTTATAGCGTGTGTTATGGAAACTAATCTGAACATTTTACAGGAAACTACTTGTTATTTTCCGGAATCTTATAATGGTTGACTTTTGGACTTAATATGATCTGATCATAGACTGACAAGGTTAAATTTATTTTTGATATTTTAATTTTTTTTCAGACGATCTAAATCTAATTATTTTGTTATCCATATGTAGCACTTCGATGATGTTATGTTGGGATCATAATTATATATAATATAATAGATTGAGTTGTTATTCACCCGAATCTTTTTCAATTAAACTTTAAATCAAGTCAAATAATATTGAACTATTTCTTATTTCTAGCGGTATTAAAAATAGATTTATATTACTAAAGTAGTTTTTTTCTTACTTTAGAGCACAAATTAAGGTAATTTACTAGTTGTGAATTTTAGTTATGACTTAAACATGAGAGAATAAACTTTTCACCTTAAGTTAATAAATTTTAAATTTTAATTAAAAAATTAGTTACTATTATTTTAATATCAAAGTCTACGGAAAGCATATACTTTGTGAGTTATTTGTACACAATGAAAGTTCATATGCTTAGGTGGTGAATTCTCTGATATTTGAAAAAAAAAATTATAGAGGGTTTCAACTTTCAAAAATTTTTGTAGAGTGCTCTTGTTATATGAAAAGATAATTTTGCTCCTAACCTTCTATGGAACATGTCTCCCCTTCGCTATACCCTATTAGATCTATTATCACATTTGCAAATTCCACTGGCCTTTGTCAGATTTGTTATTGCCTTCGTGCCTCCTCCTTCCTCACACAACAGTTGTGGCTGAGCATGACAAAAGAAAGATGCGCAATAGAAGTTCGATGAGATCCACAAATGCAATGATGACCCTCGTACTCTCTCCTTTCTCATACGAGAATTAGGGCTAGAGATAAAAAAGGTTAAGGTGACATAAGAGTGGTGCAGGGCAAAAGAGGTAAGTCTGATAGGAGTTAAGGATAAAATTATCTTTAAAAAATAAAATATTATATGAGAACTTTTAAAAGTTATAACTGAAAATTTATGAAAGGTAGGAATTTTTTTTTGATATTCGCCTTATATACTTAGCAATTTATTGTTGATTTATTGGGATTACATGGTTCATGTTTTTTTTATAATGATTAGATGTTGAATCTTATTTCATGAGTGTTTATGGTAAACTAGAAGTAGTTATTCATATGTTTAGAAAAATTTGTTTGATTATATTACAAGTAATTTGAAGGCTTATACTCCATTGGATTACAAAGTAAATCTCGGACCAACTAAGGAATTTTGTTAAGTCAAATCACATAAATTACATTAATAGTAAGAGAATTAACAAAAATATTTATTTGTCTAAATGAAACTATATATATATAATATTTACAAACGTGAGTTGGTTGTATATTTCTTTCTCTATATTAAATGTTGGTTACATTATTTTTTTATACAAACGATACCTGAGGAAGATGAAATTTGATCTTAGAATCTTATAATGATTTGCTTCCCCAACAAATTTATAACATAATATTTGGAGGCTTTAACCTAAAATCGAATAATGTAAGTATGTGGTTGAATAGTTATTGACTAATTATTAAGATTGATTGAAGTTGTCGTCAAATTAACCTTACATCGTATCCTATATTTTATGTGTCCTCCCAAGTAAAAGTAAATCTGATCGTAATTTCGAAATCGGCGATTTCAATTTCACAAAAAAAAAAGAATCAATTTCATTTTTGATTCTACTTCGAACATAATTTCGATTATAGTTTGACCTTTGAACATGAAATGTTAACTGTTGTAATATAGTTTCTATTTATATTTTAATTTTCTTTTAATTGATTTGGAATTGAACCGGAATCCGAACCGTATGGAATCAAACCGTGATCCCGGTTCCTCCCAAGGGGGTTCACCGTTGGTGCACATGGGAGACTGAGCTCACAGTGAAGAGGAACAGAGACAAAGTTGATCAGGAGAGAGAGAGGGTGGGGGGGGAGTGACCAACAGAAACGGCCCGTTGGAAAGGTGGGTGGCGGGTGCGACCCACACTGCCGCAGTCACAAGCCCAGCATTCAATGACGACATTTACGACATCGTGTGTGACTGAACCGTAAATATACCCGCGTGGTCCATCCTCGGCCGTTGATGCATACCAAGTCGTTGCCTGCGACGGCACCGTCGGTTGGCCAGAAAGCGTTGGCTGGTTAAATTCAATTCAATGCCCCCCAACCACTCTCTCATGTGTCTCAGTACCATTCTCTCGATTTAGATTTTTATGTGACTACCCTTGCACATAATGGAGGTTCAAATCATCGGCGTATATCCATCCTGCCCGTGATAGAGGATATTGTAATAAATTAGAGTTTATTTATCTATGCTATTGGACTACAATTTGGGCGATTTGTGGAGATTAATTTGAGGGAATTTATAGGGGTTTCTCAATTTGGGCGAAATCGATTACTTCGGAGGGATATAAATGTCATTTTAGTTTTACTTTTTTTATGTTTCGAAATCTCCGATTGGCTTCGGCAGAAGGCGATAATTTTTCTAAAAGGGATCGATCGTTGGAGGTAGTAAGGTCGAACAGGAAGAATGGAGGAGAGGAAGATGACGCACCCGGTGGCGGAGGCGGACGAGCGGAGCCCCTTCGGGCGGCTGAGCGCGGAGGAGTTCTACGCGCGGCACGCCGTGTCCCACGCCTCCTCCTCCTTCGTCAACCCCCGTGGCCTCCGCATCTTCACCCAGTGGTGGGAGCCGCTCCCTCCTGCGCGGCCCATCGCCACCGTCGCCGTGGTCCACGGCTTCACCGGCGAGTCCAGCTGGCTCGTGCAGCTCACTGCTGTCTACCTGGCCAAGCACGGGTTTGCCGTGGGCGCCCTCGACCACCAGGGCCACGGCTTCTCTGACGGCCTCGTCGCCCACATCCCCGACATCGAGCCTGTTGTCGATGACTGTGTGACCTTCTTCGACTCCTTCCGCGCGCGGTACCCGCCCTCCCTGCCCTGCTTCCTCTACGCGGAGTCGCTGGGCGGCGCCATCGCGCTGATGATCCACCTGCGGGAGAAGGACGGACGCGTGACCCGAGGGTGGGACGGGGTGGTGCTCAACGGGGCCATGTGCGGCATCAGCCCCAAGTTCAAGCCGCCGTGGCCGCTGGAGCACCTGCTGTGGCTCGCGGCCGCCATCGCGCCAACCTGGAACATCGCCTTCACGCGGGGCTCCATCCCAGACGTGTCCTTCAAGGTGGAGTGGAAGCGGAAGCTGGCCCTGGCGAGCCCCCGGCGAACGGTAGCGCGGCCGCGGGCAGCCACCGCGCTGGAGCTGCTCCGAGTGTGCCGGGAGGTGCAGGGGAAGTTCGAGCAGGTGACGCTGCCGATGCTGATCGTGCACGGGGCGGATGACGTCGTCTGCGACACGGCCTGCGTGGAGGAGCTCCACCGGCGCGCCGCCAGCAAGGACAAGACCATCCGGATATTCCCGGGCATGTGGCACCAGATTGTGGGGGAGCCCGACGAGAACGTGGAGCTCGTGTTCGGCGAAATCATCGAGTGGCTGAAGGCTCGAGCGGTGCCCCACACGGCCGCAGAAGAAGGCAAAGCTTGAAGCTCCTGTTGATCCAGAAGACTGCCAACATCCCTACGTATTCGGCGGCCTCTCTTCACTGTGTGTGATGTAGTCATAACGCTAGCCTTGGAAGTCAGACGTGTGTTTGTGCTAATGTCTGCAATGCATTTCCGTTTATGTCCAAACTTACTTCTTCTCCCGTTTGCAAGACAGCTTCTGCAAATAATTTGCCTTCTGGATCTTGGTTTTGACCACTTGGCTACACTTTAATCTGTTGATTGACTCTGAAGAACTTCTTGCGAGGTTTTAGAAGCAACAGATGTCTTCAACTTTGAACGTGAGTAAGAAAGAGTACATCTGTATCACCTCAGCAAGACAAATACTTGATCTAATTTCTCAGGGATACTAAAATTTTCCACTCTATTCTGACTTCTATTAATAATACACCCTTCACAAACTTCAATAGTTCTTCACATCTAATAAAAGATTCAAATGTTTGTCCCTTGTTGTATGGTATTCTTCCTCAAAGCAACCATTTGCTCTGCAGAGGATCTGCTTTCATGGTTTTTTGGTAACAATGAGACAAGCATGTATGTATACAAACGTCGATATCAGGATCTAAGACAGTGAATCATGGTAACACCAAAAAATTAAGACGAAACCTTTTACACCTCAGATTGTCACTGAGCATGTATAACCTTTCTCGTTAACTCATAATTGTAAATAACGTATGCATGGGAAATTAATCCCAGCAGCAAATACATCATGTTGTATCACATCAAACCCATGAAGATTCAATTTCTCTTTACGGAGAAGTACCAGATCTAGTCTTCAGCAGGTGGATCGACCCAGCGGCCGTGGTCCTTTATGAGCTGAATTAGAGCTTCAGTTGCATGTTCCATTGCTATGCCTCGCTTCACCACGGTCTAAGACATGAAAAAGTCATCCTCCTAGCTTTAGTAAAAGAATTATCTCAAACCTATAAATGCTAATATTGGAAATGGCTCCAGTTCAAAATTTCTAGTTTCAATTACTTTATGATCTAAAGAGTCTGAAGCATGAAGTGGTAAAGGCTCGAGACCTCAAACCAATGAGATCACCGCATGCAGAGATCCAAGAGAGATTTTACAAGGTGACAACAGGAATGCTTCAATTGAATGCAGCTGTAAATTGCACTTCCAGTAAGCTATAAAATTCATTTAATATAAAAGGTAATTTACATATTGGTCCCTTCATTTTGTAGCTGTAAATTGCACTTCCATTACTGATGGATCATTGCCTTATTGTTATTTATATCTCAACACCATTTTCTTTGTAATTTCTCTAGTTTTTCATATGTTTCATCCTTTATCCCAACTTAGTTGGATAATTACTAGTCATCCAAAGTTCATAAAGCCTAGTGAATTCCAGGTTAATAGTTCAATAACGACAAACATAGATATGTTCTTTTTCCTAATAAATACCTCAGGTTAATGCGGCGAGCCCAGTAAAAGTCCTTTGATGCATGTAATGATTACAACAACTCATTACTTTACAGTGTAATTCAAATGAAGTGATTATGCCGAGGACAGCACTTACCTTCCCTACATAGAGGTCAATCTTTCCTGGCGAACCACCAACATAACCAAAATCTGCATCAGCCATCTCTCCTGGCCCATTCACAATACAACCCATTATTGCAATCTGCAAAAGAGTAGAGGGTTATTTCCAATTCAATACAATAGGAGTGTTCAAACATGCCAGTGCTGAGATCGAAAATTACTGAGACACCGGGCAAATGAGATGTCTTCTCCCTGATCTGGGCACTTATTTCTTGAAGGTCAAAAAGTGTCCGGCCACAAGATGGGCAAGACACATATTCCTGTGATAGAATTGTACGCATAGACGATTACTTAACAACCCAATTATATTCAGATAATTTTCAAATTTCACTGCTAAATAACAGTTTGCAATAGCTTACAGTTTTTGTGTTGCGCATTCTGCAACCTTGAAGCAAGTTAAAAGATGTGTTTCTCAAAAACTCGTACTCCTGGTCAGAAGCCTCAAGCAGCACACCGTCCCCAAGCCCATCAACCAAAAGAGCACCGGCACTGCTCCCAGCCATAATGACCAGATCATCTCTGCCAATTGCAGAACTAGAATGAGAAATGAAAAATATATATCCCATTCCAACATTCATTCAACTTTCGTGCAGATCCCAACATTACCTGTGGATCTGTTCAGGAAATTGCAAATGATGGATTACAGGAAAGTTCAGGGAATTTCCTTCTAGATACTCAAACAACCTGAAAAATAATCAAGATCATAGAAAAAGTGTCAAATAAAAGAAAATCTGTGCTGGTTGACAGCCAGGAGTTTCTAATCCAAAATGACAAAAATGTAGCACTGAGTAGTGAATAGAGATTGATATTAAGAGTAAAATGTAAAGTAAAAATGGAAATAAACAGAAAATCCAGCAAGTGTCTATTATTGTAAAAACAAAGATGGGTGTTTAAGGACTAGCTACATAATTGACTACTGTTACTATGATTACTCACCTCCTTGCTGCATGAACTCTGCTGAGTTTATCTTCACTGTATGGAAGATCATGTAGCAACATTGTTATATCACCAACAATTTTAAGAATATCTAGTTCTTCATAAGGTTCATCTCCTCTGACAGTTACAGCTAATCGAGTGACTATAAAACAAACACATCACAGGACCGATGAAGCCTCAAAAGAAAAAAGAAAGAAGCAAAAGAGATGTATAAAAATAAAATGTTACCTTCTGGCAAAAGCTTGTAAGCACCAGTTGAGAGTTGCTTGAGGTTGACAAGGACAATTGCATTAGGAAGTGGTTTTGTCAGCTGTTCAGTCAGTGGAGTTACAACACCCATACTTATATCGATCAACCTTTTGAGAGCTAACCTCTGATCATAGGTGGCAAATATGAATAAGCCATAACAGAAAATTTCATGTTTAATTTTGACTTTAAAAAAAAGCAAAGTAGTAAAATATAATTATTCAACTCTAAAATCTACAAAAGATCTAACTTCAATCTTCTTTCTTCCAAAATATAAGGAATTAAAAAAGTCCTTACAGCATCAGCATCTTCCAATGGAGGAAGTTCTCTCAAAAGAATAGAGTCCACTGTTGCCAGATCCTGAAGTCAATATACATTTCAGCAACACACTTATATTTACAGGCTCCAATGAATTTACTGAAGCATGATGGTGGAAGTTGAGAATTACAAACCTTGTAAGGCATGCCAACCGCAAGTTTTGCTGCAAGAGACTTGTAAAGAAGTTCTGGAGTCTGACATAAGAAAATTGCTATAATCAGGATAAGATGCAATTAAGCAAAAGTAGATGCAAATATAACTGACAGGCCAGTGTAATGATGAAAGCCGATGACTAACCTAAGTCTTATCTAGAAACAAAAGCTATGCATCATATCTGCATAATGTAATAAATCTAAATGAAGAGAAATAAATAAGCCCAAGGTTGATATGATTGGGGGTGTTCCAGATTGTCAGAATCACATCATGAGGTCCGGACGTTTTGAGACCACCAGAAATCAGCTAGAATTGGTTAAAAATGTGGAGATTGACTGGTATCCTGTATCCAGCAGGTCCTAATGATCTGCCAAATAATTGGGGATCTCGGTCAGAATTAATTGATCCTGGAATGACAGGCTTAGATTAGCATTGGCTGATACCTGTGGACCTTGAATAAGCTTGGACACGTGAAATAAACACTTAACCATTTGTTTGGTATTACAGTTCACTTTCTAAGCAATAATATGTGCAACACTAAAATAAAAAATATTCAATAATAATTACATAAAAGCAACACCTGCCTTCAACATATCCAAGGAAACTGACATAAGAACAGAACCATCACGATGAAGCACACCACGGTAGTCCACTTCCTCACCCTGGACAAAGTAGCTACAGTAAAAAAAGCTTGCAATGCAAATCAAGCCAGAAAACCAAATACACTGCTAACCTCTTTTTGCACTGGAAGTTGACCACTTCTACGCTGGAAGTCAAAGTATCGTCTATGTTTCTCTTCAAAAGGTACCTAACAAAAAATTGTGTTGCACAAGTTAGGTTCAAAGATTAAAGGCAATTATTAAGAACGGTAAGGTAGACATCGCATACTGTAGCACTTTGCTGTCAAGCAAGGACTGGAAGAAAATGACAATTGGAAAAGAGCCTTACAGTTCCCTTCTGAAGATTTGCAGCTTGCATACCGAGGTTAGCCAATCGTCTGCAAGGATCAATTTCTTCCTCTGGTGGTTCGGTCAGGGATACCCTAATTGTATCACCTAAACCATCCTGTGGAACAATGGCTACAGATATTAGAGAATTTCATTCTACTTATAAACTCCAACTTTAATCGAAAGTGCGACGTTTCATATAACCTAACTCTTGCTGATCTCCAAAGCACGACCTTCTATCTTATCACTAAATACCATTGGACATCCTGTAACATTATAATTTTTCTATTGGAACTCTTGTATGGTGAACCATAAGTATATGTTTTCCAAATTTCATACAGTTTAATTTTGGTCGGCTGCATTTCTGAATTATTAGACACGTGTCAAATGCATTCATCTTTTATATATTTTAAGCTCTGTTTACATGGAAATTTGATATGTGCTTACTTAATCTGACCATAACTCACAAGATAGTATCACCTGCATGACTATGAAAGATGTGTGTTACATATGAAGGCTTAACATACTTCAAGAGAACAAATTAAGAGAGAAACCAACAATAATTGTTCACATAAATGAGCAAGAATTATGAGGCAGCTATGCAAAGATTCTCGTAGCTGCTGTTCCTGTAATGATGTGAGAGAGGTGAGAATTTAAAACCGACTTATATGGTGTCTCTCATGGATTAATCTGAAATGCATGATGTTTTCATGATTGCTTATGTTTGTCATTCTAAGTTCAAAGTTGCACCAAAAGGTTTGTTAAAATTGAAGACTTGGACTATCATGAAAGAAATTACCTTTTTCTTTGTATTACCGGAATGAACTTTCTGCATTTATATAACTTATTTATGTAATTAGGGATCTTGAACTCCACAAAGATGTAAATTTGCTTGAAGTTTACTCAATGGTTGTAAACGATCTAGTATTAGGCATGAACTTGCTGGGTTTTTGCAACTATAAGGGTCCATGTGTCATGATTTTGAAATGTCTAGTTGACCAACCCACCAAAAGCATGCTTAATTTTTTTTCACAAATCATCATGTATGGTTGATTGATGAAACCCACCAAAAACCTGCTTAGTGTTTTTGCACAAGTTGTCTTATGGCTGATTGACCAAACCCACCAAAAATCTGCTTATTGTTTTAGCACAAAGTTGTCATAAATGGCTGATTGACAAGACCCACCAAAAATCTGCTTAGTGTTTATGCACAAGTTGTCATATGTAGTCAATATAACACTTGGACAAGTATTCGATGGAGTTTGTCCAATAACTTCACAAAGAAAGAAGGTGACAAACTTCTAATTTACCTTCTTGTTTCATTGCTCATGAAAAAAAAGTGTTGCACAACATCTTCAACATAATAAACTCTGCTTGAAATATGAATATGAAGACAAAATGTCAAATACTATAAAATAAAGGGTTTGAAGAAGTATGAACCTGAAGAAGAGTTCCTATTCCAATTGCAGATTTCATCCGTCCATCTTCTCCCTCTCCAGCTTCAGTAACCCCTAAGTGCAGAGGATAATCCCAACCCTGAACATACATTTCTGCAACAAGCAAACGATAGGCTTGAACCATGACAACTGGGTTACTTGCTTTCATTGAGAAGACAAAGTTATGGAAGTCTAGCTTCCGGCATATCCTGGCAAATTCGAAGGCAGATTCAACCTGTCATGAGATAGCAAGATCTTCAGCATAGATTCTTCTACAGAAAAAAAAGGGTTCCTAAAATGTAGCTCATAGAAAGAATGATCACCATTCCTCTTGGAGAATCTCCATAGTAGCTCATTATGCGATCAGAAAGACTTCCATGATTTGTCCCAATTCGCATTGCTCGTCCATACTTCTTGCATTTCTCAACCAATGGAGAGAAGACCTGGCCAGAAAGATGAAGATATAATTGACTGAATACTACCATACTTCAAAGGTGGCTTGAACTAAGAATGCCAATGATTTAGTGGTAAGATAATGCAGATGATGTAAGCAACAATTTAACTGCAAAATATGAATGCAACAGGAAACAAATTCTTAGTTCTCTGTAAGCATTACAAATACATGTATGAGATTCAATGCCATACGTAACATTCAATGGGGAAACATTAAGTCTCCAGTAGAGACAATGTAAAGAACCTCAACAAAAATATAAACTACATAAGGCCCATGGATATATCAGTCAGAAACAGAATATCTAACTCAAAATCAGATTTAAACCATTCACCTTTGAACCAGTTTTAGAAGGAATTAGGTGTGTTAACAGCTGGGCATCCTAGGCAATCTTGTAAATAGATAGGCAATTCACATTACTACATGCACATGCATTTTTTATTATCGAGGAAAGAAGGAAAACAGACTAATCTCCCAAACCTTTTCAATATGCTCAAGCTCTTTTTGATAGTCTTCATCAGTATACTCTATCGTCTCAAATTGGGCTCGCCTATCAGCTGCAAAGAAATTATCTCAGTAATCAATGCTTAGAATTTGATGGTGGGTGTTATTCTTCATACAGGAGATTTACCAACCAAAATTTCCTGGATTGACTCGAATCTTATCAAAACATTCAGCCACCCTGAGTGCAACTGCAGGTGCAAAATGGATGTCGGCCACAAGAGGGATATCGTAACTGGATTCATGAAAAAGAAATTACGATACATTACGGAGGGTTTCTTAAAGTGTGCATTCTCCATGCACTTGTCCCAATGATGAACAAATGTAAGACCTACTTTTCCTGGACAAGTTTGTTCTTGATTTCAAAACAAGCATCTGCTTCTTTCTTCCCTTGGACTGTTATCCGAACCAAATCTGCTCCTTTATCTGCAATTCTCATTACCTGCCCAGTGCCAAAATAACAGTTTCAACCCAATATTGTCGAAAGAAAAGTATGCAGTATAGTGCACAACCAAGTTTAGAGAGAACCTTAAGAAAAACATAAAAAAGGAATCAGATGGCATTGGACATTTGGGAACAGGGCAAATTAAATGAAAAGAATAAAGGACCCAAATTTCAGATCATGCATATAGTAATAGTCAATGAAAAAGCCTAAGCAAATAAGACACAGATAAATCATGGCCATTTCCAAATGAAATCTATTTCAGATTTGCATAGGAAACTAAAATTTCTTAGTATTATTCATACATGGTAAACTGTAACAGCCAAAGACTCAAACAGGTGTAGCCTTCTCATTTACATCCACGGTTCAAGTTTCCTTACTCTGGAGATTTCGCACATCAAAATTCATTTGCTGTTTGCAATATCGACTGTTTGCCGGAACAGCACTACGCTTGTGATCCAGACATTACAACTAAAGATGAAAGTATTTTCAAATTAACCAAATAAGAAAAATATATATAAGGTTACTAGCTCTAGTATAAACCAACTAACTCCTTGTAGGTCAATTCAAAATTTAAAAGATGGTGACTAGGGTTTTAGATGTAGAAATAACCTATCTGCTTGAGATCGCATAAATTGATCTTCCCCAAAAAGCTATGTGCACTTGGCCACCTTTCTTGAAAATTTAGGAGATGTCAATGTGTGAAAGATTCTATTTGTAATATAATTAGTTGTCACTACTCCATGTTCTATTTGAACGATCCAGTGACAAACTTATCCTTCAAAACTAAGCATCATAGCCTAATAAGCTCAACAATAATAAATGTGAATTCATACTAATGACATTCTTGGCATAGGAAAAGTAATTATTACATGATTACATAGGGAAAAAATATATAATCACAGGACTAAGTGAGTGAACCTCTTCAACAGTCTTAGCCACATCCTTGGTATCGGAAGTCGTCATAGTCTGAATTCGTATAGGATGCTCGCTGCCAAGTGCCACATTTCCTACCATCACAGTACGTGTCTTTCTCCTGACAGTCTTGTGTAGCGATTCACAGTACTTCTGCCGAGGAACTAACATATAAAATGAAGCACAAGTTAAAAGGAATCCTTGCCACTAATGATGTAAGGTTTTTCTGAAACTTCAAACTATCTATATTGATGATAGTGAAATAAGTTATCAACAGGGGGTTTATAATCTACTTTAGTGTTAAAAAGTCGGCAATTCAAACAATTCCGCACGCTGAAGGGGAAATTATCTTTTTTAAAAACGAAGAAGGAGGGGACAAATGTTAGGCTGCAGGAGGTCGCAACGGAATCAGAGACAATTAGAGAACGTAACATCAGAAATTTTGATAGATGGTTTAACAAAAAAGAATCCTTTGTAATAAATTTCTTAAACAAAGTATAGCTACGTAAGACAACCTAACCATCTGCGGTAGAAGAACATTTCAGTACCTAAGAGGGGACTTCCTTCTGCGGCGGACTCAAGTTCCACAATCTCCGACCCAGAATTGGAAGAACTCCTAATCACAGCCGCGTGTCTTCTCCGGAGCTTCATCCTCGATTGCTCAGGAGCGCAAGAAACCCTGGCGAAATCTACGCTCTTTGCAAAGCTCAAGGCGGAGTCCCTGGTCCGCAGACCAGGAATCAAAGAAGGAACAGCTCCAGCGGCCATATCCACAGCACCCTCTCCTGACCTTCTCAGTCCTACAAAGACACAATTAAAGAATCAGAAAAGGGGAAAAGCCAGAAAATTCACAAACCAATAAATTAATTGGAGGTTCAGAACTTCAGATAGCATCAATTCCATTGAGCATGACCACAAAATCCAAAACAAGATAAGGCAATCGAAGAACAAAAAAGGGGCAAGGCTTTCAGCCGAAACTACTTCTGGAAGTCTGTATCAACAGCACGCCCTTCCGGGGGAATGACGACGAGCAGGAAGAAGAGGAGGCGCTCGGCAAGGTACAGCGAACCTACTCACCAAAGCCAGGGGTGGAAGACGCAGCTGATGGTGACGCCGCTGTGCGTGTGTCGCACAAGAGACGCCTTGACCGACCAAACCAATCTAGTTCGCAACAATTAGCACCTTTTTATACCGAGTCGGAGATCCCAGTGAAAAGCTCAGGATCTAAATTATATGCATCAATTAGCGAATTACAAATGATATGCATCAGTTGGAGAATTTCAAGTAAAACCTCTCTTTCTTTCTTTTTTTTTTTTGAAAAAACATCCTATTTCTAGAATTCTCTAACTGTAATATTATAATATTATATCATATTATACTTTTTTTAATAACGTAAAAAATACAATAACATAAAGATATAATACTTTTGTATTAATTTTGTAAGACACTATATATCATTGTGTTATAGTGTTTTTAATAATACTAAAAAATATTACAATACAGTAAACAATATTATAATTAACAAAAGAGGAATTTTTTAAGAAAAGCTTAAAAAGAATTTTTTTTTTTTTGAGAATCCACCCAAAAGAAGATTTATATATTTCAAATTAACCTCTTTGATTGATTCGAAATATGATTTTTTTTAGTTGATGTTGATTAATTTAAAATATGATATCTTTTGAGTTATTATAGACATATTCAAGATATCATTCTCTGATTCTATAACTTAATATCTTAAATATTGAAAACGTTAAATCGATCTAACAAACATAATAGGCTATCTCACCTCTCCTCTATAATCTTCGTATCGTCTCATTTGATTATTTATTTATTTTTTATATTTTATATTATCGGTGAAAAAAATTAAATTAAAATTAGTTTGATCCGACTAGATTTTGATGGAAAACTTAAAAATTAAAATTATTAACTGTTAATGAGAATATTTTTATTATTTTAAAAATTATGACTGAAAATAAAGGGCGTTGTAGAAAAAAGAAATCAAAACTTATGGTTTTTTTGGGACAACCACTCTGTATCGAACCTCACAAAATTGTCCTTTGCTACGGTAATTGTGATCTATAATTTCCCATCCTTCTCTCGTTTCCCTGCAGTCATTCATCACGAGATAAAATTACAACCGACTGATTCAGTGATTGGCGACTTCGCGAGCAGAATATTCCGCGCAGGTGCCCGCGCTGCGAAGCAACGGACGCGCCCCATTCCTGGAATCTTCCGCCACGGATGGCTTCTAAGCTCTTGTCGCCATTTTAACAAACACGAGAAGAACGCAGGAGGAGGTGTTCTCTGATCAATTCGAGGACACTGGCAACCGCAGAAGCATATCAGGTTTTTGTTTGGATCTTCCAGTTCTTACATCTACCTAATTTCTTTTTATTGTTTTTCCTTCTACTTTATAGTATTAAAAGTATAATTTGATCCCTTTTTTTTTCCCTTCTGTTAGAGTTTAATAGAAGATTGGATCCTTTTCTAATACCTTATGTTCTTGAGAAATAATCACTTAATTAAATTGGATTTATATCTATTTTATGTTCTTGAATTTACATCTAATTGAATTCTAATTTGATCGATTGATGCATTCCTATAAGAAGTGAGTTTGAATCCTACAGTCCAAATTTGTATTAGCAAGTTGCGTGGAATTAAACCTCTCCCTACACGCAATAAACATTGTCATTTTCTGCAATTTAATTGATAGATTTACTTCGTAATCGACGCATTTAAATGAGATATCACATCAGATGCAGACATTACATCCAAGTCCAACCAAAACGAGGGATGATGATTGACCCAACGTTGCCGTCTCATCATCGGATTTCTTGCGTCTTCGTCAGGACTGCAGTGGGGACAGCTTGAGCCGCCTGGTTCATGAACGCATCGACGTAAAACACGCGGTGTCACAGTTAGGCATAGCTTCTTCCTTCCTTGATGCTTTGACTATTTACCCCTTCTCTCACTTTCTCTTAGTATCAAAAGATTAAACCTTTATTTATTTATAAGAGCTTAATCGGTCAGATCTTTTTCACCACTAGGTTAAGATCGTTAACATGCGGATAAATGAAGTCAATTAAATACATTTATCTTTCTTAATTCGAATAGTTCTGAATATAGTCATGCTCGTAATTTCAGAATTATTATTTTTTAAGAATCATAAATTAGAATCGAACTATTTCGGGTTGATTCCAAAATCTAAACATGAATTGTCAATTTTGATTCTAATTTTAATAATTAAAATTTTAATTAAAAATATTTTAAAAAATATATGAACATATAAAATCTAAACAATAGATATACAACTATACTAGGCATAATGATATAAAAAATTTGACTCCATCAAGATTCAAACCTAAGTTAAACTAGCTTGGAAACCTATACCATAAATATGTTTTTTATATTATACCATAATGATAACTTTTTATTTAGGATAAATTCTTTAAAAAACAATTGGCTCGCAGGTAAACCAACATTTGGCTCGCAGGTAGATCCGGCGGTCTGAATCAAAACGTGAATCATACTAATGGCATGAAAAGACCGAGTCGACAAGCTGTGTGTTTGGACAAAGAGCCACGGAAGTCATGCCATCAAGTCAAAGCGCATGTCTCACGCTTCGGTTTTCAGGACATTAACTTTGGTGAGTGCAGAAATAAAGGCTTCGATATTATAAAATAATCATAGGTCGACATCTCGCATTGTGTTGATAGAGATGGTGGGGGCATTAACCGATAAGATTTGTATCAAAACAGGAAAATATTATTGAAAATTATGAACAATCTTTATAATAACATTATTTAGTCGTATATTGGTTGAGAAGTATGTGAACTAAAGGCTCATAAGTCCATCGATTCTCCTTTACTTTTATAGGCTTTTTTAGAGCTCATAAGCTCTAAATGAGTAAAACCATGCATATGCGTCCATTGTCTAAAGAGGCATCTTCCTCACAAGTCTACGGGTCACACTAATGACTGATCGATCAAATTATTCTTTATTAGATTAGCACTAGAATGAGGGCTCAAGGCTTATACCTCGATCGAGCAAACACACTCCCAAGTCGTGCACCTCGGTTATGAGCCATTGGCTCCCCTACGGGAGGAAACACTGATAATATCATTTAGTCATATATTAATTGAAGAGTATGAGAATCAATGGTTCATAAGTCCATTGGGAACTCATTTACTTTTAAAGACTCCTTTTAGAGCTCACGAACTCTGGAAATGACAAATTCATACGAGCATGTCCATCGCCTAAAGTATACAATTCTTCATGAGCCTACGGGCCACATCAATGACCGATCGACCAAATGATCCTTTATCACTTTTTTACGTTGTTATTATCATATACATTAATTATAAAATATCCAATTTGGATATTGTTCAAATATTAATATATATTTTATTTTTTTAAAAAAATTATTATCTTAGTGTATTTAGTTTTTGTCAAATTTTACTAATACTAATGCTTCAAAAAAAAGGGGCCATCCAAATAATTAAATTTGATCTTATTATGTTGGCGCTACAGAGAAGAGTTAGACCATCCAAATTTGATATTATCATATTTTCTCCTTTGCATGAAACATAGTATTGAGATTTGACATCATTTAATAGAACATAAACTATATTAGAAACATTTATAATGAATTTTTAGAGTGCTATTTCGTTAGAAAATATTGTACCAACCTTTTTATATTAAACCATCACTAAAGGTAAAAGAGCACATGACAAATGTTTGGAGTTGTAATTTCACAAAGGACATCATTTTATTTCTTGATCAACTAATCAATTTATTATTATCATATTAAATTTTTTTATAAGATTATTATAAATGTGATGTTCCATTATAGGCAAAGATTCGATCTCTCGATGATTCAAGAACTTAGTCTCGTTTATGTTTTTAATAAGATAATTGATCGGATCATATTTAGTTTTTGAAATGTAACATAAATCGGGTAGCATGTAATCCAATCAAATTCTATGAATTCTTTTATGTGTTTGCTTATCTTAAAATTCATATACTTTTTGTCAAAACTCTAATATAGCACTTGTATAATGAATTGATCTGAGTAAAATAAGATAAGATCGAATACATTACATACCTATTCGGCTTTCAAACAAGTGGCATATAATGCATCTAATTCAGCTTTCATGATATTCCTTTCAATAACTATTCGTTTAATTGATGATGAGATTGATTTGATCTCATGAAAATAAAAAAATCAATTTGAATCACTGTAATCCCCCAAGCACAAATGAACAACCAACAAATTTAAACAAAAAAATTAATATTTTAAAGATGTTTAAAGTATATATATTATTAGTATATGATTAGTACTAATTAGTTATTCTTAATATTCCAATCCTTATATTTTCAAGAGGTATATTGGGATTCTTATACTAACGTAAGTAAAATATTTAATATTATTCGTTTTCATATCATCGATTCTATTGAAAAAATATATCGTATATATTTAATGATAAATTAAAATGAGATATAGTTAATCGATGATGTGATTAAAAAATAAGAATAAATATTTTATTTTAATAAATAAAAAGATCTAAATATAATTTTTTAAAAAAATATAGGGACACTAATTACAGGGCTAATATGTCAATTAGCCCCTACGAGTATGCAACTTACACGACTCACACGGCTGAAGGACCGCCACAAACCACTGTGACCGTCCCTTCATTTGGTTCGCGTTGCTTCTTGTGGCCGTCAATCTTCCGATCGCCACAGCGATAACGGACCACGGCGCCATCGCGCCGCTCGCCACACTTCCTTCCGAGCTCTTCGCCCCTTCTCCTTTCGTAATGACGGTGGCCGTTGGGCCGCCCGTCGCCGCTGCGGCCGTCCGCCCGACCTGGGCAGCGAAGCAGGGGACGAAAGATAAGGGATCGGGCGGGATGGGGAACATGCTCCGGGTGCTCCGGAACGACCGGGATTTTCTTCGGGAGCGTCTCCGGCCGCTTTCCAATGCGCTAGGGAACCTCCTCTGGCTCCGAAACCTCGAAGACCCCCGCGCCAAAGACGTGCGCCGCCCTCCTGCCGCGTGGCCGAAGATTTCGCATCCGCCAGGTATCTTCCTTCGCTCCCTCGTTCTTAATTCTGCTGCTGAATATAGCTATTACTTAACCCTGGGTGAGTGATTGGAGTAGAGAGGATATCGGGAGTTTTGTATGACTATGATGTGCCCATTCGATTTAATGTATCTTGTTAGAAGCAGATTCTGATCGGCCAATGTGTTGGGTCATGGAGTCAACCTTGATAGAGTTCAAGTCCGTTGCAAGTTAGGAAGCCAGGGGGTTTGGTAGGGGATCCCCATTATTAAATTGGGGGAGTCCGTTCTATGCATAAGTCAATAAAACTGGAGGATAATATAAGATTTGGAGGGATCGAAGAGCTCTCGGTGAGCCCGTGGACATGAGACCTTTTTTAGTGGGACTTGACAAGGTCAGTATTAACCAGGGGAGTTCACAAGAGTGATCTTGTGGGATTGTCAGGTTTTATTCGGATGTGAGAAGCTACCCAAACCATCATGAGTTGCAGTTGGACCATGGTGTCGATCAAGGATTGCCGTTTTAGGTACTGGACCAATTTTGATGATCTATTGAACTAGTACATATCAGTCGATATTGCTGTATCATGTGTCAGTACATTGGTGTGTATTGATGTTCCGGAGAGTAAGAAAAAGAGGGAGAAGAGGAAAGGGCGGTGGAGGAACAGAGGAGGAAAAAGGAAGAAGGAAGGAAGAAGAGGAGATAGTGGAAGAGGAGGAAGAGGAACAAGAGAAGAGGTATACCCAAGAAGTAATTAGGGCAAACGATCGTGCGTGATGGCATTGTGCAGCAAGGTTGCGGCGAGCAAAGGTCGCCAATAGTGGCCTGCGTGAGAAGCGGAGGTGTCGATCGCGGTGAGAAGACGGAGGCATCAATCATAGTAAGAAGTTGCGGTGAGAAGCAGAGGCATTGGTTGCGGTGTAAAGTTGTGGTGAGAAGCAGTGGTGTCGATCAGGTGTCGATCGCGACTATGTGAGAAGTGGAGGCGGTGTGCTAAAGAAGTGGAAATGATTAGGGTTTTCCTTTTAAATGGCGAACTAGATTGGAGTGGTCCGCATATCAGTTGATGCTTGGACTGGTACATACCATCCGTTCGTATTGGTTTAGGTGAAATGTCATTCCTTAGTGTTGACCACATGATCTACTTAATGTTGCTGTTATAGTTCTCATGAATGTCTTTGCCTCTTTTGTTCAATATTTTGTGGTGGACATTCTCTCAAAATAGAACTAGAACATGTTTTTCTTTTCTTCTTTAGCAAAACATGATGTCATTTTTCCTTATTGCCTTGATCTTTCTCACCGAGTTGATACTTTACTAAGCTCAATGTGGAAATGTTTTGACAGGTCTATCTGGTTTGGACCTAATGATGGCTGATTTTGAGGCCTTGAAGGTGTATGCTAATCATTTGCAAGACACTTGTAAAGTTCTGTTCATGCCTTTACCTGAAATTTATGACCCTGAAAAGGTGGAACTGTATTTTAGTTGCCGACCTCATATACTGGCATTCCGAATTACTGAGGTATTGGAGGTTCTACTTTGTATTTCTTTTATCAAATTGATGTGACTGTGATAGTTCACTATTGAAAAAAAAAGTGACCTTTCCTTGATAGTAAAGGCACAACAATATAGAATTATTAGAATGATTTTATTCAGCATACATTTACAATTTTACAATGTGTTACAATTTTAGGTTTTCTTGTCATTTGCCTTTGCTGCCATAAAACTGCAAGCTTCAAAAATTTCCAATCTGAATAAGCACAGAGCCAACCTGAATGACGGCTTTGATGGTTCACGATATCATATTGGTCAGATTGTTAAAGAGTCATTGCTGAATCTTGGTCCAACTTTTGTCAAAGGTCAGAGAGCTAATTCTTGGAAATTTTCTACATTAAATTTTTTAGTGTGGCCTAGATGATATATAACATTACTTTTGCTAGGATGCTGCTGGAACTGTAATAACGTTTTCATTTTTGTTGATGGATCCCAAATTTACTATTTAATCATCTCTGCTTGCATATGCAGTTGGGCAGTCCCTCTCTACAAGGCCAGACATAATTGGTTCAGATATTTCAAAAGTCAGTCAAGAGTAATGTGTATTTTTATGTCTTGATGTTGTTACCTTATCTCAGCAGAAACCCTGTGGATCATGTTTGAGCGAGATCTGTTTGGGCATAGTTTTAAACCTACGAATGATGTTTTTCCTGCTTTACCTCAGGCACTATCTGAGTTGCATGACAAAGTACCTCCTTTCCCACAGACAGTTGCAATGAAAATTATTGAGGATGAATTTGGAAGCCCTGTAGAGAGAATCTTTAGTTACATTTCAGAAGATCCAGTAGCTGCAGCTTCATTTGGGCAGGTAGTTCTTTGTTTTATGTTGCCTATGTCTATTATCAAAGTATGTAATAATTATTAGTATTTAACCTAATAATGTCAACTAGGTGTAAAAAAAAATTGCTTCAAATCTTCCCAGAATGAAACAAGGCAACCAAAAAACATAAATTGTGTAATCCTTTAATGATTTTGTGTTATTCATGATTCTTGGGTCTTTTCTAGATTGGTTGCTCTTGATTAAACTAAAAATTTTGCCCTAGATAGAGCTAACTCATTGGTGCGAAAATAATCCATGTAACCCCATTACGGTTTGTTGTTGTTGTTGTTGATGATGATCATGGTGCCTCTTAGATCTTGTACATTATTTCTCCCTTTTGCCTTGACAGAGGTAATCACACAATTAATCCAGTGAAAGTATTGAATTTACATTAGATCCCGACTATTAAAGGAGAGGAGGTGGAGGAGAGGAGGAGGACAAGGAGTTGGTGGAGAAAGAGGATGAGGAGACGAAGAGGAGGAAAAGGAGAAGTACCGGCATAAGACATGTGGACGCTGCGATTGAATGATGCATAGGGCTTGTGAGCAGTTCTGAGCTGTAAAACTGTGTTAAAACTTAAAACAATATACATATAATAAAATTATAAAATGATGATAAAAATCTCATTAGTATATATTGCTAATTATACACAATAAATTTGATGTTATATCTAGTAGTACAAAGTCAATCTGATTGGCAAAGTCTAGTGCAATTATTAAGAATTATTGACTAAGTGTTAATACTTCATAAATATTCAATAGAAATGATCTGTAAACACTATGGCAAAGATTTTGCTAAAATGATTGTTTCGGTGCAATTCACAGAACAATATTGCGCTCAGATTGAAATAAGAATTATGAAGTTCAAAATAAAAATGTTGAACTAGGTCCTTTTTCCATTGATTCGGACTTGACAAGCAAACCAGAGTCGGTTTGGTTGGAAAGAAAGAGGAAAAGTTAAACCTAACACTGTTGAAGTGTACAACAGACGTCTAGTAAAGTAGGGGTGCTGCATGATAGAATTTGGAAAATGAGAAGTACTATGTAAAAATCACTTGGTGCTTTTAACTCAACCAAAAAATATAGAAGATTTTATTGATTCAATGGCTTAGTTTAGATAACATGTTTCTTAAAACTATTTTTTAAATATTTTAAAGTATAACCTGAAATTAACTGGAGTCTAAATGAAAATTGAAAATGTCTGGTAAAGTATTAGAAATTTTAACCTAACATTGAATTAATTGGATTCAAGGTGAGTACTTCCTGGTCAATCCAACCCAAACCTGATCCTCTTGAATTGCCACCACATGTTTTATCTTCTCTCTCTGTAAGAGATGTGGAAGTTCTCCTCTTGATTCTTCTTCTCTAATGCTTTTCGCTCTAGTTAGCAGTATTCCAATGTTGCCCTAATGTAAGTGATGTACATTTACAGGAGCTACTCATCAACCATATACATGCTTTATTTCCATCTAGGGCATGACAATCTTACTAAGGGTTATACATAATTTTATTTATTTATGACCTGTTCATATGCTTTCCGGTTCACATCTTTGGAATTGTATTCATTTCATTCTTTTTTATTGACTGTTTAACTAGTCGATAAACCTTATCTTCTAGCTGCGGATCAAGTTCAATATTTAAGACGAGGATCTTATTGATTTCATTAGAGACATAATTATTCTTGCACTACAGTTTCTTATCTGTTTTTTGAAAATACAACTTAGGTCTATCGTGGCTGTACACTTGATGGCAGCGTTGTTGCTGTAAAGGTCCAACGTCCAAACTTGCTTCATGTGGTTGCACGAGATATCTACATTTTACGTCTTGGGGTTGGTATTGGGAACCCATTTCAATTTTTGGAACTTACACAATTCTTCTTTTGTTCCTTTCTTTCTTATATGGACAAGACGCATCTGTGCAGTGATATATTTCAAGTTCTTTTCATGCAACAAAACTTGTTTTATCTGAATCTTCTCTGTAATGCAACAGATTGCTGAAATCTAATTACTAAAGGATTATTTACCATTAATTTTCTTTACTATATAGATTCAAGCTATCAATTCTTTGATTTGGCAGCAATGCTTTTTTAGCACAATTTTGTATGGTACTTAGATATTCTTTGTTGGTCGATATGTCTAGTTGAGTATGAATTGCATGTCAGTTTAAATATTTCATTTAGATATTGTTCTCCATCATCTTTACGGTTGGTACTAGTTTAATTGCCAATTTAGCTCAGATGATTAAGGATATTGTTGAGTTTGCATATTTGTATTCTATTCATACATTTGTTTGTTTGTTTATCCTCCTCTAGAAGATGAGTTAGATAGGTTGTTAGTGATAATGTGAGCAGGGAGCAATATAGGGCCTATAATTAATAGGTTGATTATCTATGATGGGGATGATATAAGGGAGACCAGCTTGGAGACATGACAGTTGGATGAGTTGGGCAAGTTGGCTAGTGCTACCAGTGGGGTGTTAAAGTTCAGGTAGCTGGTTTTGTTCCTTGCGATGAGTTATGGACCTTTAGTCATGTTTGATAATGGAGGAAGTGGCTCAAGAATGGGTGGGAAGAATGGTATCTAATACCAATGTATACCAGTCACAGTCATATCATATTGGTTAGTATCATATTGGTTTATCTAACTAAGTGTAATAACTATATTGGTTCATATAGATATATAAAATTATTTTTAATATCTTTCATATATATGTACCTAGGTGCACTGTATCTGGTATCATACCAGTTGATATGGGCCATTTTGTTGTACTCATCTAATTAGATTCTATTATGGATGCAAATACTATTACTTAAAACTTTGGTTGGAAGGAAACTCAGAAGCAGTGATGCATAACACACACACATATATTATAATTTAGGCTTTAGTCCTATCAATTTGAAAACATTCTTGGGGCCTTTATAACCAATATTAGCTCAATTGAACATAATTTATGATGATCAAAAGACCTAGAAGCAAAAATTCTTTAATTTGAATGTATTGTGCATATTCATCATATCAAAACAAAACCAATGGACAAAATAGCACTTGTTCATGATAACTTGATTTAGACCATTTCATTTAATGATCCTAAAATTTTATCTTGATCTAAATATTTTTGATTGGTTGATTTAAAACATGTTTTATGCCATCAGAACTGCTTGTTTTTCTACCCTTCTTAATGTATATGTTAGAAAACTTTGAAATACATTATATTTTTATCCATAGACATTTTAATTTTAAGTATCATAAATCAAGCTTGATGGGGTTGATCTTGACTACAGATCCTCCACAACTGATTTTGAGTCGATAGTACTGAAGCCTGAATCCTTTTGGTAGGATTTAGATGAGTACATCTATATATAATGTTGAATGCAGGTCAAATTTGAATTCAGGTTGAATTCTTTTTTTTCCTCTGAACTTAATAGCTAACAAGTCCTCTTTGGCTTGCCAAGAATAGATTATATTATAGGACATTCTGTTATATTTTATAACTTGATAATGAATGACTTAGTTGCTGAAGACCAACAACATTATGCTTATTGGCTATGATCTCTATCAGTTGCTTTTCTAAGCTTGTTAGTGGTGGAGGAATTATTCTATTTCTAGTCAAGGTTGAGTTGAGTTATTTTTCAAATTCTTGACCAGTTTGTTTTGCATAAATATCTTTAATTGCGTGAGACATGATAATTATTGGATTACTTGTGACTACACTCATGATGCTTACTTTCTTTATCTCCTATTATGAGTTGCTGTAGTAAGCTCGTCTATATTCTTAACACTAATGTTCCTAAATGCGCTTAAATTCGTATCATATGATATGTTGTGTATTTGTTACACCTTTTACATGTTGCAGCTAGCGTTGTTAAGGAAGATAGCAAAACGAAAGAGTGATCTTTGCCTATATGCTGATGAGCTTGGTAAAGGTTTAGTTGGTGAATTGGACTACACAAGAGAAGCAGCAAATGCTACTGAATTTATGGTACTCAAGGGTTGAACTTGCTGAGTAATTTTATGTTTTTCAAAACTGCCCCATGTGATGATTTTGTGTCTTTATGGGCAGGAAGTTCATTCACAGTATTCATTTATGTTGGTCCCAAAGGTGTTTATGAAATTAACCAGCAAGAGAGTTCTCACTATGGAGTGGCTAAACGGTAAAAATCCGAATGAGTTGCTTGTTCAATCCGAGGAACTTGTCCAGGAGAATGGTCAGTACTTGGAAAGGCAAACGTTGGACACAAAAGTGCAGCTTTTAGATCTGGTATGTACTAACAAGTAGTTCATAAATACTAATTGTTACTTGTCGACTGATTGGCCTTTTTTAACATGTGAAAAAAAGAACTTTTAATTGCTTAACCATGTTTTTTTCCACAAAGCATAGGTCTTGGGCATTCTTTTTCTAGACTGTTAACTTTCTGAATTTCATTCATTAACTAACTCTAGTATTAGGGACCGCTGGAAGCTTGAATTTGTCTCCATTTGTCTTCTTGGAACCTTTCTACTGTTCTCACACATTGTATCTATTTTTTTAGCTAGCATCCAAACTCAGTGGGAACTTGGACTTGATTATGTCATGAACTTGTCTAGAATGACATAGATACCTGCATGATGTCATTCTCAAATTGTTTTTAGTGATCTTTTTATGCACACCCAAGGGCAATTGACTAGCCTATAGAGGCCAATTTAGTTAGTAGCTCTCGGAGGGCTTGAATGAGTTGGTTACTAGAATAGTTTGTTAGAGCCAATGATTGCAATCTTGTACCAGGATATAGTATGGGTCCCTGGCTGGACTGGTATATACCAACCGGTACTTGTGTACCGAAGACTTGAAGAGAAAGAAGAAGAGGAAGGAAGAGGTGGTGGTGAAGGAAGAGAAGGAGGAAGAAGGAGAAAGAGGAAGAGGAAGGAAGAAGAGGAACTGCTGGAGGAAGAGGAGGAAGGAGGAAGAGGAGGCAGTGGAAGAAGAGAAGGAAGAGGAAGGAAAAAGAGAAGGTGGTGGATGAAGAGGAGGAAGGAAGAGGTGGAAGAGGAGACAGTGGAGGAGGAAGAGGAAAGAAGAAGACGGGGCAGTGGAGGAAGAGCAGGAGTAGGAGTCAGAGGAGAAGTAGAGGAGCATTTCTGATCGACGATGGATGACAGTGGGTGATTGCCTCCACTGGGCAGCGGGGACGTAGGTAGTGGTGGACGACAATGGGCAAGTTCCTTGCACGCGAGGAGGTAGGGTTTAGGTTTTTCTCTTTTTTTCTTTAATACAAACCAGTGATTGCAAAAGGCGCTCGGGCGCTCGCCTAGGCGCTCGGGCGAGGCGAGGCGAGGCCCGAGCGCCTCGCTAATCTCCCAGGCGGCGCGCTTCAAACAGGCGCCGCCTGGGCGCTCGCCCGAACCCAGGCGCTGGGCGCTTCGGGCGAGCGCCTGGGTAAAGCAAGGCGACCGAACCAGGATTTTAGGTCTGGTTCGGTTGTTAGTTGGTTCAATCGAACCAACTAAACCGATATAACCCTTACCCAAACCTAACCCGCTGCTGCCGCCGCTTCCGATCTCGATCTCGCTGCTCGCCGCTGTCGCTGCTCGCAAACGCTGCCTCTGTCGCCGCTCGCGCCTCCCGCTGCTCGTCGCTGCTCGCGCCTCACGCTGCTTGCGCCTCCCGTTGCTCGCGCCTCCCGCGAGCCCTCCGCTGCTCGCGCCTGTCGCTGCTCGCCGCTCCCGCTCCCGCTGCCACTGTCGCTCGCCGCTGCTTCCTCGTTTCTCCGTCAGCAGGCTTATACTGTTAATATTAAGTTTATTTGAATTTTGAAATGATTAATTTTCAATACTGTTAATAGATTAATAATATATTTTTTTATATTTTTATTAATTATATTATATATTTTTATATTTTTATATTAATTATATTATATATTTTTATATTTTTATTAATTATATTATATATTTTATATTTTTATTAATTATATTATATATTTTTATATTTTTATTAATTATATTATATATTTTTATATTTTTATTAATTATATTATATATTTTTATATTTTAGCGCCTCGCTTCGCTCGGGCGAGCGCCTGGGCGAGCGCCTAGCGCCTCGGGCGTTTTTGGACCTTGGCGCCTTTTGGCGCCTAGCGCTTTTTAAATCACTGATACAAACTAGAGCAGACCACTTGAGATGGGTCGTTCGCATATGGTTCATGTTTGGACCAATTTACCAGTAACGACGTACTAGTCTGGGCAAAAAGAAGTTTCCTGGTTAGATCATTATTGAGATCAAGATGTATTAGCCATGAGAGGATTGAGATTGATGGATTTGGTGGATTAGATTGAGGGATCATGATTGATCAAGTAAATAATCTAACAATAAAATTGAAAATCACAATAATAGCATCGTATTACGCAAATTAAAAGTTAACTATAATTTAACTTAAATAATAAAAAACACAGAAATAACATAGCATTGTCAGTCACTAGTTTAATTGGTCAACCTAGGAACAAATCTTTTGTTGGTGTTGCTTTGTTGATGAAAAGCATCTATATTATCAAATGACTCGGTGGTTTTTACCTCGGTAAAAGAAAGTGGGGACGAAGGTCATAAAGTGTTAAAATTAAATCTACTTGTGTGCTGTTATGATGACATACACATTGGGGTTATGGAGTGATTAAAGGAAGGAGCTAGAGGGAGTTGATATCATGGTTCGCCTTAACGGTTTGTACCGATGTACCAACTAGTTGTCGGTATAGTACGTACCAAGCTGTACTAAGTCGTATCGAGCATACCGATACATGGTATATGAGGGTGTTTCAATGTACTGCCCATACCGGTCCCCCGTCAGACTGGTATATATCGCCCATATCAAGTTGTCACGAACTTAGCTGGTTTTGCCTAAGTCTTGCGGCACCCTTGCGTGTCCGTCCGCAAAGGTTAGTCTCCTCGAAACCTCCTATGGTCCCTTAGGACCTACATAAGAGAAAACGAGTTAGAAAAAGTATTTCACTCGGAACCACAAGCAACCATTTCAGCAAACACTTTATCGCCAATGCAAATTACAACCATAAACTTCACAAGCTCTGAACGATCGCACAACAAAGGGTCCAAAACGGTTCACTACAAACCGAAATCTCCACAAGTGCCCACATGACATAACCTTTGTTTGCAAGCCTAAGACGACCACCAAAACCATCCAAAATGGGGCTGCTAAGCCTATTGTCATCCCTTTATATGCTGTGCAAAGCATGAACAAAATTAAAAGATACGGACATATATGAATATTACAACAAACGTCCCATTTACAATTTTGTCTGTGACAGAGTGGTATGCCACGGTATAACGAACCTTGATCGATATATTAGTGTAATAATTGGGACCATAAGACAAGCTATTGGGAGTATTTTTCTGTTAACAAAAGTTTTTAATTGTGTTAAAAGGTTTTGTAGATCTTAAAGTTTGATTGGAGCAAGGTATACAATACCATACCGTACCGATGTTTTGAGATTGGCTCGGTACGGTACGATACCATGTACCGCTCGGTACACCAGGGTGTACCGAGTGGTTTTAAATATTTCTTTCTCTTACTGTAGCACTGTAGCAGTGCTACAGTGAACATTATAGCACTGCAGCACGTTCCGTCCGGTAGCGGGTGGTCTGCATACCGATATGCCATCTGACCAGTACGTACCGCCTATACCAGGTGGTAGGTACTATTCGAAATTGCATACCATGGATTGGAGTACATTGACAATTAATTTATTGAAATAGGTAAGCAGACAAAAAGAAAGGGAAAGAAGATTGCAGGTAATAAATAATGTTTCAAATACTAGTCAAGCTGCTCCATACAGACTGTATTTACTGCTCCATATGAAGAATCAAGTTTGCACTATATAGCTCAATACTATTTGGTATAAAATTGTATATAAATTTTTTCAGCAATTTGGATGGTACAAGTTAATATACTGCTTAGTATACTGATATCATATTGATCTAACAAGGTGTCAAAATGAATATTAAACCGAAATTCAAAGTTGTGATATCAAGTTATGCTCTAATTTCAGATGGATCCAAGGTTAACTGGTACTAGTCTGGAATTGTGCTGTAGTTTCCAAGTTAAACCTTGTAGGCAAGGAATGCAATTTCATCCTGATCAATATGTAATGACTGGTGTTGTACCTATCAACAAGTGTTTACTGGTCTGAGCATGACCCAATATGTGAACCACCCAATTTTCAGACAGTTCATGTGCGATACAAGGTTTATGAACAGGGATTACTGCATGGTCTAGAGCCATTAACCTAAAATCCATATCCCCCTCCCCCATTGCTTCTTGCAACCTGCGCCACATGCTGGTGGTACTCCTCTTCCCCTCCTCTGCTACACCGACTTCTCCTGTTCTTCTCCATGGCCTCCTCTCCTCTTCCTCTGCTGCTTCCTCTCATCCTATTCTTCTTCTTCTTCTTCTTCTTCTTAGTTCCCTCCTCTTCTCTTCTACCTCCCCCCTTTCTTTGTACTGCAGATGTTCTAGTGTACCATGTATTGGTACACCAAAATGGACTTGACCCATATTGGTCCCATGGACTGGCATGGGTTTGGTATTCGAAATTGACGACCTTTCTTGTAAGTATGGTTACTTGCAGTAAACTATAATAGTTAATTAGAAATATGCAGCTTTGACATTCTCTTGTATGAAACTTTAAATACTTAAGGTAAGTAAGAAATATTATCTTATTTATTTAACTCTCCTATGGTGCTTGTGGGTTCATATTTCCTGCTTTTACATGGTATCGAATCATTTAAGGCACATCTCAGAATGAAAAGGCTATTTAGTAGGGTGAATTACCTCTGAAAATACTATGTAAACCTTGTAGGAATGATTAATTGCAGTAAATTGTAGTATTTGATAGAAATATGCAGCTTTGACATCCTGCTATAAGAAACTTTTGGTAACTAAGTAGGAAATGTTCTTTTATTCATTTAACCCTTCTTATATGCTTGTAAAGTTTGTTCAGATTTCCTGTATTTAAATGTTATAGGATCTCATGAGCAAAGTTCACCATATCGTGGCTTACCGCTTGGTACGGGCAGTACATACTGATTCGATAGGGGACCAGTATGGGTAATATATACCGGTATGTCGATATGCCTCATCGTTCAATGTGTTAGTATATCAGTATGGCTCGATACATACCATACTGATAGCCAATCTATACATTGTTATGGACCGGTAAGGCAAACCATGCTCATGAGGCTAAACTGGACTGAAAAGGCTATTTAGTTGGGTAAATCATCCCGGAAATGCCCGTCAAAAATCTGAGGCTTTGGCCAAGGTTTAACGTACTGACCAAAATGACACGAAATGAATGGTATATATGGGTTCTCCAGCTGATTGGCATATGGGCCAGCTTGTTTTGGATAGTACGCTAAAATATGGTCTGGTATCTGTCAACTCTTGTCCTGATATCAATTAATACTGGTTGGTAACCATCATAATTTGACTGTTGCCAACCCAAATCAGGTCTAGTTTGACCCAAATGGTCAAATTGACAATTGGGCTTCTTTTGGAGCTATCAATCCCCCTCCCTCCCCCTCTTTCACTCGCTCTCACTCACGTCCTCATTCTTACCCTTTTTCATACTCTCACTTGTGATTAAAGTTCTTAATCGAATGATTTACTTCCTTCGACAGAGGCCTGTGCGACAAAGTGGTTCCTCTACGAGTTCGAAAAGATAAATTCAAAATTTCCTTTTTATAACCTAGAATTTTTATTCATTTATGGCTTACATACATCTTACACTTTTCTTATATAAATATAATTTTGTACCAATAAATTAAGTAAAAAAATCTAGAAAATGATTTTTTTAAAATTTATGATCACTTTTTAGCCTTTTCCCAGAAATCAATATGTGCCGACATACTGGCACAATACATCAATACTGGTATGTACCGATTCGCCCATGGACCGATACCACTGATCGACGCATCAAGACAGTCCTTGATGTGGGCTACACTTATGTCCTCCACACATTAGGCTTGTGAGGGTAATTTTTTCCTAAATTACTGTGCTTAGATCAGAAAAAAATGACTATTTTTCTTGTTGATATATATTTTGCTCATATTTTGCTAATATATATGTTTTCGCCACACATTAGGCAAGTACACGCTAATGCAAGTGTGGCTTTGAGTTGCTTGCCTGGTCAAAATATTTGTGTTCTAGTTAATGTGTGATAGAATAGCATTTCTGTTGCTTTATTCTTTGTTATGGAACATGTAAATTCTATTTACTTTATATCAAGATGTTAAATTAAGAGATGGACTTTTGCTTTACCATTTATCTTGTCGTTATATGTATGTTTAAACTGTAGGTCAAGAAAGGCGTGGATGCAACATTAATTCAACTTCTTGACACAGGCCTATTGCATGCTGACCCACATCCAGGGAATTTGTGTTACACACCTGAAGGGAATATTGGGTATGTCAAAATTAGTTTCTATTATGAGACAAATAATTGATTGTTTCAATTCTTATCAGCAGTACGATTTTCATATTTGCTGTCTACAGGCAAGGTAGTTCATCTCAGAAAGACTTAGCTGTTTCTCTGCTTTTATCTGAGTTCTTTTGCTTATTTTCTTTGCTTAACATGCGTATGACCTTTCTAGGTTTCTTGATTTTGGTTTGCTTTGCCGGATGGAGAAGAAACATCAGCTTGCTATGCTTGGCTCCATAGTTCACATATCTAATGGAGACTGGAATGCACTTGTCTATGATTTGATGGAAATGGATATTGTAAGGCCAGAAACCAACCTTCGTCGTGTAACAATGGTACGCCATTAATGACCCACAATTCATTTTCTGATGTTATATATAAAACATTTTAAAAATGTTCTAAAAGGAGACATGTATGTCATACAATAATTCTCTTCATAATGTAATTGATGTTTCACAAGAGGCATAGTATTTAAAGAGAAAGGAAAACATTTGGAGGTTATCATTTTATTTAAGCTGCAGATGTGAGGAGGAAAGGAGATCCCTAAATAACAGATGTTGCTCTATATCATATTCTTAAGGTTCATTCTTTCCATGTGGAAAAAATGCCACTTATGCAACATGAATAATTTTCCATTGATCAATTGGCAGCTCGACTTAAGCTACTGAAGGTTACTTGCTTCCAGGGAGAAAGACTTGGTAATGACAACAATTGAATGTGCTTCATACAATTCTCACTTTGCATATTTCTGCTTCCATAAAATGTCTTGATAAATAGTTACAACTTACAAGGCTAGTCATTGTTATGTAGCATGGTGAAATCCTTGACAAGTGCTGAGACAATATCACTTGTTACTGGACTAAAATATGATATAGGTCATTTTCAGGCTTGCACATAGTATTGTACCATCAAGTGGTAACAAAAGTTCACATCAGCTGATAATTTGTGGGCTGCAGGAGATCTTGTCTGCCAACTACACTACCATTTTCATAGTAAACTTGGATGTATTTTATGTCTTATAATTGAATTAATATTCAGGACTTGGAAGAGGCCTTAGGTGAGGTAGTCTTCGTCAATGGAATTCCTGACATCAAGTTTAGTCGAGTAAGTAGCTTATTATTATTTTTTTCTTTCATATTGTCTGATGGAATTGGGTTTTTTATCATCTTTTAACTTGATTATTCAATGATGAACTTTAGTTGATTGCTGCTATTTTATCTGTAAGGATTGTGACCATTCTTTTGTACTATCATATTAACCTAGGCTCCACAAACACACTTGAAGACACTGACTTCCAATCTAAGAGCAAAAGGGGACTAAATTAATGCTCAGTTGTACATTCTTGTACTTCAGCTGGGAGGAGTGCATACCCACCATTGTTGTTAACATGCAAGCCATCTGTTTAGTGAAATCAGCTGATCAGGCAACAAAGGACTTCCAACAATTAGCGGAAGATCGACAATCAAAAGTCATTTAGTAAATGAAAACTTGGTAGATATAATTTGGTCCATTGACATAGTCTCGATCAGCTTTACTGTGAGCTGGAAGAAGTCAAGTAGATAAAAGGTGACATGGAAAGAATAATTTTATTCTAGGCGCACAAGTGACAACCACCATATGCATTATCAAATTTCCAATTAAATGGATCTACTTTTGGCTGGTTTATGAGTTGTGTGCTATTACCTTGAATGGTTTTGAATTCAAATTTTACCATCATGGTACAAAAACTATAATTTGTGGAGGTTTTAAATAGTGATCCAGTATCCATTTCAGTAACTTATTGGATCACTACAGTACTAGTATATTAGGCAGTATACTGACTGAACTATATTGTTCCTGTATCATTGAATAAAATAATAAAAGAATTGTATATGTACTGGTATTGGCATCGATAATTTTCGATCAACATGTAGTCCAATCAATATTTGAAACTTTTGATCTTTATGCCAGTCTAAGGATGCGCTGATTATGTAGTAGTTCAGTCAATATTTGAAACTTTAAGACTTTATACCAATCTAGGGAAGTGTCCTTTATGCAATAGAGTGGGGGGCTAGCCAACTCAGTTGAAAGAAAAGGGCTCTCTCCTTTCAGATGAATATGCCTTTCCATACTATTGGGTTCTGGTGGCAGTATAGACCCTCTTCATGCCATGTAAACTAGCTAATCAGTTTGACATGTTGCTGACACATGAGAAATTCTTGTGGATATTAGATCATTGGTTCTTTGGGACTGAGGCCAGCTAGATGCCCAAAATTTGAAATGTTAGAAAGTGCATAGATTACCACTTCTAATTACACAGGTGTATTATCATCCTGTGTATGCTCATGTGGTTGATAATCATAGGTTCTGCTATGGCACGGTGGCATGATATGGTAGTCATGGTCATGTGAATGCATCTCTATGAGGAAAAATCATAGGAACATCTCACTTAGGACTATTATATGTAGGTTGATAGATATCATAAGCAAAAGTATTTCATAGAAAAAATGTCTTTTTCTGGTTCAGAGCATAGAGCTCCATCTTTTCTACCCTTTGCTTTCCATGGTTCGGAATACCATCCCGGATTGGTACATACCGGATAATATTTAGTAGTCCGACACTGAACTGGCATAAGTGTGCTTTACTCCAACTGGATAATACCTCATGATAAATGTTTTTTTTCTTTATTTTGCTTCCTTTAGAAGTGATAAGTTTCCTTTACTCGATATTCTGGATCTTGCTGGACATATCCCTTTTTGACATACTACACAGATATCCTCAAAAGGCACGTAAAACATTTGATTCATCTTCAGTTTTTCAGATTTTTCATTTTTTTTAATGTGAATTAACAGAACTGAATCTTTTAGGTAATTTTAATTGCATAATATATCTGGTATCTGTTGCTCTAGGATAATTTATAATTGATTATACATTGTTTGTCAAAGTGAAATGTAATTTTTGTTGAAAGTTCACTATGGTTAATTAGTCATTTAATGTTGGCAAGTTCTACAAATCTATGGGCCCATTCTTATTATTATTTGGATTTGTGATATGAATAATATACTTATATTTTTCAACTTAAATGCAAATATTTTGACTATTATATGGGCAATTGCCATACCTGTTGCAGGTTCTTGGTAAAATTTGGTCCGTAGCACTCAAATACCAGTTTCGTATGCCACCATACTTTACACTGGTCTTGCGCTCTTTGGCTTCCTTTGAAGGTTAACTTTCCTATTTGAATGTTATTTATGGAATCTTTATTTGGATGTTGCATTCAGATGCATATGTACAAGCACATCCAGATATGTGGGCACTTAATCACTGCCAAATGCATGAACAGAATTTGCTTAGATATCATGCTTTGTTTAGTTTTCCTGAAAGATTTTCTATACTCATGCCTGTCATCAGGGTTGGCAGTGGCAGCAGATCGAAATTTTAAGACATTTCAAGCTGCTTACAATTATGTTGCAAGGAAACTTATATATGATAATTCAGCTGCTACAAAAAAAATATTGTATTCGGTATGTATTTTCACAAAGTTAACTACATTGATGTAACTCTTGAATTTTCTTTATTGCAGATTCAGATACTTGTCAACATGTGGTGTTATCATAAGCAATAACAAATTTGCCATAATGTGTTCCTGGCTAGTCATGACTGGAACTCTCTATGCCAATAATTTGCTGACATAGATGTGCTAATGGCACATGATGGAACAAATTAAAGAGAGTAATTAAATAAAATACTCATATTCAGCTAAGGGGTTCAATATAAGATCTATCTTGGAAATCACCTTCCCCCAACCTAAAAGAGTGGCCTGGTTTATGAGGATCCCACTTATGAAGGTCAAGGTACATAGCATTATCTTTGATAATGGATGGGTTGATTTTGCAACTCAAACTGTGACACTCATGTCACATAGAAGCCAACACATCATGGCACCAAGGATCCACCCTTCCATTTAAAAGAAGAAAGGTAGAAAAATTTAAATTTTGTCAACACAAAAGCTTGGTATCCTAGTCCCTTTTTATGAATCGGGGGGCAGGAAGATTGGCATTGGTGCTGACTGTTGATTTCATAGTTTCATGGCATGTGACTCCAAGTATTGTAATCTTGAACTGGGCTAATGGGTCTGGTCCATTACAGTGTATTGACACATGATACATAGTACTAGGGAGTAGGGATAATCAACACAAAAGAAGCTTGTACGTAGTTGATCATGTTCTAAATCTTTTGAGTTTTTGACTTTTAGTTCCTTCATGTGGGTCAGTTGTTCTCTTAGTTTGTATTCCTCTGGAAATATAATTTTATGCTTTTATTTTTTTCTCTTCACAATGATCAAATTGATGACTCAAATGTTCTTCCAAGTTGCTATTTCTGGAACTCTCTTCGGTATAATTTTTATTTTTCTTTAGATTGGTACTTCCGGTTCCAATAAAGTCTTGATATGTGCTACATGCATTATTTTAAAGATTTTATGTAACTCTTTATATTGCCCAAAACATATGCTTATCTCTTTTTTTTTGTAGAGAAACCCATACTGAAAATTAATCGGGTTCCATTTATCATCATAATTATGCAATATAATAGAAATTATAAATAAAGATTTAAGTACTATAAATGCTAGTGGTATGAGGAGAGATAGAGGAAGATCTAAAACCTTAATAGAGACTATAAATAAAGACTTAAGTACTCTGAAATTAACTAAATATATGACTTTTTATAGATTTCAATGGCGACAAAAGATCCATATAGCCGACCCCAAATAGTTGGGATTTATGGCTTTGTTGTTGTTGTTGTTGTTGTTGTAGTATAATTATGCAGTGTAATAACTGTAAGAGATATATACATTTACAATGGTGTTATCTAATATACTACATTTGATACTCTTAATTTTAGATGGGGTTATCTTTTACACTTACTTTTTAGGTTGTCTTCAACAAAAGGAGGGAGTTGCAATGGCAGAGGATTTTGCTTTTTCTTAGGCTGGGTAATGTGAGGTAATATATGATTACTCTTATTCCTCTACTAAAATGATCCTTTTTGGTACTAATTCTTTTAAATAAAGCAGCAGGAATATGGCAATGACTTGTTTTTAGTTTCCCCCCAGTTTGAGGAATATCCTTGTATTTTGATAATGCATGCCTGCCCAAAAAATGAATGATGCTTCATTTTCTTACTTTCAAAGAAAAGGATAGGAACATTTTGATGTTTTATAACTATAGTAATCAAGATTCTCCACTTTTCACTTCTATAGAAATGATTGGCTGCCTTTAGCAGTGGTATGGCTGTAGAGGAAAGGTGACCTGTATTGACAATGAGAGTCTTAGGTGTGTTAGTGTGTTCACTGTTGGCTTATCTCATCCTAAGAAGTTATCTGATGTGTAAATCAAATTCAAATGATCTAAACGCATAAATCAGCTGACCCATGGTACTTATAGAGCACATTTTAGTTACTTTACTGCAATCAAAGTAAATATGATAGAAAACACATCAAACAGCATGTTTTATGAAGACAATCCTTGAAAATAAATTCGGTTCCATTAGGAGTTCATTAGATCATTATGTAATTGGTGGATGAATACATTTGAGTTGACATGTTGAGTGAATTGTGGGATGAAACAGGATTTTAAAATCTGAATGTATCGATTGAGTGCAGAGTAATCATTATCAGTCAGTTGTCTAATCAATACTTGGATCAGGCTGTTTAATGTCACAATGTGTTTCTTGATTTTTTTTTTCTTTACAATATTTTAACATCTTATGTGATGACTGACAGATCTTCCTCCTATGGGCAAAGTGTCAGAGAGGATGTCTTTGAAACTGCAAACCTCATTTTGAGGCTATTATCCTCAAAGGATGGTGCTGTTTTCAGAAGAATTCTAATGATTGCAGTATGTACTTCCAGCTAAACACTTACATTCTGGCTTAAGCAAGAATTATCTAGTTATCTGACTTTCGATTTTGTACCTCATGTTATACGTTCTATTTACTACTGCTATTAACCTGAAAGGTCAATTCATTAACAAATAATGAAACAACTTGGTCAACAGTCAACTCCCTTATGTGCACAATCGTATTCAAGCCAAGGGGGCATGTATAGGCAAGATTTTAAGATGGAAATAGTTACCTATATGCTACTTATGTGATGTAAGGAGGGATTTTAAATCGAAATAGTTACAAGGTGAGAAACAAACAGTTTTTCTCATGCCTGTGCATGAGCAATCATTATGTTGATGCTTTTTTTTTTATTAAATTGGTATATGAGTAGATTGAGTTGACATTTTCACTTTCTTTGAATTTTTGGCCATAGTAATTTTTTAGTTGGGTTCTGTTTCCTGTATCAGTAGCCAGGTTGTACCAATTCTATTATAAGGATTTACATACTAACCTTCATAAGGCCAACAAAAACATATGGACTACAAGTCTATAACTATACCAAGTTGTAAGACAATAAAACTATTATTTATTTTACATGCTATTTCAAAATCTTCAGACATCAGAGTGTTTCATCTCTAATAAATTATACAAATAAGGAAGGGGTCAGATTTATCATTGTAGGGGATATACAGAGATATATGGAGCTCATCTGTAGCATATTTTTAATGTCAATTCAGTGAAGGAATATATTCAATGACTTCATGGTGATAATGATGTTCATCGTATCTCAAATCTGGAGGACAAAATGTACTCCTCTACAGTTTTTTTTTTGGATGAGCCAGCAAATGTAGCTAGCCCAATCACTCGATGCATGCATGACCTTAGGTCTATATGGGGTGCCTCCCTAAGCTCCTTCTTGGTAGGGCATAGACAGTGATACATGGAGCTCATCTGTAGCATCTTTTTAATGTCAATTCAGTGAAGGAATATATTCAATGGCTCAATGGTGATAATGATGTTCATCGAATGCCAAATCTGGAGGACAAAATGTACTCCTCTACAATCATTTTTTTGGATGAGCCAACAAAATGTAGCTAGCCCAATCACTCGATGCATACATGACCTTAGGTCTAGTCATTTTCTATTGGATAAAATTAGAAGAGGTGAAATAACAAATCTGAATTTCACCAAGCCATAGGAGTTTTCTGTGTGGATCTCTTCATCAATGCATGTACCTGGTGATTATTATAAATGCATGATTTAATTTGCCTTTGTCACTGTCATCCTCACTAGTCGGATATCACTATTGTCCATTATTAAGTCTATGTAATGGGTTACATATAGCATCTATAAATGATGCAGATGTGTGTCTATTAGCATCAATCACCAGCAAAACTCTGTAGAATTCTATAATTTTATCAATTACAATCTCCACCAGATCTTGAGTTTGACATGATGTCATGATGTATCCATGGACTTTTGAAGATGATCCTACTTTTACTATAGACAGAAGTTATGATGGTCATCTAGTGAAAGCCAGACTAACTATTGCATATAAGGGGCATACCATCTGACTGAATTTTGTGAGACTTGATAAATGTGCAGATTTCTTTGAACTGCTCATCAACATATTTCTCGTCAATATCATATAGAGGACACCTTTGAGACTACATGTGAAGGGATGCAGTTAATGAACCATTTCATAATTATCTTTCCTATATCCTTCTTTTTCTCATATGGTCTTTGGTGTAAGAGTGGATCCTAGCCAGTTTGGCATTCTGAGGGAAATACCATAATATTGAGATCAAAAAGTTTGAAGTTGGCCTCTTACTGAAAGATCTCAAGAAACCATTGAACCCCGCCCGCAAACCCCCACCCCCTGCCATGTGGCTAGGCAGGGGCTGATTGCCTCATAGTAGCAACCTTGCCTAATTCACAACTGCCATTGTCAAATAATAGTTCTCCTACCTAGCTAATGAGCACTGTTTCTACTAGGCTGCTGCATAATATAAAGTTCACTAAATTGAGATGGATTAACACCACTATGACTGACACGTCTCATGTCTTCTCTGTACATGTTTTTGTGGTTTCAAATTTTGCCAAAACCAATATGTACCCTTGGTCGGGCTTGAATCAGCACATGGAATAGGGGTTTTCACACAGTCTGATTCAGTAAACAAGTTATTGCTCATCAACTTGTCAGCTTATCACCTGGTTCAATTTTATTTTAGGTTAACAGGCCTGATAGATTAGGGTTTAAAATTTTAGTTTCTTGACTGGTCTAAACGCATGGCTCTTTGAGGCAGTGAGCTCAGCATGTTTGCATACTGGTTGCCTGGATAAAGTGGTTTACTAGTAGGGACAGATGTCCCTTGTGCAACCCATCATTTGCTCATCTCCATGTTGTGTGTCCTCTGTGACCAAGAAAGCTGACAATGAGCAGCTATCTAAAGATAGACAAGTAAGACAAAAGATAAATTATATTATAATGAAGTCTATTTGACATCATGAAATCAATAAAGTGGCCATGAGGTGGGAATTTTAGAATGTAGGGAACGGTAAGACTGTAAGAGAACTCATTTTGTGCTTCATTATGTGGAGAACATCATTGTTGAGCTAAAGAAATATTGGTCAAATGCACAAGTGATGCCCACAACTATTTTATCAGTAGGAATTGCTCTGAACTTTAAATTTCTCATGTCCAGGAGTCTGATTATTTATCAAAGTCATGCCGATGCTACTTGTAAATTTTCAACTTGTAATGCACTCTAAAGTGCCTGTGCTAATTTGTTGGCCTTGATGTGTTGTTGCCAAAGTTAGATTTTCCAATGGCATTATATTAACACACTATGTACTGCATTGAACAGGATTCGACTTCTTTGGCTCGAGCATTTATTTCTAAAGAAGCAATTATCTTCCGTAAAAAGTTGAGTGCTGCTCTTGCTGATGTTTTCTTCCAATGGATGTTGAAAGCTATTAGAGGAAATGGAGCATTAGGCCAATGTGATCAGCAATATGACGAGCACACTTTTGCAGCTAGCAAACAGAAAGAGACGATGCTAGGCCTATCATCTGTGCTTTCTGTGCCATTATTACAAGCTGTCATAGCAGACCGAAGGCTAAAAGTAATATATTACAAGAAGTTGAATGATGTAAGACGAGATCCCATATTGATGTTGAAGGTGTGTTGGAGTTTCTCAACAATCTTTATGACAGCTGCAGCACTTGCATTGAATAGTTTTCTAGTTTACTGGTCAGAATCATATGTAACATCTTTTGTACCAAGGCGATTTGCCACAGGGGTGTCATAAGCTACTAGGATAATGGAAATGATCAAATGTTGCTTATTTTTGTACAGAGAGCGCTGTAAATAGTCCGGTTATCGCTATTTTGTACACACATGACAAATTGTAGAAATGCCAAGAAATTGAAATAGTCAATGTGAAAAAGGATACTGACATTTTACCAATTTTTTCATGATGCTATTGACCTGGTTTAGCCCAACTGACTGGTAGTATCCTCTTGGGTTAGCTTGTTTGTTCAAGTTTAATTACTGTCCTCCAGCATTTACAAAACAAAAAAATTGCAAGTTCTAGACATTATCATGTCATATTTGGTCAAATATTAGTATTCTTTTATCAGACAATTCCAGAAAGCAAAAATTTTGAATAGGCAATGCTTGATCTGTCTGATATCCCTGAGAAAGGCAAACAATGAGGATCTGATGGCTGAGGGCTCTGACCACCTCCGTAAAGCTTGATTCCCCTATCCAGGCCTCTCTCATCTTCAGTTCTTGCTAGCCAATGTTGCACTCTGCTGGAATCTCAAAGGTTCCATCACTAACTCTAATCATCTCTCATCATTTTGATATATGTATTTTGGGTTAGAATTGCATTACTGTAAGCACCAATTTGCTCTGTTCATCCTCAGGCTTGCTAGATCTTGGCGTGCATTTGTGGTTCTAGACTTTGGGCACGGACAGAGTCATCATCGCTTAGCAAGCTTCAAATTTAACTAGAGAATTGAACTTTCCACGTCTTGCATAAGGTCGTCACTGAGTCAGGTAAGCATCCTTAGGCTCTTATTTGTTGTTTCTGCTAGCGTGTTTCCAAAGAATTTATCTTTCCAGTTCGTGCATAATAGTCTTAGTATTGTGAACAAGTGAACCTTATTTTGTTGAGCTAGATAAACACATGGACTAGAGATAATTACATGTTATTCTCTATTTAATTATATTTAATATTTTGATTTTTATACTTTCGAAAATTACATTAGGATTTTTATGTTTATGAAAGTAAAATATTAAGATTTTATAAGGTTAAAAAAAAATTTGTTGAAGCAATTGAATTAAATATTTTACTTTCGTAAATATAAAAATCTTAATATAATTTTTAAAAATATAAAATTAAGATGTTAAAAATAATTAATTATAAAAGTTAATCTATAATTAGCCTCATCGGTTAGTTCTAAAGACTAACCGTTTAGGATTAGTTATTAAAACCAGACCAAACCAGATTCACCGGCCTGTTCGGAAAACGGGAGAGTCCGTTTTCACATGAATTACCAAGGATTTCACATGAATGAGATTATTGTAACTCATTATTCGTCAAATCACATAAAATAAACCCGGTTCGGTTACGGATAAACCGGAGTGGATCGAACGCACTCCACGGTTCCACGGTCTATCCTTTAATCGAAGTGTGGGCTTCGGGTGCGCGCAGGCAAGACGGCCTCCTCGTGCTTTGATGCGAAGCCAAATCCCACGCACCGAAATCGTCCTCTCCCTCCGCCGTGGCTTTCGCACCCAAACCCACACCGCCGTCAAAACACTCCATGCTCACCTGTTGCGGACCCACCGCCTCCCCCACTCCGACGTCCACCGCAAACTCCTCCTCCTCCTCCGTGACCCCCGCGACGTCTCCCGGTGGAATTCCCTACTCGCCACCCTCGCCCGCCACGGCTCCCACTCCCTGGTGCTGCGTAACTTCGCCCTCGTGAACAGGCTCGGCCTCCCTTCCGATTCCTACTCCTTTTGCACCGTTCTCACCGTCGCCTCCTCTCTGAAAGCCGCAGGCCTCGGCCGGCAGATCCATGCATGCGCTTTGAGGTCGGGCTGGATCTGTAGCATCTTCGTCTGCGGTGCCCTGATCGACTGCTACGCCAGATCACTTGCCGTCGAAGATGCCTCCCAGTTGTTCGATGAAATGGCTGTTAGGAACACGGTTTGTGTGAACTCGCTGCTTGGTGGATATGTAGAAAGGCGGCTTTGGACAGAGGGCTTGCTTCTCTTCCGAAGAATGCGTGAGCTCAAATTGGAGCCCGACGGCTTCACGCTTTCTGCCATTTTGAGGATTTGCGCTGAGGCACCAGCCATTTCGTTGGGCTTGCAAGTGCATGCTCATCTTTTACGCAGGATCAGCATCATCAACGAGGATGTATTCGCATTGAGTTCTTTGCTGGAGATGTATGGAAAATGTGGCCTCGTGGATAATGCTCGCTTGGTGTTTGAATTGGCTGGGCAAGCAAAGAGGAGGGATGTTGTGTTATGGACATCCATGCTCAATGCATATGGCCGGAATGGGCAGTTTGCTGAGGTGGTAGAAACATATGAAATCATGCTGACAGAAGGGATAAAACCAGATGAGATTGCTCTGCTGGCTGTTATCTCAGCTTGTAATCACTCAGGTGATGTGATCAAGGGGCTCCATTACTTTGAATCAATGTATAGGATTCACAATCTGGTTCCCGGACCAGAGCATTATGGCTGTGTGGTCGACATGCTTTGCAGAGTAGGGAATTTGAAGATGGCATGGAAGTTTACCAATGAGATGATACGTGAAACAGAGGGTGGTGGTGATAGTAATATGGGTGTTAGTGTTTGGGGTGCTTTGCTTAGTGCTTGTCGGGATTCTGGTAATGTTGAGATAGGGAACTTTGCTGCTAAAAGGGCTCTTGAGTTGGATCCAAACAATTCAGGGGTTTATGTTGAATGGTCTAACTTGTGTGCTCGTGTTGGTTTGTGGAATGAGATTGGTGAACTTAGACAGTTAATGAAGGTGAAGGGATTGAGGAAAGATACAGGATGCAGTAGGTTGGCGTTCTTGAACAGATGAGCTGATGAAACAAAGTTCAACCTTGTTTCTGGTACATGTTAAAATCGAAAAGATAGTAAATAGCAGGATGGAGTTGCATGAACCAATCAACTCAGCGGCAACATTGAGAACGTTAGTATCTTTAACTTGATTATATGGAAGTGAGGTCCTGATGATAGTTGGATGGTTACTACCAAAAGAAAAGATGCAGATATGGAAGTGAAATCCAGTAATTTTTCTCTGTTTGTTCTTCTGCATGGGGTTAGTTTCCCCTTAAGAAAAAATAGAAGAAGGTTATTCTGGTGTACAACATAAGAAGCCCTTGGAGTTGGACAGAGCATCTATGGTTTTGCAAGGAAAGAAAAGTTCCAAGGAAAGACAAATGCTATTTGTCCATTTATAGAGGTGAGGCTTCACACTTTCATTCTATCCAAACCTTTATCAGATTCACTCTTTTAGTCTTTGCGGATATTTTTTTTATATCAAGAAATTATGGTATAAGTTTCCACTTGCAGAGAGCTATTCTTGAGCAAAGATTTGGATGATTACTCTTTGATGCTGTGGAATCTCTGTTAAGAGCAATAACAAATTGGGGAAGCCAATTCTTCATTTGGTCAGACATTGTGAGTACAGTTGTGCCTTTTCTTGTCTGTGGAAGGATAAATTTGATTTCGTATATTGCATAAACCTAGCAAAAATAGTGTACTTTATTAGTTTTGGAGTATCATGATCAGCAAGGATAATATCAATTTTATTAGTTTTGGAGTATCATGATCAAAAATTTTAAGCATGTTAAGCAAGTACACATTCAAAATTGAACAAAATGAAGAAAACCATAGATAGTATATGGCTCTGGTACAATTCATCCTCCAATTAGTAGTTTGATGTATATATAATATCTCTCGAGTTTTTGTAAGTCTTTGTTGAGATATCCGAGTTCGGTCAGTGTATTGTTATAAAAGTGATAAATCCCATGTTCAAATTTATATGTGAGCGTCAGTATTTTATTTTTAAGGTCAATCAATTTGCAAGAACCAAAACACAACTTAAAAGATAGATTACGTGTAAACAAATTTCACAAGGGATGTGGTCGACGAAATGCTTCATTACTTATGTATCACTTGTGAAGGTAAGTTGTCATTGGTTCAAGCTGAAATTGAATGGATGAACTGGAACTGAACTAGGTCAATGGTTCGGTTGTTTCGAATAAACCGGAATTGGGTTTTGATGGTTCGGTTTCAGTTCTTGGAATAATATGGAATCGAAACGGGTGATTCGATTCAATTTCAAATAAATTATAAAAAGAAAAAACCTAAATATTTGTACAAACGATAAATTTATCCCTTTCAATAATTTAATAAATAGTTAAAAAGGAGAAAGATTTTGAGAAAAATAAAAAAAAATAAAAAGAGGCAATTCCCGAACTAAAATCGGAGCCACATAAATCTGATTTGATTTCGATTTTAAATTCGGCAGAATCAAAACCGCTGGGAAGGGGGCTGCGTGCGGCCACCTGAAGCAGCTAGTCACCATGGACACTATGGCTGCGCCTCCAACGTACAGAGAAGAACGTCGTCGTCTGAGATGAGTTTAAATGAAATAATACCGTGCAAACGAAACCTAATAAATTAAATGAAATAATAGGCTCTAAATTCCGTGCAAACGACTGACTGTCGCAATCTCCCCTGAGATGAGTTTAATATTAATTACTGTATTTATTATATGTATTTCACTATATTTAGAGACTTCGATTATATACATATATTTACCTTTTTCTTTTAACAAAATTAGAAAAAGCAATCTTTTTTGCATTTAGTTAAAAGAATGATTCATTTGGGCGTGCTGTCCAAATGCTTCCTAATTCTTTAAAATGTTTGCCTAAAATCGAGTTAATTGCATATTACCCATATTAGACTTGTTTAGCATTCTAATTTCTAGGCTTAAAAAATTATGTTGAAATCCTTATAATTACGAAAGTAAAATATTTAACTCAATTTATCCTAACCGCTTTACCAACGAAAGATACGACATGTGACAACACATGCATGCATGGTATAAAAATGATAGACAAAAAGATAATTTCAATTATTGTGACAGACAGTGCCTCCGTGGGTGGCTGTTGTGGTGATATAGTCGATGACAACGATGTGATGGTTTGACCTTGTCGATGTTAATCTAAACATCGATGACAGGGAGGAAGAGGAGATAGAATGATAAAACACCTACATCGATGCCCAAGGAGGAAGAGGAGGGAGGTGAGACATTTGCATCGACGTTACATCGCTCAACCTCCTCTGGCAGTACTCTGCATCTATGTCAGCGCTGGATAAGGAAGAAGAGTCATCTGCGTTGCCAATGATGAGGAGGAAGAAGAGGAGGCAGGGGAGGTAGAGCGGTGCAACGCCGAAGGAGGAAAAGATGACAAGTGAGGCATCTACATCAGCGCCGCATCGCTCTACCTCCTCTTCCTCCTCTAGTGTCGCTCTGCATATACATTAGTGCCAAAGGAGGAAGAGCAGGCAAGTGAGGTATCTGCATCACCGACGATGAAGGGAGGAGGATGAGGAGACAAGTGAGGCAGAACAGTGTAGTGCTGGAGGAGGAAAAGGAGGTAAGTGAGACATCTACGTCGTGGATAATGTGGAGGGAGGAGGCAGAGCGGTGTGACACAAAAGGAGAAAGAGGAGGTAGGTGAGCATCTTCGTTGTTAATAACAGGGAGGAGGCAGAGCGGTGTGACACAAAAGGAGAAAGAGGAGGTAGGTGAGCATCTTCGTTGTTAATAACAAGAAGGGAGGAGGAAGAGGAAGTAAGTGAGGCAGAGTTATGTGACGCCAAAGAAGGAAGAGGAGGCAGGTGAGGTAGAGCTATGTGACGTCGAAGGAGAAAGAGGAGGCAGGTGAGGCATATGTGTCGTCGATGATGAGGAGGGAGGAGGAAGAGGAGACATGTGAGGCATAGTGGTGTGATGCCATAGGAGACAAGTGAAGCATCTACGTCACTGACGACGAGGAGGGAGGAGGAAGAGGGGGCATGTGAGGCAAAGCGATGCAGTGCCGAAGGAAAAAGAGGAGGTAGAGCGATGCGATGCCAATGGAGACACCTCACTTGCCTCCTCTTCGTCCTTTATCTTCGTCGTCAATGACAAAGATGCCTCACTTGCCCCATCTTCCTCTCCCCTCGTCGTCGGCGACACAGATGCCTCACTTGCCTCCTCTTCCTCCACCGTTGCCAACACAGATGTAGAGTGATACTAGAGGAGGAAGAGGAGGCAAAGCAATATGGTGTGACGTCGATGCAAATACCTCACTTGCCTCCTCTTCTTCCTCCCTACTCATCGTCGACGATGCAAATGTCTTTTCCTCCTCCAGCGTTGACACAGATGCAGAGCAACGCCAGAGGAGGTAAAGCGATGTGGAACCAATGCAGATGCCTCATCTTGCTCCTTCTCCTCCGGCACCGACTCAAATGTCTCACCGCTCTGCCTCCTCTTCCTCTTCCTCATTAATATTCGGATTGACATCAACAAGATTGATCACCACATCATTATCGCCAACCACCACCACAATAATCACTCACGATGTCACTATCCACCACCATTATTAAAATTATTTTTTTTTCTCATTGTTTACGTACCATTCATGCAAGTGTTGTCACGTATCTTCTATCGATAAAACCAACGATGTTAAGATAAATGAGATTAAATATTTCACTTTCATAACTATAAAAATTTTAATATAAAATTTTTAAATCTAAAGATCAAAATACTAAAAAGATCTAACTACAGAGGTTAATCCATAATTAACCTATAATTAACCTCATAAAACTTGATCACCAAGCAATGCAAACTATTGTTCCTCCTATAAATACCACCGCTATAATGGTAAAAGTAGCTGTTGTCTTCTAGATCAATCTCCATTCCTCTGCTTCTGTGATCCGTATAAGTTGTAAAACTTGAGGGTAAAAACTCAATGTCCTTTTCGTTCTCTTTTCTTTTCCTCATTCTTGTATTCTGAAAGTATTTCTTAGCTACAAATCCTTTGCTTTGAATAATCTGCATGAAATGTTTAATACCTTTGGAACTCAGGAACAGCTAAAGAAGCCTTTTACAAACGACCACCATAACTATGATTACACCTAACCAATATATAATGTACAGGAAGCCATCTCAGTAATAATCTCGAAGTTCCCCAGATCAGTTATTTTGTTCGTCTGGACATTTTATGGCAGAGATGACAAAAGCGTGGAAGCTAATGGATGAAGTCAATCGCCAAGCAGCTCGATCTACCAGCATAGTAGCTTAAGCTTTTGAAGCACAAGAATTTGAATATAGCAAAAAATAAATGTGGTACCTCATGGATTTGCCTTATCCTACTGCTTCTGGGAAATGGTGCAAGATAGTGAACACAGAAATAATGCAGTATTATCGTGGCATGCAATTTAGGCCTAGATCTCCCTTAAGACAGGCCAACCATTTTTCACAATTTCATCGATCTTCGCATCAATCTTCCTTTGTATAATTGTGGGGCAAAGCTCAGCAGCATAACCATTCAACTTTGCAGCTAGGCTTGATGTCATGAGTTCCTCATCTGGCATATTCCCAATCAGCTGCAGGAGAAACCGATTACGCTTCAGCTCGAATTTCTGCACAAGGTATGGCAGAGTCAATAAGGAACGATAAGACTTGGAGCAATTCATTGTTAATTAGGTAGTTCCAGTAACAAGTTATAGCGAAGAAGTCACATAAACATTGCTATTGGTATTAACAACAAGACATCAAAAGTAGAGAATAAAATATGTAGCTTCGTTGAGAGATCAAAAGTTGAGCTAGGCTCTTATCGAGAAGGCTGAGGCATCAATCCCATCACTTCAAAATAGATCATGATGACAACAAATAGAAGATCAATTCAAGCAAAAGTGTTCAACATGTTCAGGGTGGGAAATAAAACTCCTAGGTTGTGGAACATTCTGATGAACTGATCAAGTGGATGGGAAAAAAAGTAGTTTTAGTGTTATCAAATATATTTATTTGATCCATAATATAGAAGAATGAAAACAAGTTATATGTATTCATCGCAATAACACTTGGGTCATGATAAATTATTTAGATCATCAATTATAAATTTTATAGCATATTTCATGCATGATCCTTTTACAAGTTTGTAATGTTAGTTTAATAAACATATACAAACTGTATGACCTTTGGTTTCCAAATGTTTTACAACATCGTAGATCATGTTTCACAAAACCAATCTTTGATTTAGAGACTCCATGATTGACTTTTTAGTGATAAAAGTGCGACCTCAATTTTTCCAATAATATTGTAGCTTAACTGTATGTATATTTATATGTACCTAAATACAAATTTATAATATAGTTTGGCAAATGTATACCCTCCTAAAAGTGTAATTGTGGCACGCAGGTAAAGGTGGGAAGTCAACTTTTAGAAAAAAATTAGATCTTCCTCAAAATAGTAAAAAAAAATACTTCTTTTGTAGATGCTATCATAAACTGTCAAAAGTAATTTAAATGACCCAGAAATTTGTTTTCTCAAAAATAGGACACATCATATAGCAATCTGTAGGGAGCCCAACAATAACAGGCCATGAAGAGGTCATATGATGAATTTGCCCATATATAACCTTTTTAATCAACCCATGTTAGTTTTACTCTAGAACATGTTGCAAATAGTGCAACATGAACTGAGGAATTTATATCACAGCTTTTTTATTTATATTTTATTTTTTAAATATTTCATGAACTAGTTAAGATGTGATTAGTTTGCATGAATAAGGTTCCAAGAGTTCACAATTAAACATAGAAAACCAGATATAAGTTGGTAGGCTTAAATATCAATTAGTGTATATTTGACCAACCAACTATCAATTAGTGCCTTCACTCAATTGGAGACCAAAGACTCGACTGTCTGGATGGAAAGACTAGTTGCTGGATAACAGTGAATCCACAAGATTGGCGAACCCACATACCTGATGTTCAGCTTCAGCAGGATAAAATACTCCCAGTTGCTGGATTTCTGTTGTCACAAGACTACTCCGACTTTTAGCCTGTTCCCTCTCCTTACTTACAGCAGCCAACCTCGCCTCTTGGGTTTGATTTGTGAAGATAATGGATCTGCAGAGACAGTCCAATAACCTTTTCAAGTGCCAAAGTTCAGCAGAAAACTGTTCAGCTTGAGCAAGCAACTACAGATAATATCATTATGAGCACCACCACAAGCATATTTTCACACCAGCTCACAAATCTCATCATACGATTCAAACAATCAGATTGTGTAGTTAAAGTTTTATGTATTTTATTTTAATGCAATGTCATGTAATGGCAATTAGAGACCCCAGTACCTCAACTCTTTCAACTATTTATTGTCATCATCCCAATCATCCTATAGTGTTTCTAAGACCAATATATTGTTCTGTGAATTAGCAATATTTTTTTCTCCTTTTCTAAATTGAGATGCTAAGAAATTTGATGGTTTATGCCTTTATGGTTTCCTAACTAGGCATTTGTACAATTGCTTGGTTTATGGTTTATGGTTTATGGCTTATGGTTATCAATATAGGGTATAAAATTGCTTCATGGTTCCCAACTAGGCATCTGTACCCACTGCACCCCCATGTTGAGACAACATGAAACAAGTGTTTATGTGAAAAATGGGTCAGACTCAGCCGGAGGTTTGATCAAGCATGACAAAGTTCAAGTTTTATTAAAGCAATGATCATGGATATGTTATTCCAAGTTGTCTTAGAATACTAGGATTTACATGAAAACAAGGATGACAAGTGGAAGCTAGTACAATATCGGATTTGTACATTTGACTTTAGCAAAAATGATAGTTATTGACTACCAAAGTGCTCTAGAGGTACTCAAGAAGAAAATAGTATATTGACTACCCCTAAGACTAGCTTTTGGTTTTCTATGGAAGCAATGAATTTCCAAGGTAGTGCCAAGTCCACTATAAATTTGCTTCATTCCAACATAATCTTAGGCCTAATAAAATAAAAAATATGACAATAGTATTGGACTTTGATCACTAATAAAACTGAAATGTGACAGATAAATATATATCAATATAATCTACTAACTAATAAAACAATATAGAACTATTTCAGATTACATTTTATATAAATGTTTTATATAACCTTTTATACTAATAGGTTTATTTCCTGATTTGTTCCTCACAAACCATGACCAACTGTAAAATGAGTGAAGAATGAATTAAAATTTGTTTGATTACCTATACTGATCTCCTACATCAGGTCCTTGGCCAAAAACTTGCCTAGAATCATGACTAGACCAAAAGACATCCAAAAGCTGCTTGAATTGAATCAACTTGGGATCATACTCAACCTGCATAACAATATAGGAATTAAAGAATATTTTGAAGCAATCAACAATACACAATCTAATCTATCAATTAATTTAAAAAGAATATTTGGCTTTATTGCACTACAATAACATATATTTGGTATTAAGCTTGCCTGCTAACTTAACAAATTGTCATATAGGAATTTTCATCATCAGATCTTTAGGTTTTGAGCATTTGACAAGAAAAGAACAGGTAGACAAACAACAAAGATTAACACCATTCTGTTGCAAGCAATGAGCCCCATAGTAATAATGCTTATGACTTGGAATGAAGAGGACTAGTAAGAAACAATGACTTATTTATCAAACAATTCATGGACGCACTATCAAACAATATATACAGATTGATTTGGATGACCTTGACAACTGCTGTATCTTCTTTTTTTTCTGAGAAATCAAGGATAGATTAAGATTGACCTAGATGTATAGGCAACAAATTCTATGAAACAGTAAATAACTTGGGAGCAAAGAAACACAAACCTGACCATATAAGTTGAATACATAATAAATTACACTGATGAAACTTGTCCCATGGATCAGCATCATTAATACTTCATTCATCATGTGTTCCTAACAAGTGCCTCTATGGTTACTACATGCTCCACCAGATCATTATTAACAACTTTCATCAAACTCAATTTTTCCCTGATTTAAACCATAGACATAACTGAACATCTTTAACTTGTAAAGAATTGTTTCAATAACTGTTGAAAAGGGTTTTGGATTACTTTTTTTATAGAAATCAAGCATGACAATAGCTTTTTCTTGAGCGCAAATAATCGGGACATGCAAGACCTCTACCTTCTCAGTAATGCTATCTGTGCTTATAGGTCATATCATTCACTATAGACTGGTTTTCACCAATCCAACAGCCAACCAATATATAGACTCAGAATCATTTTGCTGGTTCCAGTTCAATACTGCACTTATAGCCTGGTACACTTTCCGTACCAGCTGCACAGCCTGATAACCTTAACTACATCAAGGTATACTGGATGGTAGCTTTAATGCCTAGTATAGGTATCCATCTCAAACTCTTCCCTTCTTCCTAATGCCATTCCTTTTCCTTCTCCATAATTTTCTCCATCACAAACTAGTTGGCCACTGTGCACTATGCCAACTACACTAGCACCACCTTCCTCCCTTTGCCACCACCAACTCCTGCTCCACTGCCTTCACGACCTTCCTTGTTGAATGAGGCCTCATAAACTCCTCCTTTTCACCACCTCCTGCGACCTTGACTCCTCAATACATGCCACCACCAGCTGCCCCTGCCAGTTCTCTGTTGTCATGGGCATCCATTCTGCAACTCTGATGCCAACATCACTTGCCCTCACAGTCTATACCAGAAGCTGCCTTTCACCGTCGACGACCTTGGAACCAAAAAACTTGTTCCTCTCCTCCTATACTGATCAATGCCAAGCCACACTGACATACAATACTGCTCGGCACTGATATTGATATTGATATTGGACCAAGATTTTAAATGTTGTTTATAGATTTTGGCTTCTCTTTATTTGCCAGGCAATCACAAAGGTACAGGAATATGATTCATGTTGTCACAAGAAATAGATACATGATAAAAGTAAACTCCTCCTTGATAGTATCCTTGGTCAATTCGAAATGGTATAAAACTGGACTTTAGTATCAACCAGAAATTGAATCAATCTTTAATAGACAAATTAGTAGCATTCAAAGTTAACACTAGATTACAGAATTAGAAAAATATTTATATTTCACAATTCAGCCAATATGCCATAAACCATAATATAGCCACATGTCTTTTATTGATAAAAAGTTCACTAGAGTGAAAAGTTTGCATAAAGCCAAAATAGTATATTACAATACTGCATAATTTGTTGGCAGAATCTAACTGGAAATATGTCAGTAATTTTTTGTGATTTAACATTTATAACTAATTTAACTAACATATTTGCTTGATTTTGAAAATTTAAATTAGCATACATAAACTTCTCTCAGTGGCACACAGCACAGAAGAAAGGTGCAAGAGAGAACACAAAAACCAAGATGAGAGGCCATTGTCCTCTCATCTTGGTTTTTGGCAGGTTGGCCCTTGGCCTCTTCTAACTTCAGCCACTGCCATCTTTTCACTTAGTTTTCTATTCTTGCATCACTTAATATATCATATATATCTAGCAATCTATCTAAGAGAAATAATCTAGCAAGATCTGTCAAATTTGAAACAAAGTGGTCCACATGGAAAATTAGACGAAATTTAAGCTCTTTTATACTCAAAGAAGCTAATGCTTGATAGGACAAAAAATTGAAAACTACAATGAACAAAAAATATCAACCAAATGATACCAAATGGAGTATGGAGGTCAAAGGGGAAACCTGAGCAAGAAAAGAAGGAAAAAGATAATGGAGAAAGCCACTAAGGGCCAACTGACCCTGAAAAGTTATTTTATCCAAAACCCATCTTCATGACATACGATGTCTGCTACATGTCTCAATTGTATTTAGAACAGTGCACAAGTGAAAATCACTCCAATACACGGACAGGCATTTTTAAAGTAATGCTGCCAGTACATCATGATCAAGGTGCCACATGATTGATGGGCATAGTAATATGTAGTGTAATATCATGTCATTTAGATATCTAGTACCACAGGTGTGATCATTTTTTTCCTAGGAAGAAGGCAAGGTCAATACCTTGTGCCACCTACATGGCCCTGTATGGTACCTACTGATATTTGCTACACGTGACTGAAATTCAAATGGTTCAGGAACTTCATCACAAAGCAAGCAATGTGTTCTAAGCATACAACAGACATCTGGAAAGGTAGGTTCAAATCTTAATTCTAATTGTCATAGATTGATTAGACAATATCATATCTTCTTCTAGCCACAATTGCCTAAAATATGGAATACCTTTGCAAGTAGCAACAAATGTTCACAACCAATCTAAGGAATAGCAACATGGTTGAGATTGTTGTCAAAAATCACTATTATTGTCAAGGCAAAAAATATTGCAATTGTTCATGTGCTATTATTAAACAAAAATAAAGAAATGAGAGTTCAACTGAAAAAATAATATAAAATTTGCAAACCAAAAAGATGCCTTCAAATGTTATAACCTGGATTTTGGTGTCAAAAGTAAATAACGCTGAAATCTTCACCACCATCTTAAACGCAACTCATAATCAACAAACTTAACTACATATGCAATCGATACTAAACAATCACATTTCTCTATGCTAATGCGATTTTCTAACAAATTCGCAGAACAAGAATCTAATAGGGAAAAGATCCCCTATATATATCAGGGAATCGCAATCAAGAGAACAGGAAAAGGGAAGGAGAAAATCGATCAGGTGATTCGATGCACGAAGATAGATAGAAGCAAAGAAGAGAAGACCCACTCGGACACACTCGGCGTGGTCCCCCAAATTACGGTACTCGGGGTTGGTCTTGGATCCAGCGGCGTAGCCAACGGAGGTGCGGATGACGCCGGGAAGACATCCGAAGACGGCCTCGGATCGCCAGAAGCTCCCGAGGGCAAAGACGGCAGTCCTCAGGGGCCGCTGGCTCGTAGGCGTCAGCTCCGGGATCCGATCAGGGAACCGGATGCCTACGGCTCGATTCGCCAAGGAAGCAAAGAAGAGGGCGATAGACCACAGCAGGAAGACGAGACCGCCTCTGGGAAGCTCCATCTAGATTTCGATTGCGAGGCGTTTCGGGGCGAGAGGAGAAGGGAGAGGGTTCGCGATCTGCGATCCGTCGCTAATTAGTTCGAGCCATTTGATTCGACCCCAAACTTGCTTTAACAAACGACCTTCTCCTCCTAAGTACTAATTACATATCCCTTTAGTCAGCTAATGATGATAGCGTAGGTTGTGATAGACACGTCGTTCGAGGCCATGGATGATTGATTAGATGAAATTTAGCGATGGAAGATCAGAGTAACTCTCATCTTCCTCAGTATCTAATTACTGAATGGCATCACTCTACATATTTAATATAGTTATCTAAGTGATAAAAAAACTATTGATATAAATATGAAACAATATTACTTAATAATTACATTAATACTAATGTAAATGTAGAGCGACATTACTCGATATCGACATTGATGACGCTTTTACTGTTTAATGATTACGTTGGTATCGACGTAAACATAAAGTGATCCTCGTCTTCTTTTGTTTCTATGTTTCGTAAAACTAATAGTATTAGAATAAATTGATTTAGATGTTTTATTTTTATAATTATAGAAATATGAATGTAATTTTTTAAAGTATTAAGACTAAAATAATAAAAATAACTAATTATGAAAGAAAAATATGTAATTAGTCCTTATGACCCGAAACTAGAGCCTAAATCACCTTTTTCAACGCCGTTACCCAATCACATGCCCGTTTCACGAGGGGAGGTAAGTTGACACCACAAGTGGGACCCACGTGTGGGAGAGAGGGTCAACTGTTTACGAGGGAGGGAAACTGGTTCACGTAAGTTTTGTTTTGCATATCTATTCGTTCAAAACCTAACAATAGCGTGTATATATATATATATAAATAAGAATATCCTCTTCAAAAATAATATTAGCTTTTTCATTGGTCTATTTTTCACTTGTTTAATTCTATTTTTTCTATCATCTAATTAATTTTTAATCTATTCACTAATGAGGTCTAAGCACACAGGTTCAAATTATTTATTTGAAAAAAATCTTTAAAAGTAAAAAATAATAATTCTGTTGCTTATAAGGTCGAAGCTAAATGTCTTTATCAATATCTCGTACTAAGTAAGATTTGTTCATTATTTGTAATTATAAGATGGATTAAGATAACTTCCTGAACCATCCAAAGTGGATTATATTAGCTCTTATATTAGCTTCTATATAGGAGCACATAATACTAATAAATGATTGACTTACAGATAAATTGACATGTTACCAAAATAGTCGAAACTGTTAAATTAAATAATGCATCAATACAAATAAATCAAAATAACCTAATTCAGTTAATTACATGAAATAAAGTCATTTCAGGGACTATTTTATATAAGAATATCCTCTTCAAAAATAATATTAGCTTTTTCATTGGTCTATTTTCACTTGTTTAATTCTATTTTTTTTCTATCATCTAATTAAATAATTAATTTTTAATCTATTCACTAATGAGGTCTAAGCACACAGGTTCAAATTATTTATTTTGAAAAAAATCTTTAAAAGTAAAAAATAATAATTCTGTTGCTTATAAGGTCGAAGCTAAATGTCTTTATCAATATCTCGTACTAAGTAAGATTTGTTCATTATTTGTAATTATAAGATGGATTAAGATAACTTCCTGAACCATCCAAAGTGGATTATATTAGCTCTTATATTAGCTTTCTAGTATATTATTTGATTTTTCTTCTTTCTCTTCCTAACAAGTGATATCAAAGTTGAAAGATCGTATGGTGAGAGGTTCAACAAGGATGAGCGACAAAGATTAGAAAGAGCATAAAAAAAAAATATTTTTTTAAAAAAATATATAAATAAAAAAATATTCATCAAGGGAAAGAATTTTAGGATTAATAAATATTTTAGGATTCCTGAAATTAGCGTAGAAATCATAGTACAAGTTCTCATGAAGGAAGAAAATTTAAATAATTAGGATTTGATTTTTCTATGAATATCTCATATATCTCTGTATTTTGGTGGGGGAGAGTAAGATGTAAAGAATATTTTAGTGTTCTAAATTTCTCTCGAAGATGTTTAGAGAAAGTGATCTTTTAAGATTTTTAAAGATGGTTGATAGAAAAACATTTATACGAGAGATCTGTACTTTAGTGGGATAATTTAAATTTTTATAACTGATATTCTCTATTAAAAAAATTAATTTTTCTCTATGAATAATACATAAGATTTATCGAACCATATTAAATCTTATATTAACTTTTTAATAAGCTATTTATTGATCTTTAGGTTTTCGATTCATTTTTCTCCCTCCCGAAAACATTCTACGCATGACAAAATGCAGGCAGCAGGCCCTGCATTTGCTGCAACTGCACACGCGAGCAAGAGCTGATGTAGTGACCTTCACGAATGCAAGCTAACAAGCATGAGAAGACGACCGCGTGATCTCGTTACATTATCTTTTCTCCTGCTCATACCAACCCATGCAAGCCCCAATTGCCCTCGATGGGGCAAGTATAATTTTAATTTCATTTGGTACCGGTACCAAAGCACAGAGAAGAAGAAGGTTAGTTGATGGTCGGAGAGCAAGCGTAATCCGTATATATCTGAATCTTATATGTTTACTATACTTCGATGCATGCATATAGGCATATATCTAATCAGGCTTGCATAGTTCACTGTGGTTGTGTTGCTTCCCAGCCGCCGGTTCACCGGTGCACTCCGGGCTTCTTTTACTTGCTTAGCTTTGTTCGTCTTTACCAAATACGCAATCCCAGAACAGCTACTGCTCATGATTTCTTCTCTCTAGGCTGATGGAGTGGGGCTTCGCTTGCATTCGATGAAGCAAAGAAGGGCTATCAGAAAGAGCTAAAGAATAATGTGCCAAGGAAGCTGCAGTCAGCAGTCTGTGATGTCTGCAGTACAAGAACATCATAATAAGTCAGATTATAGTCAGCAGTCTGTGATGTCTCCAGTACAAGAACATCATGATCGGTCAGATTATTTATTCATGATATCGACTCAAGCAAGAAGAACAATAAGATACAGGAGGAGTCCACTTGATCTCATCCATCTGTACCCTTGTTTTCTTTATCATGTGTTCCCGTCGCGTGCTGGCTGAAGCAGGTTTCCAATATTTTTGACATTTATGAAAAGTCAAAGACAGATCATCGGTAGGGCGATAAAGTGCTACACCATGTGACGAAAAGGAAGTTACCAGGAAATCTTGCAGTATTTAATACTGGTGATCGTGTTGAGTCATCACATGTGTTCTTGAATTGCTATAATCTGTGGACACTGGTCGTGATCTGAGCAACATTCTTCAACATGAGCTGATTACAAAATTGCTTCAGCTGATTTGCTGTGAGGGCCTTCCACTCGCTTCGAAGAGGAAGGATGGGAAAAAAGTCCTGCGTTTGGCCGTGCTGGCTTCAACTGCTTCCTTCATGTATGTTGTTGTTTTGCGTTTAGCTTTGACGCACGTCTAGCAGAAGCATCTGCGTTCAACTCCACCTCTTGGAATCACCGACGGAGTGTGTGAAATGACAGTGGAGACTTTAGCGGCAGCCAAAACTATTCAATGCGAGAACACGGCAGCCACCTGAAACAAGAAAATGAAAAGAGAACAAAGCGGGAAAGAGCATAGAAGTCGTGGGAGACGTGTCTGACCGAGTCAAGTCGTACTCTCTGACGCGTGCGTGGACTTCTCCAAAGAAAGCTACCGCTCTTCTCTTCACGAGTAATCGTCGGTCGAAGATGTTCTTTGAACCAGTTTCTCGTCCACCCGACTGCGAACACGGAAGAATCAAGGCATCTGTCGGTGGATTACTTCTTCCTTCTTACATCTCAGAGGAAGGAAGAGAAACCACTCCACAACTGCAGCTCAAACACTTCATCTCAGCCAAAGGAAGAGAAGAAAACACTCTGACGTCAAGGAGGTCATTCAGCATGTAAACTCTTTGGGCGTTCGACTACAGATCTCAGAAGCAGGAGCCATCCATGGACACGTAACCCATGCCTTCTTATTTGGCTGGCTGCAAGTCCGAGACTCAAATGAAGCTTTATTAATGGTGTGGCTCACCATATAAGCGGTGATGGAGTCAGACGTGTAGTCCATGATTTGATACATAGTATTTTAATACAGTCGAGACTCGCATCCCCCACTGCTTGGAATCCACCCCATGACAAACACCAACTCGCTTCTTGGTCCACAAATATCACGTCGTATTAAGAGTCCGACGTCGACTGCGTCAAACCGCGTGTTGGGAACGTCGAGTTCACTATTGCAATTGACTCGATCTTATTCGTATTAGCGAGTTTCTTTGACATTGGCAAAGTGACCACACCCTTACTCCAATAAGACCACCGTGCTCCGATTGAGCCTTAGACTACGTGTCTGATATCTATAATTTTCATTAGGTGCACATATTTTATCTAACTAAGGTTACAGCACGTCAAAATTTTCTTCATACTGATCCATTGGGATTGAACAGGACTCATTTTGGCATGGACTAGGATAAGACTGACGACAATTCACATTGTAAACGCCCCTTCAATTGGGCAGCAAAAGGCACGGGAAAATTGTTCCACAGTGATACTTTACCTACCTGTAATATTGGAACTTGTCGCTGCACCTTTCCTATGGTTGGAAGCGAAGATGGGCCCTGGCGGGTCGACTAATCAAATGATGGTTCCCGTGGCTAAGAGTCAAAACGGTGACCGAGGAGAGAGAAAAGGTCCAACTAACATGACAAGAGGGGATCCCAAGAATAAACCAACCAACTAACCACAAAAGAAGGGAAGTTAAACCAACAGGGGGAGATCAAAAAATCCAATTCCAATTCCTCCAAATCCATTTGTTATCGTTGAAGATCCAATTACAGGAGGAGGAGGAGAGAGAGAGAGAGAGAGAGAGAGAGAGAGAGAGGGGGGGGAGAGAGAGTGAAAAGGGAGGATGATGAAGGTGCTACCTTCAATCAGTATCCTCCTTTGACCACCTCTACCCCTTTCCTTCCCCCCATCTTCCTCCACCCTTCCCTCCCCCTTCTCCAATCATCATCCGAGCAACAAACCTCCTTTATAAGGCATCATCCTCGACTCCAACCTTGATTCGTTGATGGTAATCTTATCAGCTATACTCCCCAGGGCAGGAAAGAATGGGCGCGTGCTTTTCCGCGGACGCCAAAATAAGAGGCGGCACCAGCAGCGGCGGCACCAGGTCGTCACGGAAGCAGCAGCTACAGCCTGAGCAGAAGAATAAGGCGCCGACGACGCAGCCGCAGCAGAAGGACAGAGGGTCCAAACGGCGGTCGAGTGGGCTGGTGCCGTGCGGCAGGAGGACCGATTTCGGATATGCCAAGGATTTCGACAGCCGGTATTCCGTTGGGAAGTTGCTTGGGCATGGGCAGTTTGGGTATACGTTTGTTGCCACCGAGAACGCTACCGGAGAACGGGTGGCGGTGAAGAGAATAGACAAAAATAAGGTAATTCTGCAACCGCATATGCTTGATTTTGTTTCGCGGAGTTTGCAATTTGAGACTAAAATTTTAAGGATGCATACACAAGATAGGGTGTACTACTCTGCAAATTATAGTACAGTTTTTTAGTTCAGAAGATTTGTTGGTAGACAAATATAAGGTAATTCTGCAACCGCATATGTTGATAGATATGGAAGTTTTTCTTTAGCTGGCCTAAGGAATTGATGTGGATTAAGGTAGATTAAGTAGAGACATGATTTGTTGGGACAAAAGTTGTTACTTTGAAATTTCTGATGTTGATTAATGCATTCTATTTCAGCACTGCTACTACACTTAATTTTAGTACAGGTTAAGTGCATGTTGGAGCTGCAAGAGGTATACAACCATTTGACTTTGTAGAATAAATTTGTTGGTGATAAGCAAAAGAATTAACTCTAGAAGGGCTTGTACCTTATCTCTGTGAGCTTTTTATGCGAATGATTCACTCAATCAGTTTGAGAACAAAAGAAAAGATCTTGAAAACCTGGACCCTTAGCAAGTTTATAATGATCTGAAATGGTAGGACTTTATTTAGCACTCTGTAGGATAACCTGAAGAAATAGTTGATATAAATATAGCCTTTGGTTAGTTTTCCATTCAGCAGGATTGAAACTTAGGTCTTAAATGAAAAAAAAAAAAAAGTCATCGAACCAAGCATGTGGGAGCTCTGTTATACAGTTAACTTCAATTATCATGGGTTTATCATGATTTTAGAAGTTCCTGAACTGGTAACAAGCCAGCCACTCCTTTTTTCAACTTCGCCCAAGAGATGGCCCTTCATGTTCTAACGAACATTCAAGCTCCAGAGTATATTTGTATTCTCATTGAAACCATCAAGACTCGAGAATCACAAAATGGTTTTGGGGGGGAGGGAGAGATTTAGCAGGGGAAGCATTTCTTATTAACAACACTTGGATGATGAAGTTGGAGAAATCACTATTAATATCTGAAACAGATATTAATTAATGTATTGATTGGACAATAACTTTGGTGTTCCTTTTAGTCCATACTGGTGGGAGAAGGGTGGGAGAGAGAGAGGGATTAATACCTGGAACCTTAATAACAGTTGTATTTGATGTTGGAGAAATGTCCTGTTTATGCCTGATAAACAATGAATAATATCATTCGACAATAGTTTTTGTAATTTATATTATACCAATTTATCTTAGTTTTATATTTACAATCTTCTAGAAAATTTTCAAAAGTGCTTTAACAATGTTGTAGATCGTGTGAATGAAGATTAAATTTGGGGAATATAGGCTAGCAGGATGAAATTAATATGTTATCTCTCATCATTATCAGCAGCCAATAAACCATTTGGTTGACATTTTTGGCCTTGAGTTCAGAAACTAACATGAGATTATTACTATGTCAACATTGCCATACAGTAGATTCCTTTCAAGGTGATATCACTTTCGTGGGTCTGCTTCAGTGTTTAGAGTCTTTAGACCATATGCTTTTATCACAATCCAAGATTTTTAAGACATGTTAATAACCAGTTAAAGGTCATTTGATTTTAGGATGAGTAAAGCATCAAAAATCCATGAATGTGTGACATGAATTTTCATGGAGCTGTTGGAAGAAAATTGTTAATAAGTGTCATGAGCATATGCTATTACTCATCTTGAATATCTGACTCATAACAGGCAGATGTATCTAGATATGACTATTAAAACTATTTTACATTGCTTAATTAATTCAAATGGCCAAAACAAACAACTGATTGTAAGTATTTAACAGGTTCTTAAGTGTTTTAGTTAGGTGTTCAATCATATTTTTTGTGCCAGGTTGGAATTGTAAATGGATTTTAATCATTAAGTATCTATTGTACAGGGTGATGAATGTTCCATAAAGCAGTCAACTAACATCATTGAATGTGCCATGTCGAGATTATGAATGGATTTTAATGGTTAAGTTCATGACAATGGCATCAGAAGCTGTCAATGAGTTGCAGATGAGCAGCACAAAGTCATAGAACTTATTGGATGATTTTACAAGGATTAAGGATCAATTGGAGAATCTCCTAGTCCATGTCGATAAATTTGAATATCTTTTAGTGCTGCAAAACTAGATTTGACTTTCTTGTTGTTTTTTCTATGAATTATCATGTAAACTAAGTCATGGATTTACATGTTTAAGATCTTGAAATGCATAGCTTCTAAATTAAATGTGCTGGTCAAACCATAATGCAAAGTTTCTCTTTGTTGAATTTTTAAGATCTGTAGAAGATAAGGAATAGGATGACCAATACAGATAATCAAATTATCCTTTTAAGCACATCTTTCTTAGACTCTTCCCGAGATTTATGCTACTATTATTTCTTTAGTTGAGACTAAAGCACGCTTATATGTGCTCATTAGTTACAAACGATCAATGAGTTTGCTGTAAGTAAAACAAAGAAACCTTGAGGTCAGCAGTCAAACACCTCTTCAGATGTTAACTTTGAAGTTCTGTAATTGATCATTGTTTATTTTCAGTCCCACTCAGTGATTGCTACCTGATTAGTTGATCAATGTTCTAGCCAATACAAACTAACAATCTAGAGGCTTCCTTGACCTATTTAAAGTCAACTTTAAGAGCATTTCCCATGATCAATTTCCATTTATATATTGTAAAATGATCTATCTTGAAAATCAAATTTCTTGAGTTTAATGTGTGAATACTCTTGGTAAAGAATCATTATTTCAGAGAATCATCTTTGTTCTTGACTGTTCTCATGAGCTTGAAAGATGTTTCTGGGAGTTCAATGTAAGCCTCAGATTTCTTTCTAACAGTGAACTTCTCACTGTTGAACAAGAAGACCTTGTGAAGCAGTGTGCCTACAAAATCCCTTCATGAAAAATTCTGGAGATGGTGAAGAATGTTGAAGAGGTCTATTGGAAGAATGGACAATGTCAAGTTGAAGGCCAACATCTCTCTCTGTCTCTCTCTCTCTCTCTATATATATATATATATGTATGTATATATGTATATATATATATATATATACACACATATGTATATGTATATTTATATTTATATTTATATTTCACTCTCTGTCCTTTCTATTCTTGTGCCTTGGGTTTCTTACCAGTCCAGCAACCACTGTTAGATATTACCTACTACAGCTTTTTAACAACTAATCTGTTTTTCAGTTCTTAACTTGTGTTTGGTACCTCCTATCCTGCAAAATTTCCAATATGTGCCAAGTGAAAAAATTGCTGAGTGATAGGAAATGTTATAAACAATTACATTGAATAAGTTACCAAAATGTCAAATCAAAACTTTTTTCATCATCTAATTTTTCTACTAAACTTATTTTATTTGGAAAACTTAACAATAAACTAAAACAAAATTTTTATTTTTTTTGCTTGTAATTGAAAAAAGTGATATGCATGACTCCTTAATAACCACATATTAGCTCTGTGAGTACAGGCCATTAAGCATTATATGGTGTCCTCCTTTTACATGTAATACTCACATCTTTAATGGACAGTATTTGTGTGAACTTTACTTTCTTTTCTGGTAGATGGTCCTTCCTATTGCTGTTGAGGATGTCAAGAGGGAAGTGAAGATACTGCAAGCCCTGAAAGGCCATGAAAACGTTGTCAATTTCCATAATGCATTTGAAGATGATTCCTATGTGTATATAGTTATGGAGTAAGTTTCTCTATTGTGTTTTATTTAGTAGCATGTGGAATTATTGCAATACAATATTCAACTCTCAATTCATTTTAAGTTGCAAACTTTCCCTTTTTTCTGTTGAACACAATTATCAGTATGAATAATGAAATAAAGATCGATGATGTTCTTTTTTTTGACAATTTTAAGGATTTATAAGATGTCTAGTCAACATAGATGGATGGTATTTTCTTATCTTTGATTAGTAGCAAGGAACTGACATGTTCACTTATCTTTAAATTATCATGAAGGATCACCAAATGCGAGGTCTGATCTTGTCCTTTTGTTTTTATCCACCTTTTATTTTAAACCTGATATTCATTCTTTTAGATTGAATATGCTCCTGATATTTCTCCTAAATGTCAGAATATGCTTTCTAAAAAATCTGGTTATTATATCAGAAATGATAGGATTAATTTGTTGGATTTGATTTGTATGCCTAGTTCTTGTTAATATTATCTGTTTCAACATCCTCATTCAAACTTTATGTTGAAATTTGAGACATTAGACACAATCATATAAAAGCTAATTCACAAATTTATTCTGGTTAATTTGTTCTATAGTCAAACTTGTGACTGAATATGCTTTCTTTGATATTGATATCATGTTTGTTTTCTATCACTTTATCAGGTTATGCGAGGGAGGGGAATTATTGGATAGGATATTAGCCAAGTAAGATTTCTTAGCATTGTGAAAGTTAAGGCTTTGATACTTCCCATTTATCTTCTCTGAGAATTAAAAAACAATTAGTGTTGAATAAATCATGTGTGATGGCTATAATATGAGTCTTTGAACATATTTGGCTGTCATTTTTTAATATATTCATCATCTGTTTTAAGCTCCGAGTATTCACTTCTCCAGCCGTAGTAAAACTTGGAAAAATAAAAACTGTTTCTAAATTGATGTTATCTTCCCAGAAAGGATAGTCATTACACTGAGAAAGATGCTGCAATAGTAGTACGGCAGATGCTTAAAGTTGCAGCTGAGTGTCATTTGCATGGTTTGGTACATCGAGACATGAAGCCTGAGGTAAAATCTGAATGAATCTAACAGGATTTCTAAATTTCCTTTTAAAAACCTAGTGAAGTTCTCTCGATGTTCGACTTTGAAAGCATTGTACATGTATCTGCAGAACTTTCTTTTCAAATCGACTAAAGAAGACTCATCTCTAAAGGCAACAGATTTTGGCTTGTCTGATTTTATAAAGCCAGGTTTGTTTTATGATGGTCCTGTTCAATCTTAGTGAAAGTTAGTCTTAAAGTTTCAATACTAAATATTTTGTTCAAAGAGTTCTTGAGAAATTTACAATGGCTTGTTACAGGGAAGAAATTCCATGATATTGTTGGTAGCGCATATTATGTTGCTCCTGAGGTTTTAAAGCGGAAATCTGGCCCTGAATCAGATGTTTGGAGCATAGGGGTGATCACTTATATTCTTCTTTGTGGGAGACGTCCATTTTGGGACAGAACTGAGGATGGGATATTTAAAGAGGTAAATTTGCATTTTGATTTGTAAGGTTATAATAGATAAGTGTGCTAATATTTCCCAAATTTTTTATTTATTAAAACTATTGCATACCTGATTCTCTTAAGGACTGTACTGTTGTCGCATGACTCTGGAAAATTTTTCCTACGTTAAAAGCATTATGATTTAAATTTCATAGGGTTAGCCTCATTAAATTATGTCTATGCATTTGTTCAAAAATTTTCTTCCTTAAAGGAGTAAATTGATGTGAGTGGTTTCTGGCCAATTATGAACTTTGTGAATATTGCTTATTTTGTAGTCCAGCGTGGATTATATGATCCTTCTCCACTTGTATTTATAGATCTCAAAAGTCTTCTAAGTGTGAAGTGTGAACTATTAAGTGTATACTATGTTATTGAAAAAATGTTTTGTTTAAATTAGTCATTGTGGAGGAAAAATATCTTTGTTTCTTAAATCACTCACAAAAGACATGATGCAAAATTTTCTTGGTTGGGTCATTGTCTCATGGTATCGTGAAAATGCGGTATTGTATTGTTGCAGCAGTAGCCCCTTTAAATAGTTCCTGGAAGAAGACCATAAACCAGGCTTCTATTAGGCCTTAAGGGGCACCCCAAGAGAAATCAGTATTCTTGGAGCAGAATTATCCTAAAGAAAAGAGCTCCTCAAATCAAGGAGATTTGATTAACAGAGTTCATTGATGCTTGAAGATTGGATGATTTCAAGATTGAGATGCCCAAATTAGAATTGGATCATGTAAATCCATCATTGAAGTCCAAAAATTCATGTCCAGCAAAATGTGTTGGAGATTAAAACTTGATCAGCCACTTTTTTTAAAGACTATGATCTTTTAGAACATGAAAGAAAACCAAACAAAGCTGTTAGTAGATTTTCTACTTGTCCTTTATGACAAAGGAGATCCAAGACACCTAATACAATTCCAAGGCACACAACAAATTTGGGACCCACAAGTCATATGCCATGCGTTATCCTTTTTCTTTCCTTTGGCCTTGTTTGGTGAAATTTGAGTGGATATTGAACAAGCATCTTATTTTTTGAGAGAACAGCTTGGGAACCTTGGTAAAATGAATAAAAAATTCATGATCCACTAGGTTATAAGTACATTTTTGGAAATGAAATTCATTTTTCATCCTCTTTTACTTAAGTGTAATGGAAATTACCCTAGTTGATAAAGTACTTTTTATGCCAGCATATTTCAGTAGGTCTATATAGGAATAACTAAAAGGTTATGTATGTCCTTTTGCAGCATATCTTTTTCTTTTCCATTTTTAGCATAAAATATTTTTTCCTTTCTATTTGCAGAAAATATAAGTATATTTGTTGCTGGTTCGCAGGTGCTAAGAAACAAGCCTGATTTTCGTCGGAAACCATGGCCTACAATAAGCAACAGCGCCAAGGAATTTGTTAAGAAGTTATTAGTAAAGGATCCTCGTGTGAGACTGACTGCTGCTCAAGCTTTATGTATGTGTTCCACCTTCAGTCCCTGATGTCAGTGCTTTAGTATCACTCTCCATGCTTTTTTCAATTAAAAAGGAAAACATTTCAACATTGATGCTTGATCTTGCTGCATTGTTGTTAAGTTTCTCAAATGCAGTTATTATGAACAATCTATCCCCTAGTTAATGGAATCTTCTATAAGTTATCATCATTCAGTTACATTCACTAATAAATTGCCTTCTGATTGATGTGCATCTCTGCAGCCCATCCATGGGTGAGAGAAGGGGGCAATGCATCAGAGATACCATTGGATATCTCAGTTCTAGCAAATATGCGAAAGTTCGTAAAGTATAGCCGTCTAAAGCAGTTTGCACTGAGGGTAAACAATATTGCACAAGGAGTTCTACTTTGATATTATTTTCGAAAAAAAATTCTTTTATAACCTAATTCATTTTTTAAGCAGGCAATAGCAAGCACTCTTGATGAAGATGAGCTAGCAGATCTTAAGGACCAGTTTCAAGCAATTGACATCGATAAAAGTGGCTCAATAAGCCTTGATGAAATGAGACAGGTTGGTCTTCTTAAAATACTTCTTTTGGAGTGTTGTGATTCTGGTGCTGGAATGACAAAATTTAGCGTTTTCTTGAAAATTGCTCTGTGTAACTTGCCAAACACATATCTTTTTTCATTCTTTAACTTTCTTTTTTTGCTTTATGCAACTCTTCTGATGTGCTTGCTGATTTTAGGATTGCTTTATCCAAGTTTCATTGAGAACCTAGGTTTCAAGGATTTCTGAGGGGCAACAACTTGTTGCAATGGATGTGAATTTGGATCATAGATGTTTTAATCTATGGATTCTGAAGAAGACTTTGTTCACACTTCATACCCTATTTTTGTGGTCAATTTAATTGTAGCATATTGTGATGTTAGTCAACTTCTGCAAAAACTTCCTGTTAAAAGAAGTAATTAGCATTAGTTTGGTGTCTATAAATCAGCATATGCTTAGCAAGGAAGATTTAAGGGCTAAAACTCTTATGTCAATGCACCATTATGGGAATCTCCTACTGCTGGACAACAATTTTGAGTATTAGTTGCTTGTTTGGAATTGTGCTTTCTCCTCAGTTTCAACACATATCCCTTTTTTGGACTTTTGTAGTTAAGTTGGGTAGCAATTAAATCATTTTAATGTATATCTTTATATTCCTATCATTTAGATCCTTATGGTTGGATAGCATTTAAGGAGCACTGCAGCAGTAATATGTTTCTTTTGTTTTACTCTGGATTTTGTTTTTTCTAAAATTATAGATATACTTTTGCAACAAAAAAAATGTAGATAAACTTTCTTTCATGCTAAATGTCTTTATTATGTTCATTTGAGCAGGCTCTTGCCAAGGATATCCCCTGGAGATTAAAGGGACCTCGTGACCTTGACATTCTTCAAGCGGTAAGTTTTAATATATATCCATACATACATACATACATACATTATATATATATATATATATATATATGAATGCTATGCTATTTGCTAATTCCCTTGCCGATGTTTGTGTTCTGTGAAAAGATAAATACAAATGAAAACCCAAAATGAAAGATGTTAAAACAAATTTATACTGGTTAATACTGGGGGTTCTCAATTTGAAATTTACATTTTCATACATTGATGGTAGTAAGAAGATTCAAGATTTTGTACAATGTTTCAGACCAATAAATATTGATTACCTTATTGTGCTAATTAATACTGTAGTTGTCTCTGCTTCAATATCGTATATGCTAATATGTGTTAACGGATGGACTGATACTTCATGTTACTCTGCAGATTGATAGCAACACCGATGGACTTGTTGACTTCACTGAATTTGTTGCAGCAACTTTGCATGTGCATCAGATGGAAGAGCATGATTCTGAGAAATGGCGTTCACGTTGTAAAGCAGCTTTTGAAAAATTTGATGTGGATAGAGATGGATACATTACACCGGAGGAACTTAGAATGGTAAATTTTGGTTGGCCTAATCCGTGTCTAGAGTTTCGTAGAGTTCTCCAGAAAAACAATTCTTTTGCCAACCAGGCAAAGTCCCATTAGTTGGTTCACCTTGAAAGTGGTTTTAGGTTCAAATCCATTCGGTGGTAGTCCCTAAGCATTTGACCCAAGTAGTCTCATCAAAAGAAAGAAAAATCTACAAGTACACTAGGCATGGTTCCATCTTCTCCATGTCTTAATGTTGAAACAGTAAGCCAAAATATGATAGTCTACCACCATAAAATTTTTAAACTCTAGAAATTCTTTCACTATGCCATATGAAGCTTTTTTTCTAACTAGAAGTAGTCTACAGATTGTCTATGGAATAGACTAATATCGTATTCAGCAACAATTTCTAATTGGCAATCTGTGTTTTATTGCAGCATACAGGATTGAAGGGTTCTATTGAACCATTACTGGAGGAAGCTGATATCGACAAAGATGGCAAGATTAGCTTGTCTGAATTTCGTAAGCTCCTAAGAACTGCAAGCATGAGTTCCAATGTTCCCAGTCCATCTGGTGTAAGAAATCCTCAGAAGTTCTAAGTGATAAAGGCGCCTTTAAGAGGAGATCAAGATTGGCAGGAGTTCTAAACGGTTGCCATCTTCACCATACTTGTGTTACATACTATGGATTCTTCACCGACACTTCTCAAGCTTCTTATGAAGAGCTAAGAAAGGTTAATGTTCACCATACTTGTGGTTACATACTATGGATGCTTCACCGACACTTCGCAGCTTCGTATGAGAGCTAAGAAAGGTTAATGTTTCCTTCTCACCATGGCTGCAGTTCAGGGTAGCTGTTAGAGATAGAGTTCATCATAAAAGGAACTGCAATGAATCATATACCATTGATGTAGTAATTTCGTGGCATGCATTGTACATTATGTTGCTGAAAGTTGAAAGATTCCACAGACTCAATCCTCTCTCTCTTCACTCACATAATGGATATGTGAGTGTGGTACATACGGCCAAGATAATTGTTCATCATCAAGATAGTTCTTCCATTTCCCTTTTTTTTTTTTTTTTTTTAAATCCCATACTAAGCATAGAGGATTTCTTCTTTTATCTTTTCTTCGACAGTACTTCTGGTTGATCATTTTTACATCTTCATGGTATATAGTTTGGTCATTTTTCTTATCCAAGTAATGCGTGATGTAGTAGTTTCAACGGTGGGATTGCCTCTCGTCTGTAATAACAGTGAGAACAGCGTGTTCTTATTCAGGGTTCGATTACCGCAAGCCTTACCGTCCTTGTTGCGTGGCTGGCTTGGTGTAAGTCTCACGGTAGCTTGTTCCGTGGGCATAAGTGCATGGAGGTTTTGCGACGTGTGGAACTTTTGTTGGGATATTAAATTTAATATTATGATTAGATGTGATTTTTGTTTAAAATTTTTAGTCAAGATTGTAGTTCCTATCGAAGTTGGGATTGAAGTCTTGAGTCTACTAATATTTTATCGAAAAAAAGGTTTGACGTTTTTGGTCGCATTAGATCTTTAAAAGATATATCAAGAGAATTAGAGGATCCAACAGAAAATCCTAGAGAAAAAAAAAAGAGATAAATAAACAAAAAGAAATCAAAGACATTAATATGATTATGTGAAAACTTACTCACAATATTGATGAAAAATAAATTAAATCAAATATTCTGATTGGGTATCCTATATTATTCACACAAATACGAGTCAATGACAAGTAGAGTACTCCCCACCTCATATCTATACTTGCCCATTAATACATGGATAAGTAATTAGGCTCAAACATTAGGTAGAATAAACTTTTATTATTCAAATTAGATTGGGTGAATCGTGATTGAATTTATTATGATCTAATTAAAAAATTTTAGTTGAATTGAATCAAATGAAATATCTCCTCGTTCAATAGTAATAACTCCTCGATGACCTCACTCATTACGCACACACACAATCCCTAATCATAGGTGGTGCCACGGTAGTTGTTTGACTTTTATGATCATTGGTCCTTCTCTCTCCACCAGCAAATGATGATTACTCTAGTAACAACTAGACGACTACAAATGACAAACATTCGGCAATGATTCCTCGACATTCTTTTCTCTTTCATCTTTTTTCCTTATGTATAATCTCTTCTCTCTCCTATCTCTTCTTGGTTTCTCCCATTATCATAGCACCCCTGCCCCCTCATCGAAATGGATACAATCGCCTATCCTCTTGTTGTAGTTATCCCTACCCACCTTGTAGCCCCCTGCCCCTCCCGTCGTTCCTTTCTCTTATCCTTCTCTATCTTCCCTTGGCTCTCACGTGGGTTATGATAATTTTATTTTTATTTATATCTAATATATTTATCATTTGTTATATATAAATTTTAGTACCATTAATTAGGTTTGATAATAATTTTATTTTAAAAAATTAAATAAATTAATTAGAATGATATAGAGAACTCCTGATTTCGTTGCCCATCTAAATGGAGAATGAGACATGGATGAGGGATTAGACAGGGATGGGGACGAGAGAAGTATTTCCCATCTTACATATTCCGTTGATATTTCTAAATCTAACGTTGATATTTCTAGATCGCGAGTTGGTATCTAACATATTAAATCAAATGAAATTGTGTCCATTAAAATCACATAGACAATGCATATTAAAGATATTTACAAATTTATTGATGATACTTAATATAATCTTGATTGCAATCAGCTCACATGGTTTATTTTGTATAGCCACATTTATATGGGTTTTATCTATCTTTTATTGTTGATATTAATCTCTAGAAAGAAATGTGCGTTCTATACAAGCGAACAAGAATTCTATAGGGCGTCTCACAATATAGACCTAAGCATTTGAAATCCCTCTGCTTTCAGCAAGACTATTGAAGGTGAAGAAGAAATGAAGCAGCAGCATTAGCTTTTCAACCGGTTACAGAAATATGAGTTGACATACGTCGAAGTATATCAATGCAACGAGTGACCCGAATACAATGCATCTCAGTTAAAGCAAAAACTGGATACAGAGATGATGAGGTAGGCCTACACGCCTACCTCCCACGGAGAAGAGCCTTCTCGGCGGTGTCCACCTCCTCCAAGATGCGGGCCTTGCGCTTGGCGGGAATGGGCGCCGTGGGGCCGAAGCTTATGTAGTGGCCGGAGACGGCGTTGAGGGCGGAGTACATGTCCCTGAAAGAGGCGCGGCCCAGCAGGGCCTTCTCCCTCCTGTACTTGGCCACCCAGGTGTTGGAAGCTTCCCGCAGCTCCGCCACGGCCACCGCCACGTTCGGGTCCTTCTTGTCCATGCCGACGGTGGTGCGCACCTTGTTGATCACCTCCGCCGTCTCCCTCACGTACTCCTCGTCCGACGTGGCGAGCGCCGGGGGTGCTGCCGGAAGGAGCAGCAACGTCGCCGAGGTCGACAGGGCCAACGCCAGTTCCCGACGGCCCGTCATGGCTCGGCTGCCGGATGTGGCGGTGGGCGGAGATAAAGATGAAGAATCAAAAGGCCGGGAGGAAAAGGAGGTGAGTGGTGGCGTTGGCTTGGAGGTGGGTGCGGTCAGGAGAGAAGAACATGCCATCATGGCGCTGCCTCGATCTGCACCAGCCTACCACTAGTCTCTGCTGGTTTGGGCCGACTGTTTGGAACACAAGGACGAAGCAGGGAGAGAGTGACCGTTGCAGGGAGGCAAAGGATAAGGGAAGTCCAAGTGGTGGTCTGGGCTTCCGAGAGCATCGAGGGAGAAGATAAGGGAGAAGGGTTACGAGTGCCACGTTGGCTTATCACCTTGCTCTGAGTTGTAATCTTGGGGTTGGGTTTGGGCTGGTCATGCGGGGCCTGCAGTCTTCTTACTCCACGAGTAATGCATAATACTACCATAGTAAGAGATTGTTAATTAAAACAGTGGAAATAATTAATTCCAAAACTAATTCTGATCTTACCAAATCAGATCTCGCCACAGCCTCTTTGCTTCAGCTCCATAGGATCGCTTCCCACCATATATACAAAAATAAAATAATAAAAAAACAACATTGAAATAACAACTATGGTTGCTGCTGCTTTTGTATATACAACAGAGAGCCTAAAGACGAATACAGAGATCTCCAATCTAAAAGTTGACACAGAGACGAGTGGCGTATCCGTGTTTAACTGATCATCGATGGATACTGGATGGCCGATCACCAACCACTAGTCTTCCCCAAAATATTTCTCCTCGGCATCATAATTAGCTTCCCGGAGCCAGTGATCGTCCAATCTCTCGTCATTGTCTATCAGAGAATAATCGATATAAGCAGTATCCTCTCCCGCCAGAAACTTCTGCTGCATTACATGAGTGAACTGTTCCAGTAGATCTTGCATCTCTTCCGCGGACAGTGTTTGCTCCAAGGGCCCTGCAGCAGCTGCGCTCGCACAAGTGTCATGGGTGTCTGGGTTAAGCATCTGCACCGAGGGAGTATTAGAAAGACCAATTCACATCGATTCATATAATAGCTTCTTTATGAGAACTATATATAAACTTGACAAAAGCAAGCCCCGTTTACATTCTTTCATCACGATGGCAAATGAGGCGCCGATGGGGTTCCAGAATAACAATCTACAAGCTAGTATATGCAAGGATGGCATGTGAACATTGAAAACCAAACAAATATTGAAGATAACCTAGCAACATCTCTATAGGCAATCAACTACATATCTAAACATTATTGTCAGAGCTACACTATGTATGTATATATATCAACTGCACACACACACACACAAACATATATAAATATATATATATGAACACCTATCAACATGTGTATGCTAACCGGAATCAGTATTCACTTTAAAATTTGACTAGTTTTGTACTTTGGTATCTCTAGTTGGATTTTGTCAATTAAGTTATTGCAAGAATAGTGTTACCAGAATCACATGTGAATGTGAGGTGGCTTGGTCATGAGGCATCGAACAGAAGAATAGAGAACACAGAAACATGATGAACTATGCTTGATATATAACCCAACTTGATTCTCGCATCAGAGCATCAATGCTTACTGAAAAATCGAGAACCAAGTACACAAATCACCAACTATAAACATGACCACTTCTGTGGGTTAAAACTTCAAGGATCTAGACTCGAGAATCTTGTATACAACTAGTCAATGACTCTGTGTGCAAGTATCGAATTTGTCGAGGAGACAGAATGGAGATGCAGAGACACAGAAGAATAGTATGATACATGCAATGAGTGTAAAATAGGCACAAAGTTGGGGACGAGGAGTGGGTTGGTGGTGGTGGAGAAGAAGAGGAGGAAGAAGAAGATGGTGACGATGACATGGTTTTAGAGGAACCCAAATTTGGGGACTCACGAGAGCATGACTTCAGGTTCAAGAAATGATATCTTGGCTACTTATATTGCTTTCTTTCTTCCCTTGTGACTCTTTCTTTTGTATTTTGTTATATTATTTGTCGAAGCAGGTTCAGAACAATCTATCAAAATTGTCATTGCCAAGCGGTGAGACTGAAACATATTATAAAAACTGACATACAAAATTACACGAAATTAATCTTTCCAATTGATAACATGAAAATTATATGAAATTGATCTTACTCCAATGATTATCTTTCTGTTGATTGTCATTCTCTTTCGTAAACATTAGCAATTCTTTACTGCTCCTGGGGACCAATATATCAATTCCTTTGTGATACAATCAAAGAAAAATAGTATGATACACGTAATGTGTGAAATAAATCCTGAAGAAGTTTTAGGATCATTGAAGGATCTACTTCACATGTGATTATCATTTGATAGTGGAAGAGTTTGATAAACATCTAAGTCATGGATATGCTTTTGATGTCTGTTGTGGGTGTCGATGTGAGAATCCATTGTACAGGCATACTCGATTCAAGTCAGTTTAGTTATAACCAAAATGCTGAACTCAACCAAAACCTTTGGTTTTCTAGTGTTCAGTACCAAAACTAACAGAAACAAGATCAAACTAATGTTCTAAGACGGATTTGTTCAGTTTCTTCGTTCCAAGGTGAAGAATTGATTGATAAAGATTATGTGTGAAGCATACTAGCGAAGGTGCCATTGGAGATGACAACGACAAATGTTGATCCTGATGACATCACAAACATACATGGACCAGAAGAGCATGTTGATCCTGATGACATCACAAGCATCCATGGACAAGAAGAGCATGTTGGATATGAATCAACATCTTCAAAATTTGCCACCACTTCTTCAACCTCAGGTGGTTATTGGAACCGGTGGCATCAAGATCCATTTATCCTATTCCACAAAGAGGGAGACGTGAGCAACAAACCAGAGGTACTCAACTCAAGGTTCCTGGAAGAAGAGGATAGGACCTTTATTTGGGGAGTGATGCATGTGTGCAAGGACTGCTCTTTGGACCAATCTGACCACCATTTGAGTCACAGAAATGTTCTCTCTGCTTGCAAGAATAAGGTTTTGTATATTGATCCTACTCAAATCCAATGCCGTGTACGAGTGATTGAATATTGGAGGTTAATCGAGAATAGGAATCTGAAATGCATAAAGCATCTTGGGAACTCTAAAAGAACAAGGCCATAAATGAAGTTCAAGGTGGTTGCTGGAAGAGAGAAAAAGGATTTCAGGGATTACATGGTGCAGTTCACTAGCCACTCCAGTGGTAGGTAAATAGATTTGAAGACCAAATCATAAGAGAATATATTTGTTATCTTATATCACAAACCAAAACTGACCAAACTTGCAACTTAAACTAAACAGCACACTCTTAAGTTTGGTATAATTTTCTGGTTTCTTCAGTTCACATGTACAGCTCTAATTGCGTGCAAAACAACTCATATTATACAATTTAACAACTTTCTAGAATAACATGCCTAAGTATTAATAACAAGAACGTCGAACAGACAAAAGCATATGCCTGATTATACAGCGTAATTTTATTAGTTAGACATGTAATTAATGAAACCATACAGGTAAGGTAGACTACTGGACCGCATGAACAAGTCAAAATTATATAGTACCAACAATTACAACATCAAGAGCGAAGAATCTCACCGACATTATCCTTTGTCACCAGGTTAAAAATAATAAACAGGTTAAACAGCTTCCATCTGTGAAGTTGGAGATCAGTCCAGAGTTGAGTTATTCCAAGTAAATTACCCTATATATCATTCTTCTTTTTTTAATCGCTTTCAAGGAGATAGGATATTCTTAAAGTAGTTGCTAACTAAGATTAGACCATAACTCAGCCAGTCAGGATAAGTTTCCAAGATGATAGTTTCCAGATACACCAAAACAAAAGAATGAAATAGAAAAGAACAAAACATCCAAAGCACTTCTCACTGTCCGTCAGCCAAAGGGTTAGGATTTGTGAACAGATGAAAATTGAGGACTACTAATGGTTGTAAAGCTTATGCCGATATCTCATTGGACACTGAATTGGACAACCTTAGAAAGCAAAAAGAAAGATGATGTATCAACATTAAATGGGTTGCTACAACTGCATCAAACACCATGCACATTACAGCCAAAAGCATGAATGTTGAATGGACGAATTTTGCACAGTCCAAAAATTAGCAAAAGAATATATCATGAATATTCAAGGAATAAATAACTTGTAGAATTCAATTGCTCGATTTAGTAACATTTTAAGAACTCTTCTCTTCCAATGAACAAATTCAGAATCGAGGAAAAAAGTAAAAGACTGTGAAAACAAGTGCTTCCATTAAAAAAATAAAAAATTGTGGAAGTTAATGACTGGTCCATATGAAATACAGAGATATCATCCAATTTAAGATAAGAATATAGAGACATAATCTTTCAAAGAAAAACTTATTGAGAGGAAGACATAAATGAAGGATCTCGTAGAACATGAACTAAAAAACTAAATACCAAGAATTGGTTCACAAAGGAATTAACATATTGGTCCCCAGGAGCAACAAAGAATTGTTTAATGTTTATGAAAGTGAATAGCAATCAACAGAAAGATAATCAGCTGGAGTAAGATCAATTTCGTGTAATTTTCATGTTATCAATTGGAAAACTAATCTAGGCAATGGAATATCAATTTGAAAGATTAATTTCGTATAATTTTGTATGTCAGTTTTTATAACACGTTCCGGTCTTACTGTTTGGCAATGACAATTTTGATAGATCATTTCGAACCAGTTTTGTCAAACAATATAACAAAATACAAAAGAAAGAGCCACAAGGGAAGAAAAAAGGCAACATAAATAACCAAGATAACATTTCTTGAACATGAAGTCATACCTCTGGCGAGTCCCCAACTTTGGGTTCCTCTAAAACCATATCATCATCACCATCTTCTTCTTCCTCCTCCTCGTCCTCCTCCTTTTCCTCTTCCTCTTCCTCCTCCTCCTCCTCCTCCTCCTCCTCTTCATCTTCTCCACCACCACCAACCCACTCCCTCTTATCAACCCCCAAGCGCTGCTGCTCCCCTCTGATCTTCTCCACCAGCATGGCCTCCTCGCATCGGCGCATCAATGTCTCCGACCACCGCTCTCCGGGCCTAGAAAGGCTCCTCCCGGCGGGGTCCTGGAACTTGCCCAGGTATTCGTGGTGGAGATAGGGTTCCCGTTCCCTCATGGCATCCTCCGAGAAGTACTCCCCGTCTTGAACCAACCGCTCCATATAGGCCCTCCGGCGATTCTTGACCGTCACCGACCTGGTCCGGTCGTCCTCCGCCGTGGGATTCCGGCCTCGGCGGAGCCGGTTGAGGTGCCATCCCACCTCGTAGTCCTGATTCAACTTCTCGAACTCGCGGAGCTCGTCGGAGGTAAGCTCGGAGCCGTACCGCTCTAAAGGGCGAGATCTAGGGTTACGGTACGTTGACAGGTAAGGAAGGGATGGGGTAAGCGTACCGAGGAAGATGGGAGCGTCGCGGGAGAGGAGATCGAGGAGGGCGGACTTGCGCTGGACGTGGTCGGGGGCCTCGCGGTGCATGGCGCCGGGGAAGTAGAGGCCGTCGACGGAAGCCAGGCGTTCCGAGATGCCTTCCATGGCCGAACGCTCCATGGTTGCGCTCGCTTTCTGAGAAGAGGTTTTGGTTTGTAGGGATACTTATAGAGGGTCGGTGATCGGTGGCGGCGGCCGGGGATCGATCGAGGCCTTTGCGGGTCGGACTCGGAGGGCGCGCCTCTTTCCGGGTCGCGTGTGGGACGTCACATTGGATCACATCGCCCGCAGTCAGATTTGGGGTCAATTGGGGCGGTCAATGCAACATCAATTTGGGTCAATTTCAGATCGAACTTCATCGGACCCGCTCAATAATCCATTCGGACTCGCAATTCCTAACATGTCACTTGAATTTTAATAACAATATAAAATATATAAGTTAAGCATTAGTTCTAAACTGATATGCGATGGTGGTAAATTTATCAAATAGATAATTTAATCATAATTATCATTCAAAATCACATGATATTAGATAAAAAGAGTCAAGCAAATTGGAGGAACGATAAACTCAGGCTAGATTGGAGATGTCAGGAGTAATTTATCACATATTTATATTGCACCCCTTAAAGTATATTTATAATAATATCAAAATTAAATTATATTTTAAAAACTTTCACACATAAAAAAATTATCTCATTGGGTATAGTATATGATTCGAATTCAGTCAATTCATTAAATTCGTCAGTTCTTTAAATCATCTGAGTCATTCGAGTTCTATGCTAACCTCATATTATGGATGTCACTTGGAGCGAGTTGCGCGTATGATTGGAACGTAAACCTAAGTATTATTTATTTATTTTTTATTTATTTCTTTTGCAATAGAGTAATTTTAGGACATATCTATAAATAATTTCAAAAGAGATATTATATTAACACAAATTATGGACATAAATTTTTTTATATCTTTTATTTCTTTCCTTTCCACTAGGTTGAAGGATTTGGTCGATATTCACAAAAGGAGGGTTGATACTCTTTCTAACTTGATCTATACTCTTATCTTCTTATAAGAGGAGGAAAATGATAAACAAAAGGAGCTAAATGCAAAGTAGAAGTATGTCCAAAAGTAAAAGAATCGATATGGAAAATATTTAAATCAAATTATTAGAGCACGATAGGTACACTTAAAATATCTATAAATCCTAATCTAAATTCAATTCATATAAGTTTAGATAAATTTAAATATTAAAAAAATCATATTTATCATCATTAAGAGTGTTAATGAATAGAATACCCATAAAATTAATCATGCTCTATTTAATTACTAAAGTAAAAATATGATTTAAACGATATCAAAGAAACTCAAATAACCAAAAAAAAAATCTATTTTTAATTATATTTTACTTAATAGATTGAAAATAATCATACCCCAGAGTATCACTCAAAAATTACATCCATGAGAGAAGAGGGAACAACCTGAAAAATCAATCCTCATATGAGACAGAGAAAAAAAAAATCATGAGTAGATTCAGCATCCACTTTATTTATCATCTTTACCAAGAGGACACAGATAAATAGTGTCATGTTCTAATCTTTGCAATCTACCAATCCAAATTTGACATGGACCAGACAAACAAACGGCAACGGGCAGCAAAATCCGACATGTACCACCGCGAATTTGACGTGGACCACAACAGCAAACGGCCCCGTCCCACCTGCCTTATCCTTGCGCGTAAGCAAGAGCACGAGCGGGCCCCCACTAACTGCCCCATCGCTGCTTCCACCGACCATAGTGGGGATGCTGGTCTGGTTCACACGACCACTGCCTTCAACGAATCAGTACAGTACACTGCGTGGAATCTACAAAAGATATAACGAATCTGCTGCACTGCAATTGCATCCACGTGGCATTGTTCTAATGCATGCACTGTCGCATATCGACCTTTATATCTACTGCATTAAATGACCAAACCACTTTTACAGATTTACAGCGAGATCCTGCGTACCATTAGCTCCATCCACTAGAAACTTGCGCTGCTGGGCGTAACCAAGTTGTCGGGATGGTTGTGTTGCGAGTACCATTCCCCCTCTTGATTTGTTCCTCATTGCAGCAAATCGCTGGTAGTGGGACACCATATCAACGCAAACTGTCGATGTACGAGAAGAAAAAGGGCATGATGTCACCGAACATATCTCTATTCTTCTTGGCTCCTCTGCTAGGGAGAAGGCATTGCTCTTTATTAACAAGAGGAGGCGTGGCACCTTCCCCGGTCTCTTCTCTCCATCCTGCTCGATCTCTCTTCTTCGTAGGAGGAGGAGAACGAGAAGCAAAAAAGAATCCCGAGACGAAGGATCCAAAAAATCGATCGAGCAAGTTAGGACATGGAATCAGAGTCGAAAATGGCGGAGATAGAACTGCAGCAACCAGACCGTGGAGAGAAGAATGATGCAGCGCCGCAATCAATCTTCGCCAAAGCCCAGCGTGCTATCAATCTTAAAGTACATGATCGTCCAATCTTCGGTCCTTGCCCGTTCTATTCAAGTTCTGAGTTTTCCCCCATTGCATGTTAGCTTAAAGCTTTTTAGTGTTGATTTCTCAAGTGCATGAAGAGCAAACTGAAAATAAAATTTAGGAGAAGAACTATTATTTGATTTCACAGTGAAAGGTAGAAAAGCATGCAGGCTTAAGAAGCATTTAAAATGTGTCGTACAATAGAACGCATTTCAAGAAGATACTATCTAATTGATTCTGCTCTATGATCACCTTCGATGAAGTTGTTTGATGAGAGGTAACGGCAACTTGGTAATGAGTTCCATGCAGTTCGAAGATGTGGTGTACAAGATCAATACGAAGGAGAAGCGCGGGGAGAACAAGGGAAAGCAGCGGGAGAGGGTGATCCTTAATGGGATTTCGGGTACAGTGTATCCGGGGGAGATGATGGCGATTCTCGGGCCCTCGGGGAGTGGGAAGACGACGTTGCTGACGGTGCTTGCCGGCCGCGTGGCACGCACTCAACGCCTCACCGGCAGCGTCACCTACAACGGGAAGCCCTTCTCCAGCTCGCTCAGGCGCAGGATGGGGTTCGTGATGCAGGACGACGTCCTCTACCCGCACCTCACCGTCACGGAGACCCTCGTCTTCACCGCGCTCCTCCGCCTCCCTGGGACCCTCTCGCGCCGGGAAAAGGCCGAGAAGGCGGAGGCCGTTATCGAGGAGCTCGGCCTCACAGCGTGCCGCGACAGCATCATCGGCGGCCCCTTCGTGCGCGGGGTGTCCGGCGGAGAGCGCAAACGGGTGAGCATCGGCCAAGAGATGCTCATCAACCCGAGCCTGCTGTTTCTGGACGAGCCCACCTCGGGTCTCGACTCCACCATTGCCGGGCGAATCGTGTCCACCCTAGCGGACCTCACCAAGGGCGGCAGGACCGTGGCGATGACCATCCATCAGCCTTCGAGCCGCCTCTTCTACATGTTCCACAAGATCCTGCTGCTGTCAGATGGTAACGCCGTATACTACGGCAGAGGTAGTGAGGCCATGGGCTATTTCGCAAGCATCGGTTACTCCCCTGCTATGCCCATGAATCCTGCCGACTTCCTTCTCGACCTCGCTAACGGTACGTGGCCGCTCACTTCATCACGCTAACCTTTCGGTAAGGATGGGACTGACTCGGTGCTACTGTGAGTGCAGGCATCTCCTTCAATGAAACAGTCGAAGGTACAGCATCTACTAAAGAAGCTTTAGTGGATGCTTATAACCACCACTTGCGTGGGAAGGTTGCAGAAGAGCTTTCAGGCCTGAGCCAACAACTTGAGCAGCAGCAACACGAGGCGGAGAAGATGACGAATCAGTGGTGCACTACTTGGTGGCAACAATTCACGGTGTTACTGCAAAGGGGACTCAAGGAAAGAAGGCATGAAAGCTTCGCCGGGATAAAGGTGGCACAGGTGATGATATCAGCTCTCATCGGAGGAATCCTATGGTATGGTTCGGCAGGTCACATCCAGGATCAGGTCCTCTTTCTTCACTCGCATGATCGACACCATTTTATCTAGCAGCGAAAGAATCAGCAAACCTTCTACTGTTTACATGAGCTTCCGTGATCCTTCGTGCAGGCAGGGCTTCTCTTCTTCATCGCTGGATTCTGGGCTTACTACGCATCGTTCCAAGCAATATTTACATTCCCACAAGAGCGCACCATGCTGAGCAAGGAGAGGTCCTCCGGAATGTACCGGCTGTCGTCCTACTTCATCGCCAGAACGTTGGGGGACCTGCCCATGGAGCTCATCCTCCCTATCGCCTTCGTTACCATCACGTACTGGTTGGGCGGCCTCAAACCTGTGGCGACCAGCTTCTTAATCTGTCTCTCGGCCTTGCTGCTGAGCGTGCTGGTGGCGCAGAGCCTCGGGCTGGCGATCGGGGCGTTCGTCACGAACCTCAAGTCCGGGTCGGCGTTCTTAACGGTGCTCATGGTCATCTTCCAGCTCGCCTCCGGGTTCTACGTGCAGAACATCCCGCCCTTCATTTCGTGGGTCAAGTACGTCTCCTTCAACTACTACACATTCAAGCTGCAGATAGCGTCGCAGTACTCTCCCACCGACACATACCAGTGCACTCGCACCACCACATGCCCCGTCTCGGAGTTCCCCTCCTTCAAGTTGCTTGGCTTCGACAAAAGAGCCTTGTCTGTGATAGCATTGTTCCTCATGATCTTTATCTTCAGATTTATTGCTTACCTGGGTCTCTTGAGGGTTGGGATCCCCAAATAAGCCAAAGGAACGACCCGAGTCTGGGGATGCTTCTACCAGACATTCTTTCACCTCCTCTGGATCTCTAAAGAACTATCAGAGAGATGCGAAGTATTTTCTCGTGAGGTATTCAAAATACTCAATTCCTTGTTTTCAATACTTGAATTCCTTGTTCTCCAAAAACAAACGCCGGTTTTATGAATCCAAATATTCTTGTTCCCAGCAGTAGCGTGATGCAACTGCAGGTTGTCCCTAATCATCACTGATGTTGGTGGTTGACCTAGTGCTGACCAGAGTCCCACCCACGAAGGGAACCATGGTCCAACGAACACAAACGATGACTTGCGGCGCAAGGTGGAGACCAAAGACAGGCAGTAGTGGCAGAGACTGGAACTACATAAAAATCATGTAGTTGAAGTAATGCAATGTATGTAGAGTCTACGAAACCACAGATCTCTCTCATCAACAAACCACGACTCTCGATGTGATGAAGAACAAATGACAAATCACCTCCAAAACATTATTACGAGTAAGAATTATCGTGGGCTGTTCGTCAGGAGGACACAAGCATCATAACTATTAATTAACATGGGTTGTTCCATTAAAACCCATCGTAAGTAGGTGATAACATGGCACTATTCTTCTTTTTCTCACTTCATACAGCCAACATCTAACTTTTTCTTAGATCTTTGGTTTCTTTTTTTCTTGAGTATTGGGTTTGATACGATGTTAAGGTTATTAAAATCGATAATGAATTAGAGTCAGACTGATCTTTGTTATCATATGTAGGATTGTACACCGATTGTACACGAAGCATATCGTAAGTCAATTCAATATAAATATCTAAACTCTCTCTCTCTCTCTCTCTCTCTCCAGTGTTTTGTATTGGAGTAACACTTGAGGCATGAGAATTGGACCATTCTGTAATCCTCCCATCTATCATGACAGTGGTTTCTTCTTTCAAGTATTGGAGTAGCTCCTGTTGCTTAAGCAGGTCAACACATCAGAGATGCGCATCCTGTTAAGTGATCTTGCCCTCCATCTTCTCCCTCGTTTGGCAGCCTCGACCCAACTGCAGCAGAAACTTTCTTCGACATCTTTCCCATAAAGGCAGTACGATTACTAGGGTCCCACTCACTGATGTCAAGTTCCAGGGACAAACGAGCCCGCGGATTGTGACTCCCACTCTACATCTATTCACAGACGAACGCGAGAGAGAGAGAGAGAGAGGAGAGAGAGAGAGAGAGAGAGACAAATATCTCAGCGGCCGGACATGGAAAAGTCCACATGCACTCGCTTGGCGATTTCCAATGACAGGAAAGGAGGAAAGAGAACCGGGAAAGGGTTTTTGGAACGGCATCGATCCTGCAGCTCATTAAGGATTCGTGAGGCTTAAGTCAGTCCCACATATGCTGAGGCTTACCTTCTTGTTTTGGTAGAACCTAACTTTCTTTCGTAATTAGTGTCCACCTCAGTATGAGGATGATTCCAAATAAAAGCGGATGAAGATAGTTAGCAGATGATTCCAACTTTCTTTCTTTGTCACTTCCACTGTGCAGATGGAGATAGTTAGCAGCTCAAATAGAAGCCAAGCAATAAATAATTTTCTCATGTTAAGAGACGAAAGCAGTTTATCATAGAAAGAAACATACTAGAATAGTTTAGAAGCCATATTTCAGAAACACTTCTTGCAGGTTTAACAGGTGAAATTGATGATGATGGGCACTTGTCAACAAATATAATTCCAATAAGTATTCAGGTCTCTACAGAACTTTCAGCAGCATGAGTGATCTGAACATGATCAAATTACATCCGAAATTTATTGTAAGGTGCAAGCAGCTACAACTCACAGTACTAATAAGTTTATCTTCTCTCTCTCTCTCTCTCTCCTATTTGCTATTTACTAAAGAATCCTACTGGATTTTATGCTCTGACGCTCAATCTCTGTTCTGCTATCCAACAATAAACTATATATATGTACACTGTTGAGTTACCTGGGACTGAAGAGAACCTTTCTAGTAGGGGAATTTGAGCATTTGCAGGTGCTCCACCAGCAAGCTTTCTTCCTCTGTATATTATGGGCTACTACCAGACAGATGGGACATCAGTACTCACCTCTCAGAAGCTTCGAATTAGGAGGTCCAATTCACTCCGGGCAGCTGGTATGGCTGTTGGAAGATGGCTCCACCATCCCGTAATGATCCAAGAATCATTTGGTCGTGGTATGTTGTGCCGTAGGGGATCTGATTGAGAAGCATCTGATTTGTGTGGCCACCGTCATCGTTGGTGGCGCTGCCATTGCTGCAGTTACTGGTATTGTTCTTGTCGGCAGCATTGTTGCTGCTACTGCCATGGCCGGCATGGAACCTCTTGGCAGGCGGCGCTGCGATGTCGGTGGACTCGGTCCAGTATGCAGAGGAAAGAGGGTGTCTCGTGGGAAAGGTACCGGTGGTACTGGGAGGAACAGGCGAGAGGTTGAGTTTGGCTCTTGCAGCAGCAGCAGCGAGGTGGGTGATGGAATTGGTGGGCAGACCGACCTCATTCGCTAGTAGTCCCTCGAGAAAGGTCTCATCATGTTCGAGCAGTGAGTTGTAGTTGGTCGGAGCTCGTTGAGGTTGCATCCCTGTCTGATGAGCCACAGATGGCGCGGCTCCGAGCATGTCGTCCATGGCGCCTTCCCTGTCTCGATGCGTTGGCCTCAGGCTATCGCTCACGCTGTTCTTCTTGTAGATGCGGCACAGAACCCAATCATCCAACTGCATGATGTGAAGCAACAGGGATCGCGATTCAAGATCCACTAGTCTGATCATATGTTACCGCTACTGAATTAACTGATGAGGGGGGGAGTAATCTACCCTGAGGGATCCACCCTTCTTCTTGTTCGCCATGTGACCACCATAGGGGGGCCTGCAGCTACTGCTGCTGCTGTTTTCAGGGCAGCTGCCGTCGGCGAGCCGGTACTCGTGCATGATCCAGTTGGTCTTAGTTCCCCTGGGCGGCCTCCCGCGGTAGAACACCAAGGCTTTCTTCACCCCGACCTTGACCTGGCTTCCGCCGGACGTCAGTACGGGCTTGTCCGTCCCCGTGGCCTTCCAGTAGCCGGACGTCGCCGCCCGGTTCGGTCGCGCCCCGTTGGGGTACTTGCGGTCCCTGGGGCTGAAGAAGTACCACTCCTGCTCTCCAAAGTTCGCCTTACCTAGTCGTACACCATGTCCAATCGAATGCATCGCTGGGTTAGCAGCCGTACGGGATCAAGTGGCGCATGCAAATGGAAGAACAGAGACAGACCTGGGAGCTCCCAGGGGTCGAACTTATAGAGGTCAACCTCGGTGATGATGGCAACGGGGAGAGGTGCGGCGGCAGCCTTCTTTTTCAGGTAATGAACGACGAGCTCCTCGTCGGTGGGGTGGAAACGGAACCCCGGCGGGAGCTGCGGGTGCTGCTGCTCCTGCTGATGTTTCATGCCGGAGGACGAGTCGGTATTCTCCATCTCCAGGGAATTTGTGAGGGAGAAGAGTGGGGAGGGGGTTTAAAGGGCGATGGATGTGCGGGCGTACCGATGGCGTTGGGGCGGGGATTCCGCGGTGGCCAGCGAACGCCCACCGGAGTCACAGATACTACCCATCCACCCTGGCAGGGAGAGCGGACACGTGTTGGTGGGTCCACCGGGAGAGCCCCGACTGGTGTGGGACCCGCTTGGGTCGTGTTTCCGGTCCACTTGAGCCACCGCCCTTGGATCTGCTCCTTCGAATCAACGGACGATCGCGATGTAGATGATGATGGATGCCATGTAGGCTTCATAATTTCTCGTAATTATGGAGTCATTTGGGGGCAAGCACGAAGAAGGGGCTGAGAACTGTTCCCAACTGTATCCACTGATGTCATGCTCTTTGTGATGCTGTTGTGGTTATGATGTGCCCATCCGTTGCCATCATGATGATGCTGACGACCGTTGGAGAACATGGTGAACACTGTGTATCTTTTTCTTTTTTTATGTTATTTTTTAAAATAGATTTAAATATTCTTGACTCATCTAAATCATAAAACTTTTTATCTCAGTGATATCGAACATAAATATTAGACAATCTAAATTTGTTATTGTTAATGTAGATCATCCAAAAAAATTAAATTATAGTGTTAAATTAATTTTTTTATTATATTATTTGGATGTTGATTCGGAATCAATTAGTTTTATTTTCTACCACCACATGATAATTGAGATGTTGATCCAGTGAAGTTGACACCTTGGTTTGAGATGCATTGATCCCAAATCATGTTTGGACCAAATCAGCATCAGACTTGGATAATTAAAAATAATTTAAAAAATCTTAAATTGATATAATAATTTTTTTTTCTCATCATATTTATCTTTCATTATCTCATTTATTTGATTCTAACTTTGGTCACGAAAGTTTCAAATGCATCCATCATCTAATAACATAAAAATCTTAATTAAGTAATTAATAAGCTCCAAGTCACTCTTCATTAAGATTTAAAGTATTGCATTTTCATTCATTAGGAAAGGAAGATAATCACAAACTTATAAAGAAAAGATTTTTTTATCTTTCAAAATATAAAAATATATTTTGAACAAGAGAGAAGTACTATATTTTTTTCTGTATAATTATTCGAACTTACATTTGCAAACCTCGTATCACTAATTTGAGTATTAGATGAATCGAATCAGAAATCTTTTTCGACCTTAATTTTAATGTAGGTAGCATCTTAGGGGTATGATATCTCCATATTGAAAATACTTAAGATAATTCTATTTACATGGGTCTAAATCATGTTGAGATAACCAAAACATCAAAAATATTTTTCGTGTAGATAGCATATTATATAGTTCTATGGCCTTATCTGTGCAAATGAATCTATTTGAATTAGCAGTTTGTTTTGCTTGGGAAATTTGAATCGCAAATGATTCTTTCCATTTGTCATTTGAAACTATTTTCCAAACAAAAAATTAATCCATTTTTTATAATATAAATATTTAAATAAAATTATATACAAGTATTTTTTTTTATGTCATCTTGATTGAGCTGTTGAAACTATTCAATTATGGCAGACATGGAATCAATATAATTAACATATTACTTAAATTTATTTCATGTTTTAGAAACTGATAAGAAAACTGAACGAATTTTCTTTAAACAATGGATTTAATTTCATTTTTTATTTTAATTTAATTGAACAATGGTCTCGCTTAAACATCAACATAGTGTGTACATCATCTACATTTTGTCAAGCTTCTACTATCTAAATAGCAAGATAGAGCTTTACAAAGGTATTTAGCAGATCCAAATCAAGATTACTATTGTTATGCTAGTGTTCCAAATGAAGACAAAGTGAGTCCACCATCCCTTATTTTAATCTGAGGTTTTAATTTTGATCTTCATTTTTTATGCAAGTTAAGCTGCTTTAAATGGATTAACTTTTTGGGGGATGAATAGTTTTTGCTTCCTTTAAAACCATATACATGTATCACAATCAATTAAAGTTGTCATTAATTAGCTCTTAACCATGGTTAGCTATCTCATGCTTAATAGTGTCTTGTTACAGTTAAAAAGTTAACCCAATTCATGATTATTGTCCAACACTTGGAAAAAATTCAAGTAGGATTATTGTGTATTATTATTAGAGTTGAGTTGTAGAAAGTAGAAATGTCACATTAAGTTGAACCTCAAAATAATTGTTGCCACAATTTTGTGGTTAATGTGAATAAGAATTTGATCCAAATGATGCTATATCTGAAAGACCCACTTAATTTAGGAATTCAGATAAATGACATCAACTTGTTTAAACTATGATATTGTTGACTAATGTATTAATTGGAAGCCTTAAATGACCAATCAATTATCATAATTCTCCTGTTTGTTGCCAGCAAAAGATGTTCAAATCAGTGAATAAAGTTAAATTAAATGATACTTCATTTTGATGCTAAAATTTTCTTCAATCAGAGTACTACCATAAAGCAGTAGTGGCCACAAATGGTTAGGTCTTCTATGGTAAACCCTCCCAAGATGTGAATGTGTATATACATACTTATATATATACATCCTATCCTATGCTTTCTAATTCCAAGAGAGAGAGAGAGAGAGAGAGAGAGAGAGAGAGAGAGAGAGAGAGAGAGAGAGAGAGAGAGAGTCAATTATAGTGTGGTATATGGTCCAAGAATTAAGAGAGATGAAAATGGTTTGGGTTTGGAAAAAGATTTTGTGGTGCATAGTGTTTGTGATACATGTGTGAGAATACAAGATAGTATCATGTAATCAGTGACTTGATTCTTCAAAGCTATGATTTGTCTTATTATTTCCAATGTCATCTTCATTCTTTGTCCTGTGCACTTGAAGCCACCGACGTCGGTGTTGTTTTTTACTTGGGCTCTTAGGTTCACAAGTGTTAGCCCACTAGTGAGTGGAAGCGTGTGGATCCAATGGAAATCCTCTGCAACTCTCTCAAAAGGAGAAGGAAGGAAAAATGGCAACCTTTACTGAGGAATCAATGGGGAGATTGAGATGGTATGTGAGCCAAATTCACCATGACCAGTAGATGAACAACTGAGGCAGGTTTAATATGGCATGACAGCAGCGTCCCACCTACTGAATCAAGTACATTTTATGCATGTAATCACGTGGATTTCCCTCATCAACCCAAGTCCAAGTTTCTTGGTCCGATCCCTCCTTCAGCTGTCACAAAAGTAAACCCACGATTTGCTCTCTCCTCTCTGCTCTCTCTCTCTCTCGTCTCTCTCATCGCTGCTGTGATTGGGTAGGCAGATAAGCCGTCTTGTGGTCTTGTTGATCGTACATTTGAGGAAGAAGAGAGGGGGCATCACATCACATCGCCTCTATCGAGAGAGATTTCTGCAACTCATGAGAGAGTGGGAGAGAGAGATGTGGACTCTTCAATTCTTTTACGGTGCATACCATCTCAGTGCAAGTGCTGTAGCGAAGGGGATATATGTTGCCAGGTTGCTGCCTGGGATTGTGCCTAAAGCCCTCAGGTTTTCGGTCTGCCATGCACTGGTCTTGGTGAGACAAGCATGAAGCCTGCGTGAGACTTCGGTGGGGAGAGCAGTTAATTTGAAGCCACGGTGGGTGGGCATCCGTCCCCCATGCCCGTCGAGGGCGCGCCGGCCATGGCAGCAGAGGGACGCGGACGACCGCGACATCGCGATTCTCTCTCTCTCTCTCTCTCTCTCTCTCTCTCTCTCTCTCTCTCTCTCTCTCTCTCTCTCTCTCTCTCTCTCTCTCTCTCTCTCTCTCTCTCTCTCTCTCTCTCTCTCTCTCTCTCTCTCTCTCTCTCTCTCTCTCTCTCTCTCTCTCTCTCTCTCTCTCTCTCTCTCTCTCTCTCTCTCTCTCTCTCTCTCTCTCTCTCTCTCTCTCTCTCTCTCTCTCTCTCTCTCTCTCTCTCTCTCTCTCTCTCTCTCTCTCTCTCTCTCTCTCTCTCTCTCTCTCTCTCTCTCTCTCTCTCTCTCTCTCTCTCTCTCTCTCTCTCTCTCTCTCTCTCTCTCTCTCTCTCTCTCTCTCTCTCTCTCTCTCTCTCTCTCTCTCTCTCTCTCTCTCTCTCTCTCTCTCTCTCTCTCTCTCTCTCTCTCTCTCTCTCTCTCTCTCTCTCTCTCTCTCTCTCTCTCTCTCTCTCTCTCTCTCTCTCTCTCTCTCTCTCTCTCTCTCTCTCATGGTTCGAGGCCGCCGCCGAGGCCGCGGGCGCCGTCCAGTCGCAGACGCTCCACCGTATCATCGAGAGCAACCTCGGCTCCGAGTACCTTCGGAGGTGGCTCGGCGGCGACCTCCGCGTCCACGACTTGAGCCCCGCGGAGCTCGAGTCCCTGTTCACGTCCGCTGTTCCGCTCGCCTCCCATGCAGACATCGAGCCCTACATCCAGCGGATCGCCCATGGCGATGCCTCGCCTGTCCTCACCCAGCAGCCCATCACCATGCTCTCCCTCAGGTACTCCCTACTTCTTCTCTTCCTCCCGTTTCCTCTGTAGGAAGTGGACTGTGACCTTCAGGTATGTGGCCGTGTATTGTGCATTCATGCACATGCTCTGTAACTCGTTCTGCAGCTCTGGAACCACAGATGGCAGGCCAAAGTATGTGCCCTTCACACGCTTCAGCTCCCAGTCTACACTTCAGATCTTTAGGCTCGCAGCTGCATACAGATCGAGGTGTATATGTATACGAACGACTTAATTTGATTTGAGCTTTGTTAATTGATCAAAGAACTGACGTTGTGGTTGGATTGGAAGGGTGTTTCCGATAAGGTCTGGAGGCAGGATCCTGGAGTTCATCTACAGCAGCAAGCGGTTCCAGACCAAGGGTGGGCTCATGGCAGGAACAGCGACCACCCACTACTTCGCAAGCGAAGAGTTCGAGACGAAGCAGAGGACCACCAAGTGCTTCACCTGCAGCCCGTTCGAAGTGATCTCAGCGGGAGACTACAAGCAGTCGACCTACTGCCACCTCCTCTTCGGCCTGCTCTTCCATAACGAGGTGGAGTTCGTGGCCTCCACCTTTGCCTACGGCATAGTCCAAGCTCTGACGGCCTTTGAGGACCTGTGGGAGGAGCTGTGCGAGGACATCAGACAAGGGACCCTTAGCTCCAAGATCACCTTGCCGACGATGAGGAAAGCTGTACTGGAGCACCTTACGCCCAACCCATCTCTGGCTTCCAAGATCGAGAGGGAGTGCGAAGAGCTGAGAAGCTCGGGCTGGTGCGGGTTGATTCCTCACATGTGGCCTAACGCCAAGTACATCTACTCCATAATGACGGGATCGATGCAGCCCTACTTGAGGAAGCTGAGGCATTACGCAGGAGAGGTGCCACTGGTTTGTGCTGAGTATGGGTCCACGGAGAGCTGGATTGGGGTGAACTTGGAGCCGTTGAATCCTCCGGAGAGAGTGGCTTTTACGTTGATCCCCACCTTCTCTTACTTCGAGTTCATCCCTCTGTACAAGCAGCAGAAGCAAGATAGCAGCACGTTGGTGACTCCTGATGACTTCGAGGAAGGCCAACCGGTGCCCCTGTGCAAGGTCTCAGTTGGGCAGCAATATGAGATCGTCCTAACCACTTTCACAGGTCTCTCTCTCTCTCTCTCTCTCTCTCTCTCTCTCTCTCTCTCTAGTTTCAGAATCTTCATTGCTGCATCACAGAGCTCCTTTGTGGTGCTCTTCGGTACACTGTACCGCCCTTGGATGGCACGAGCGTTGGGGCCACAAACTCATCATTGAACAGTTCGTGGCATCCTAAGCTTTCGTCATGTCCTTTGCGGTATCCAGTCCAATCTATCACAGCCTAGGGATGCTTGAATCCGCTCTTCGATCTTGGCAGCTTCCATGTAATGTCACTAGAACTCGATTAACTTGCCTGTGACCATAGATGTCTTCAGGGACTGCATGGGCAAGCAATGCCCACACCGTCCTTCTTGGACCAACAATGATGTGTGGTCAGTCTCTTGACACCATCACCATTCATTGCCCTCTGTGGTTTCCCACCGCCGTATCTCAACAGCCGCGCTGTCCTAATAAATACGATGATAAGAATGCGACATCTGATGAACCCACAGCTTTGGTTTTGTGCCATGGCGTTTGTCCTCCTATTCTTTATGTTGGGCCACCATCCCGTCCCATTCTCGCGTGCTTGTTTTCTGCTTTGAGGTACCACTTCGCTACATGAGCCTGTTTATCCCACAGTCAAGGTTGTGCAGTGGATCAAGAAAAGACTTTGAGCGATGATGAGTTATTCGCGGTTGGCGAATGGAAAGAGATGGCGCATCAGTCGTAAGAAGGAAGTACAGAATCTGACTTTTTGAGTTCCCTTTCAGGTCTCTACAGATACAGGTTGGGAGATGTGGTGGAGGTTGCAGGGTTCTACAAAGGTGCCCCGCAGCTAACTTTTGTCTGCAGGAGAAAGCTCATCCTGACGGTGAACATCGACAAAAACACAGAGAGGGACCTGCAACTCGCGGTGGAGAAAGGGAGCGGCCTCCTGAGCCGGACCAAGGCTGAGTTGGTGGACTTCACCAGCCACGCCGACGTGGCGCACCACCCGGGCCACTACATCATCTACTGGGAGATCAAGGGCGAGGTGGAGGAGGGCGTCCTCCGGGAGTGCTGCCGCGAGATGGACGCGGCCTTCGTCGACCAGGGCTACGTGGTGTCCCGGAAGACGAGCTCCATCGGGCCGCTGGAGCTGCGGATCGTGGAGACCGGCACGTTTCGCAAGATAATGGAACACTTCATCGGCAACGGCACCGCCATGAGCCAGTTCAAGACGCCAAGGTGCACTACCAACCAGGTGCTGCTCAGCATACTCGACTGCTGCACCGTCAAGCGCTTCTGGAGCACGGCGTACGCGCCATAGCAAGTTTCCAGCCGAGGAAGAAGCTCGAGGTTCCTACTATTAACCTAACAACTGCTGCCACATTGAAGAAGACTGTGATGCTACCAGCCAAGGCTGCATTGATTTAAGATTAGACAAAACGTTTGTACTCTCTCTCTGTGTATATATATGTTATATATATGCATTAGCTGCTTGGATGGCCGGACTTTTGTCCTTTGTTTACCTCATTAAGAAGTAAAGTGGGTCGTTTGCTCTGCTTCTGGCAAGCAGTGATCACTGCAAATCTTATTATGTTTAATCATTTGACTACTGCACATATATGTATATATGTATGTACATACATATATGCATATATATATATATATATAATATATGTGTGACTTAGCTGATTTTTCACTACATCAATGACTGGGGTCACGAATGATGTTTCTTCTGCTTCTGCCGCGTGTACCAAAGTAAGCTTTTGACCAAGTGTACAGTAACTTGAGGAATAATCAAACATGAAGCGAGCACAGTGACGACAAAAATGAATTCCCGGTAGAAAATATTGTCAAGCCTATAAGAACAATTCAAGAAATAAGTTTCACTTATTGAGTGTAAGTCGATAAATCCGGCTCTCCAATTTATTATAATTAAACTACTTAGAAAGCCCACAATAAACGAAAAACTCAAAACGTTGACCTCTTAATGACGTGATATAACTTTACCAAACCTAAACATTTAGAATGCAGTTTATGTTGTGATGGGATTGGCGTGAAGAGACTAAAGGATGAGTACCTTTATATTCCAACCATTCGATGTCATGTGTGTCTTCTAGCGATCATCGTCGTAACTTAAGATCGACGACTCCAGTTCCTTGTGTCCACCTCTACTTGCTCATCCCACTCGAGCTGCATCAAAATCAATGGTGGTGAGACAATTACAAGAGAGCCAACATCAACGACATATCATTAAATGAGACGTGGACCGCCGGCTCAGCTGTAGGTGTACGCTGGATTCGTTTTCCTTCTTTTTGCCAACCGCGAATCCACTGTTGGGGCCTCACTGTCGTCCCCTTCCATCACGTTCGCGGTCCAAAAGCCACCACCAAAAAGCCAGAACGAGAGCAACAGGGCCATTGATTGAGTCCCTCCCACTATCTTCGCCTCCCACGTGATCGGCCGGCATCGTCGCTTACTCTTCAACCCCCCTCACTGCGTCAGATTTCAATGTATTGATCCTCCTCCAAGTCTGTATTAACAGTAAGGTAATATGATAAAAATCTGAAGGTGCTGTAGCGCAAAGCAGTGCGACGCCGGGGATCCCAACGCGAATCTGAGACAGAAGAAGTGCCCTGGATGTTATTAACAGGGAGGTGATGCCTGCAGAGGCAAAGTCCAGCTTCGGAGGCTCGTGTTAAAATGCCGCCTGCTGGGTTCCTGTGGAGTCTTGGAAGTGCATGCCACTGGAGCTGTTGGATCGTTGGCCGCCTGAAGTCGTTGCCAGGTGAGAGGAGGACAAAGGACAAGAATCCAGAAAACAAAAAAACAAAAAAAAAACAGAGTTTCTGTTCTAGAATTTTAAATTCCCGAAATCAATATATGTTCTGTGATCAGTATACCAATCATATTACTATTGAAGCTGGTACTTCAAGTGAAAAATCATGGCCACAAATAGTCAGAGTTTGAGTTGGTATAAGATTCAGACAGGGGACATGCTGATGTGGCCGCGTTAGTTGGCTTTGGCTAGACGATCTGAAGGAAATGAACATGGCTGGTGGCCCAGGTTATGTATGCTTCATTTTCTATTTAATAAATGGTATAAAAGAAAGCTCGCATCTTGGACTATGACTTTTTATGAACTAATCGACCAATAAAAGTGGTTGCATCGTATAGTCAAAATCAACGGCTTAATGGAGGATGATGAGCAAGACTGGAAAGTTTTCAAGGACATTTTGGCAAAAGTCTCAAGGTGGTGCGAGCTTTGGAAGAGACGGAGTCTGAAAAGGTTGAATCCATAAGTACCTGCACCATTATCATCATACCGAGTGGCTCCCCAACCCAACCTGCATGCGGCAGCGGAATCACATCGGCCAGTGGGTGGCTGTCTTTAAATCAACCGCAACCACGTTCCGACGCTCCACTGTGTACAGAATCGTACTTGGATCATAAACCAGCATGTCGTCACATGGAGCAGGAACATTAAATTAGCTTGTAATCCTGACAACAAAGATGAAATTGACAAGACTAGCAGCAACCCCGACGACCAAAGTCATGGATGCAGGCTTTGATTTGCACGAATAAAACACACATACGGTAGGAAAGGAACTAGTTTGGAGGTAAATCGTACCTGTGGTTAGTAGATCTAGTTTTGCAGACATCAAGGAAAAGATTCATCCTCGCGAACACACGAACTGCTACATCAATTTGTCAACACAACAGCAGAGCGAGACACCATGAGCTAGTCAAAAGAGTCCAAAAATAGTTAAAACTCGTGGAAATACGCCTTCCTTCAGTTCAGAACACACTAGTTAAGCACTGCAAAGATTCCAAGACAACAGCCAGCGGATGCAGAGAGACGCAAACCATAAAACATATCCCACATCCACAACAAAAACCAGGAGAACAAAACTGTGAGATATTTTAAGACAAATGTATCCATTAAATTATTTTCAGAACAATATAGGCACTAAGAGATTTACAAATGACAACAATGATGATGAGTTCAATAGAATTTTTGACATCCTTTTCTATGATTTGTGTAAAATAACTTAACCGTGTATTGGCACCATGCTTAACATAAAAAACGAAAAATGGGGAAAGAAAACTGTGCAAACTCTAGAATCGCTACTCACAAATATGCTGGTTAGTACCCTTCCTATCAGGTGTATCTCCAAGCAACCAGAGCACCTATTAAGATGAGTTTATATAACTAAGAGAACCAAATGTAGAAGTGGTTGATATCTGGGGGATATTAGGTTAGCCAGTGACCAAAACTGTGTGAAGGAATCAAGGGCGAGGCTAGACCCTGAACAGATAATTTAGGTCCTCCAATGTCAAGCGAGTTTGGCCAGCACCAGATTCATCTTCTCCAAATGCGGAAGCAACCATCTCCCTTTTCTTTTCCTGTAAACAAATAATCTATCACATTAGCACAAGCATATAGTAGTGAAGGAAGAAGCTATTATGGGCAAGAGTTAAAATCCTGATTCTCACATCTACCCTACAGATTAGGTCTGATGCATATCAACAAACTCAGATACCTTCAAACTACCAAGTTATTGGATCACAAGTATCAAAGGGCCAACACTAGAAGCAGATCATTTTGATAAGAAATGATTCTCAAGTATGTCTTCTAATAAATTAGTCCCTGTACATGCTAATATTGAGTTTGAAATTTTCTTCTACATAAAACACATTCTTGTATCCATAAAAATCAGTTAAAGACCTAATCTGCCGAGCAAACTTTTACTGGGAAATGGTGCATTTAAAATTAATAAAATAGCCAATATTATTATAAGAGGTCAACTTAGAATAATTTTTAGATTGGAAGGCGAATCTGATTCTGATCTCAGTAAGAATCAATAACATTGACAGCTTGAGACAGTTGATTCAATAGGTTCACACTGGAAAGAAGAACTGTGATAACCTGATTTTCTGAAACTACTTCAAGGCTTCTACAAAGCATAATAAATTAATTTCCTCAAAAGATCTAAATGTTAATGCATTTTCTTGTTTCACTTTTTCTTTGTTTTGTTTGCTTTAGGGCTTCGTATGCATATCATAAGAGAAACTCATTATGGGAAGAGTAACAAAAAAAGTCACAAGTGATACATGATATTTTACTGTTTGAAGGTTCTTACCCAACATCAGTTAGTTCTAATGGACTAATGGAAAGCTAAACTTTGCATAAAATAAAGGGTGTGGATGGGCAGTAGGCCAAAAGTAGCTCAAAACAACAATTGACCAAGAAAATGAGCTCAAACTGAGAACCAATAGACCAGTGAAAGATTTAGAAAGCATGGTCAGGGTTGCCAGTAATAAAGCAACAGGCCTCAAACATTAACCAGAATTACCTTTGCCTTGAAAAACTAGATACAACGTATTTGATTTTGCAACTTTTCGAAAATGTAATGCCTAATATAAATCATGTTTCTAGAGAAGCTAATCAGGCTGTTAACAAAGGATCTTACTTACTGGAGCTTGGGTATGTTTGACTGTTATTTGAAGATGTAATGCATAATATAAATCATGTTACTAGAGAAGCTAATCAGGCTGTTAGCAGAGGACCATCTACCATCTACCATTGAACTCTGATGCCATAGAAAATTCTTGAATGCCTGGATCTTAGTTAATAAAGTTTTTTGGTTAAAAAAGGCAAAATTTTGATAAGGATTTTACTTACTGGGACTTGGTTCTGTTTCACTGTTATTTGCACAGATTTCAATAAGGATTTTTTTTTTCCATTATGGAATTCTCTCTGCCATATTCATCTACCCTCTTTATTTATTTCTTGCTCTTCCTCCTATCGACTGTGAATCGTCGAGGAATTAATTCAGCAAGACAGGAATTGTTTACCTCAATTTTATCTAAATATACTATGTTTGGTGGAGATTGATGTTTATATGAATAAACTGCTTCAAGAAAGGTACAATCAATTCAACTGAAATACATAAAAACAACTGGAAATTTCAACAATTTCTTCTCAGGAGTTCCAGTTGTTTTGGAAGAAACTGTCCGGTTTTAGTTGGAGTTTACCCAATTATAAATTATCCTATTAATGGCTAAAATTAAATATGTTAAGCTTTCCTTTTTTATATTTTTTAAGACATCTTGGACCATATGTATAAAATAAGCATTCAAATAAGACTTATCCAAGCTCAAGCCAAACATGTTGAAGCTCTGCTATTGTTGAAGCCACATGAATATTTTATGAAAATATTTTGCATAAAGCACAGATTTGTTTTTCAAGATCCCATCATTCCTCTTGCTCCTTCTGGCGGAGATTATGGTAGTTATTTCACCCTGGTTTGTCCTTTACTGTCAGGGGGTTGGGAGTGCGATTATGGGCATTTGTTCAGAGTATGAACGTTCCACTTCTACAAGCAGAGTCCTCTTTTTGGACTGCAGGTTTATCCTTGCTCAAGGCTAATTGGCTAATTTTTTGGTACTTCCACATAGAGGCACATAGATTTTACAAGGAGACTGTCCTCCCAAGCTCTTGGGACTCTTAAGAGAGGCCAATCCAATGGATAACTTTTAAGGAGAGGTTTGGCTGTCTTATCCTAGTACTGAGATTGCAGCCAGTCACCAACACAATTGGTTTACCTGGTCGAATTGCTGAAATAGTGAGCAGACTATTTAAAGCCACATAGACAGCTAAATCCAAAACACTCAGGGATGGCCAGGACCAAAATCAGTTATTTTGAACATTGAGCTAGCAACTATTTTTCACAAGAGGTCACTCTACCAGAATGCAAAAAAAAAAAGGGCGAAAAGTTACTTCTAACAAACTAATAGCATCATGTTCTGCGGAGCAAAGAATGCATATTTCAAGTCATGCACTTGCTCAGCTATATGAAACTTCTGTTGAAGAAACATAACCTCTTTAGAACGGATTAACATAACCATAGATATGTTGTGACAAGAAAATATAAGTATAGGAAGGAATTAAAGTGCTCAACAGCCTGATATGGTACCTGGAGAGCCAAGATGCGGTCCTCCACTGTGTCCTTCACTGTCAAGCGTGAAACAGTCACAGGACGAGTCTGGCCAATTCTGTGTGCTCTATCAATTGCCTGGTCCTCAGTAGTAGGATTCCACCATAAGTCTAGAAGAAGAACATGACACGCTACCACCAAATTCAGACCAAGACTTGCGGCTTTCAGAGACATAATCATTACAGTAACCTGTAACAAAGTATCTTAAATACAGCATATGAAAGAAGAAAAAAGGTTTAGATAGTTGATGAAAGAATATTGTGACTCAAAGATTTATGGCAGACCTCCGGAAGCATGTTGAAGTCTTTGATTGCTCTCTCCCTAGCAGCAACAGACATTGTCCCATCAAGTCTCCTGTACTGTATACATGAATCTTTTAATGGAACTTCCAATAAATCCAACATTCTTGTCCACTGAGAGAAGACAATGGCCTTTTCAGATGTATGACAATTTTGATTGGTACTCTTTCTGTCGTCTGTGTCAACAGAACATATCTGATTTTGCAAGGAGCCATCAGTTTCTTCAATAAGTTTCTCAAGGTTGCAGTTCGGAAGAGAACATTGAGATTTAGGCAGTGATTGCAAAATCTCAACAGCTGCTTTTACTTTAGAAGAATAAGAAGATAACCTATTTCCACTGGTTTCAGCTGCATGTACCATTGCAGAGCCACAACCACTAGAACAACATTCCTCAACAGGTAATTCACATATAGAACTTACTAATGTGTTTCTGGAAAATACCGAAGCAACACCTAATCGAACTTTGCAGTCAGCTGAAGGGCAGATGTTGTCATCCCCATTAAGATGCTCAGAAATACACTGGTTGCAGAAAACATGTCCACATATAGTAACAACCGCATCTTCAGGTGGATCCTATAAACATCATATAATCTTAATAAAATAGGCTCATCAATACTGTACCACCAACTAATAAGCTCCTTGTCATGTGAACAACAGAAATTAGAACAAAAGAACTCAAAATCTAGCGACAAAACAATTATAGTATATTTGGATGTGTTGATAACAAGAAATATCAAAATCTAAAATACTATTCCCGACAAAAATTTGGACTAGTTTTTTGGTTAGCAAATACATTAATATGGTTATCTTGCATTATTCACTGAAGTTACTGAAAGAATATATAAGCAGTACAGTCGTTTAGAGGTTCTGTTTACCTGATCTAGAGAAAATTTCAGTTATTACATGAGAAAATAGACTACAAGTAATATTATGAAATCAAGACCCAAACAAATGTACAGTTATATGAAGATTCTAATGGACACTGAAAATATATATTTTGATGGACCACAAGTGAAAAAAAATACTTACATTACAGATTGTACAAATTGCCAAGCATGCTTCCAAACAACTCAACAGATACTTCTGTTTCTCCTTAGGAAGTTTTCTAACCATTTCAATGGAAGACCTCCTGACAGAATTAGAATCATATCCATTTACCAAAAGGCGATGATCACAAGCCTGCCTAAGCCGTAAGAGCATTAACAAAATATTCACATAGTTTTGTTTGACAGTTCCCTCATTTGCATAAACCTGACAATGCAAAAGTGAAAGTTTAAACTTGAAGCTCCAACACATATCCAATAACACAAGCTTCTATTGCGAAAATCTAAATTGTGAAGAAAGACTATAAACAGGATCGTATGCTTTGCAAAGAAAGATAATATATTCCCACCATAGTTGAACATTCAGATATAGTAAGCTTGAGTAATGCAAATTTGGTATTATCTTCAATTCAAGAGCATGTCGACTAAATTAACAAAAAAAAAAAATCAAGAACAAGATTCGTTGTCATAGATAACCTTAAAGATAAGGTAACAACAATAATTATTTCAAAAATAATATTCACCATAAGTAATCTTAATGACAATAAGTTATGCAAAAGCAACATCGAGAGAAATTTATAAACGTGAGAATGTACCTTAAACTGCTCACGAGATTCAGCTTCTAGATTAGTGTAGAAAATCCGTTCCTCCTCTGAGAATTCCACCTTCTTCAAAGTGATAGTCTTCGTTGGCAAGGTAATAATAGGCTTACCATCAATCATACTGCCTGAAAACGAAATCATGATGAATATGCAGTTGTTGCTAAGCAGTAAATACAGAAGTAAAAGAAAGAATTGTATGATTAGAAAAAAAGTGCTTGATAAATAAACCAAGATTTAGAATCAAGACATTCTCACGGTCAAAAACATCATGAAGATTTCCTACAGTTGGAAGTGGAGAGGAATCCTACTCAATCAAGTATGTACAGAACCATGAAGTCCAAAAAAGGATCTTGATTTAAAGATCTTATCAAATATACTCATCTCCTATCGAACTAACAACTTAGAATAGCTTATTCGTCCATATCATATTGAAGAATAACAAGGGAATGTATGATCACCTTTGGAATTCTTAATAAGTGGCAATTCCACTAGTTACTGCAGGGAAGTAATTGGTGTGTGATCCATAGAAGATTTGTATGCTGACCTAATTTACTTGGACACACACTAGGGCACACAGCCTAAACACACACATGCACATGTCAGTGAGGCCACCTAAATCCTAATAAGATATCCAGGGGGAGCTAATTACACCTTAATTCCTTTTACCTGGGAACAGTAGATATATGGGAAAAGGTTCTCATTGAGAAAATAAAAAACAAAAAGCAATATAAATCTCAACAAACTCATACAAAAAGGAAAAACTGAAATCTTCATAGTTCTTCGACGAATCAATGGAAAGGGGATCCATCAGTAATGTCAATTCAAAACCACTGCAATAATAAGAATTGAAGTCACCTTTAGTGCGACGTAGCATTACAGTCTTCAGAACAGCTTGAAGCTTTTTGTAGCCATTTGTTGGATTCCGGCTTATTGGAATCTTTATCATGGAACAAAAAGTTTTATAAGTAGCAAACGGATCATATCTTAGAAACCGGAAATAGCTATAGAGGTCATCAACTGCATTCTGTATGGGGGTCCCAGACAAGCACCACCTTCTCTTAGCCCGCAGACCCCAACATGCCCTTGCAACTTGAGTCCTGTAATTCTTAATGCTTTGAGCTTCATCCAAAATTACCCTGAACCACCCAACTCTTGCAAGAGGTCGAGCAGCAGACTCGAGCAATGCACTCTGGGTACATTTTTTCATGGAGTTTGGAGAACCCTTCCTTTTTTTATCAGACGTGTGGCCCATCAGACTCTCAGGTTTTCCTTTCTCCTCATCATCTTTACCACCAAGTGGCTGCTTGGGGACTTCCATGCTTACAATTGCATATGTTGTTAGTACAACATCATATTGTGTGAGTTCATGGGGATCCTTCGTTCTATTACTTCCATGATATACTAAAAAGGACAGGTTAGCCCTGCTGGTGACTCTAGTTTTTAGTTCCTCAGCCCATTGTCGAAGAACACTTGTAGGACAAACAACCAAAGTTCCAGCTGCAGGCCTACTCATTACAGTAACCACAGAGTTCTCCTTTCTCTTGGATCCAGTGACCTCTGAAAGACTTGATATCCGGGGCTGCTTTGGTCGGTCAATCTCAGAGGCATTGTCATTACCATCATCATCATCATCATCATCCAGATTCAAAGCCTCAAGTCTATCTTGTTTACCCATAGAAGAAGATGATTTAGGTGGTGGAGATCTCTCCATCAAGATTAGTGCTATTGTAGATATTGTTTTACCTAGTCCCTGAAACATAAACACATTTCAAATGAGATTATTTCTTGGATACCAAATGTGATTTGACCCTTACCTATATCACATTGGTAAAAGGTGACAAACCTACCTTCCTAATGTATGTTATTTTGCTGATGATATTATTTTATTTGATGAGAATTCAAATGAAATTAACGATCAATTATTCAATAAGATTGAACAATTGATGAAGATATTATCCATAGAATCAAAATAGAATGATTAAAATCGTGAAGGAGTTTTGTGAGATCATTGATTACCCTTAAGATTAAGAGAAGAATATTATAAGATAGTTGTTAGACTAATAAAATACTTAATGGATCTGAGTATTAGACAGTTAAAAGATAATATATACAAGAAGTTTATGTTTCTGAGATGAAAATAAAAAGATTGATGTGTGGACTTACTAGAAAAGATAGAAAAGAAATTGTTTATGAATATATAGTCATGTGTTAAGGAGATCTATAGTTAGGAGATCTAAAATGATTATTATTAGTAGTACAAGAAGAAATAGAAGATGACCTAAAAGGACTAATAGAAATTAGAAATATAAATTTAAATACTCTAAGTTAACTAAAGTTATTACTCTTTATAAATACCAATGGAGGCAAAGATTCATGTAGCCAATCTCAAATGATTGAAACTATTCAGCTTTATTGTTGTTGTATGATACGTTGGAATATGATTTTACGATTATTAAATAAGATAGGAACCAGCAAAGGGCTACATGGACCTGATCATCTGCAAGTATCCCACCAGAGCAGTGTGGACCAACAGTTTCCTTGTGTACCATCCAAGATAAAGCTATTCGCTGTAACAAAAATGCTCCTTTCAGGCCATCAATCGGGAAAAGAAACTAACAGCAAGTGCCTTAACCACAGAATACATTAACTAAAAGAATCCAATCAAACCTGGTGTCTCAATAAAGGAACTGCCAAAACTCCCTCAGGAGGGCTAGCCTCAGATTTTGGCTGAGAAAGATCCTGTCATGCAACACAAGCCAAGCATATCATGGCAGTACATATATATAAAAAGCAGCTATCACATAAATATCAGATAAAAGATTACTTCAGTGCAAACAGCAAATAGAGCCACACATCATATATAGAAGGCAACAAGATAAAGATCGTGATAAAATTTAAGAAAAACTGCAATGTCAATGCATGCCTGCCACTGAAGTATATAAGCCTCACCAGTAAGATGAAAATAATTCCACCTTTTTAATCTGAACAGCCTTAGAACAAGAGTGTCACAATGACATAGAACTAAAGTGCAAGGTCGCTAGACTATATATATACATACATATATATATATACATATATATATATACATATATATATATAAGAAGAGCAAGTACAGTTCCAGGAGGCTCCCAACTATGTGCTGATAGACATTGGTTAGGCAGATCAGATATCTTCTTTTGCAACCTTGAATCCATGATGGAACCACTTGGAAATGAAGCAACCTTATGTATGCTACTTACCATCATTCAAAAGGAAATATGCTTGATGATTATGCAACTAATCTATCAGAAGCCCTTCACTGAATCACTTGCATAACATGTCATCTAAATATATAATTACGAGCCCAAGCACAGGTAAAGGAACAACAAGCTAAGTACCATTTTTATTCTTATCCAGTCACATTGGACAGCGCAAATCTGTATATGATGCTCAATATCTCGGATATCATGGTTGTGCACCATTTCATTATTTCCCAAAACTTGTCAGTCAACAGTTAAAACCTTGGGTTGGAAAACTATATCATATGCAAGTATTGAAATTGAATAGACAAGAACGTCAGTTAGATCCATATCTAAATTGACCTCTCTAGTTTTATTCTTATCCAGTCACATTGGACAGCACAAATCTGAATATGATGCTCAGTATCTCGGATATCATGGTTGTGCATATATATATATACATATATATATATACATATATATATATACATATATATATATACATATATATATATACATATATATATATATACATATATATATATACATATATATATATACATATATATATATACATATATATATATACATATATATATATACATATATATATATACATATATATATATACATATATATATATACATATATATATATACATATATATATATACATATATATATATACATATATATATATACATATATATATATACATATATATATATACATATATATATATACATATATATATATACATATATATATATACATATATATATATATACATATATATATATACATATATATATATACATATATATATATACATATATATATATACATATATATATATACATATATATATATACATATATATATATACATATATATATATACATATATATATATACATATATATATATACATATATATATATACATATATATCATGATTTAATATACAAATTAACTGGGGATTACGAGTCCAGCCAAGCACAGGTAAAGGAACAACAAGCTAAGTACCATTTTTATTCTTATCCAGTCACATTGGACAGCGCAAATCTGTATATGATGCTCAATATCTCGGATATCATGGTTGTGCACCATTTCATTATTTCCCAAAACTTGTCAGTCAACAGTTAAAACCTTGGGTTGGAAAACTATATCATATGCAAGTATTGAAATTGAATAGACAAGAACGTCAGTTAGATCCATATCTAAATTGACCTCTCTAGTTTTATTCTTATCCAGTCACATTGGACAGCACAATCTGAATATACTGATATGATGCTCAGTATCTCGGATATCATGGTTGTGCACCATTTCATCATTTGCCAAAACTGGTGAGTCAACAGTTAAAACCTTGGGGTGGATAACTATATCATACGCAATTATTCAAATTGAATATACAAGAACGTCAGTTAGATCCATATCTAAATTGACCTCTCTAGTTTTCCTCGAAAAGGTAATAATAAAAAAATCATTTGGTTATACATACTTAGAACATAGAAACACCCACGTAACTAGATGGTGTATCACAACTTGAGAAGAAGCAGTGACCACATTATGAAAGGTAAATGTGACTTTGAGAGATATGGACATTAAGGTAAATGCATTGAACATGGCATTGGTGATTGTGGTTGTGGGGGGGGGGGGGGGGTGGTGGTGGTGCAACCAAGGGCATTTTACAGAGAAAAAATTGATGGGACCATCCATAAAGAGATGGTCTGCATTCTGATTTACTGCCAGTACGTATGGATCCAAGTGAGACCTTGTTCCTTGATATATACGACAGACAAACATTGAAATTTCAATTGGACCAGTATGTCCCATACGGCATTCATCAGTCCACCTATGAACTGGCACATGGACCAGGCTAAATTGACCAGTCCAATCAATTTTAATGCTACTGAGAATGAACCAAGGAATAACCTCATTGCTTGACTTTTGGATCCAAAAGAAACCAGTTAAGGTTCTCTTTTCCCCTTTTTAACCCAAAATCCCCTCATTTCATGTGAACAACAATGCATCTACTGAAAATGGTGGCCAGAGGGAAGATTCTCTAGTTCCCACTACGAGACAGACAGGTGGAGCATGGACTGAAGAAGATACATGCAGTTTGTTTATGGTTGCAAGGATACAGGAAAAGATAAGGTAGTTGATGGCTACAGGAGTCAGGAAGTACCCATTTGCAGTATTTCCACCAAAATGAATCTCATGGCCAACAGTTTCACTGTGATAGTTGGTCATTTTTAAAGGAGTTGGATGTTTCATATAGCATTAAACACCAACAGAACAACAACAATAGTAGCTCTAGCACAGTAATCCTGCCAAGTCGTATGTACTTACCATGATCATCCTTTTTGGTGTCTCCTACCATACAGGTTGTTAAGGATGATCAGATTACAAATGTCACCATATTACTTTATTGATGGGATGTTAGGGGATTGACAAACAACACACACAAAAGATTAGTGTGGCTGAGATCAAAATATCTATGTGGATGAGCAGAGTAAAAAGAATGTAAAACCCAGCATATAAGGCTTCCGCCAATGCAAGATCCGAGTAGAATCAGTATGTCAACATGTCACTATGTCGATATGTATGCGATCCAACCAGTCCAAGTAATGATCAGTACGGGTTCCATCATGAAATTTTAAACCTTGGTTGTAAGGTTACTCAGGCTTTATAGAATTGGATGTTAAGGGATTGACAAACAACATGCACAAAAGATTAGTGTTGCTAAGATAAAATCATCCAAATGGATGAGTAGAGTAAAAATAATGATAAACCCAGCATACAAAGCTTTAGCCAATGCGAGATCCAGAGAGGGCCAATGTACAAAGCCTTAAACAGAGTTATTTCCAAGATTTGAACCCTGGTCTTCAGGTCGCAACAGAGCAACCTTGTACCAAGGTCTGCCCTCTAACAATAAATATCAACAAGTCAATACAATAAACATGGTAGGCCAAGAGACCAAGCAACACAAAAGCATACACCATCAGAGGTCTCATAGTAGTTTTCATTTACACTTTGGCTTCACAAAATTCAAAACTAAGACATCAATTTTCGTCAGCCCATGAATCAACAATTTCTCTATCAATCTCCAAACTAAAAAATAAATCCAACAAATCATATGGAATTGAGCACACATTAGTGAAAAAGGGCATGCGAGCAATACCTGAAGCAATGATATACAACTTACAAATGTCATTTTGACAATGTGGCCCTCAATCATATGAAAAGTAACGAAAAATCGACAACTACAAAATACTGGAGCAATAATTACTTAGAGAACAATAAAAGATTGGAATATCTCAATTTTAAAATAGAAATAGCATTATGTCCTTAAAACTTAGCTTATCACTCAAACAATCATTAAGACAATATTCTTAGTGAATATTAACAATAAAGTTCCTTGTGTCAAATTGAAAGTTCTTAAACCAAAAGAAATATATCTAGAATCTAAGAAAGATATTTAAAACATATTGCGTGACAATACACGTGTCAAATACTAATATGCTGGGTATTCATGAATCAATTATTAGCAAAGGAAAGGCATCATGAAACCTGCAACGCCAGCCGAAAAGTCAATCTCTCATCATTTGCCTTGAGCTTCATCCCTATATATCTAGGCTGACATGTCTCAACAAATCCAGAGTGCTCTAACATAGGATGACTTTTTACATTCACTGGTGGTAGTAATGGGCGGGCAAAATTGCTGATATCATCAACAATACATATGTCAGCATCATCATCCACACTTATGCAGCTTGTCATGAAATTCCTTTTCGGAGCATCATCATTACTTTGATTGGGACCATTGTGTTGTTTATAATGAGATTCATGCACCTGATCTCTTTCAATCTTTGTTAGTGTTTTTTGCCAATTGTTGTGTGGATTTGTCAAAGAATCAGGGACCCATTCTTCTGATTCATCAATAACAAATACATGGGCATCATCAGAGGTAGAATTTCTACTAGATGGTAGCGGAGAAGAATCTATACTAGATTCACTCTTGAGACTAAAATCATCTAGATGGCACTGCTCAGCACAAGTGTCTGGCAGTGGTTCATCACTGTCCACCACTGGGAAGTCTTGCAACAAGGACCCAACTGATTCCAATCCTGTGTCCAACTCCACTGCACTGCTTCTAGATGAACTTTGGATTGGATGTCGGCCATATTTTTCATACTTCCTCTGAACTATTACTTCATTTTGATGTGACAAATGAGGAAACTGTGTGTTTCCGAAGCCATTTATGGAACCATTGGTAGGAGACTCTCCATATAACAAAGAGCCACTGCCACAAGCATTGTACATGATATTGGTTGTCTCAGTAGTATTTGACTTAGAATTAATCATATTTAGGAAGGTTGAATCAAGATCCATAGAAGAATAATGACAGAGACTTTTTTCCTCCAACAGAGATTCTTTCCCAGTAGCTCTTCTGTCATCAAAGCGCTTGCTGTCAGTTAAACCAGACTTTTCATTTATCATATTATGCGATGAATCTGCAAAACAAAAACTAGAAATATTATCAGCCAAAATATTCCTAGTGTGTGCAAAATTACATTGGGAATGCTGTTCCACCTTGCAGTGCATGAACGGTGACATACCATCTGCATAATATTCATGCTTTATGACCCTGTTCTGCAATGAATTCCCAGTTCTCATCTGATCAATGTCCTTTTGGTCATTGTCCAAGTACAAATCATCAAAGTCAGCATATTTGGAGAAATTAAGGTCTGTTTCTTCAGCATCATCGAAGCTACATTTTTGTAAGCACTGAAGTTGTTGATTGTCGAAGTTGCTACCCGTCAAACTGTCATAGGAGCTTCCAACCAAATTCATTGTATCACCACTCATTGGAAAAAAGTGACAGTCAAAGCTTCCTTCAGATCCAAAAGAAATTCCTAAATTCATTTCTTTTTTACAACCAGATACACCCATAACATTTGATGGACCCCATTGATAACCAAGTCTTTCATTGAACTCCCTACGAGCTGAAGGTTCTAACAGACCTAAACATAGCATTAAGAGAAAAAGAGAAGAAAGAGATTTATCATGCATGGACTCTGTATTGACTAAACAGGAATAATTTATGTACATGATGCTATTTTCCACCAAAATATATTAACACAAGTGTGTACAACAGAAGTACCAGCATGAGGCTGAAAGGCATTATCAGGATTTGCTGGGCCACCAGCTAGCTTGCTTTTGTCTAAACATTCCAAAGTAACCTGTATATTACATCTCAAAGAAATTAGTGTCTATAAAAATTTTTTAAAAAATAACTACTACCATGTAAACAAAAGAAGTAACACAAGCTCAATAAGGATTACATTCAATGAAATTTCTAAGGTTTTATAGAGATGAGATCATTACGAATCACCGAATTAAATATCTTAGGTACCTAAAAGGACTATCTTAAGATAGTATGTAAATATGTGCAATTAATACCAGTTTGGTTCAGCTTGAACTAGTCAAACCAAGACTAATTAGGTCCATATTTGAGTGTATGTTGTATCTAGCATTGATAAACATAGTTATAACTTAAAACTAAGATCAATTTGCATTTGCTTCCTTACATTGTTTCAATGCTTTGAGAATGGAGCTTTTCAGTCTACAGATACTTGTGTCTTAAACAAGCTTGAGGTATAAGTCAACTGAGTTGTGATTAAAAAGTCACATTCTATTAAATTATTTAACAAATGTATATTATTCTATTGTTTAAAATCAAGGTAGGCAATACCGAATAATACCGTCCGGTACGGGCGGTACGTACTGGTCCGACGGTATACCGGTATGCGGACTGCCCGCTACTGGACAGAACGAATAATAATAATAATAATTATATATATATTAGAAAAAGAATCGGCGACGTCACCGAGGCGCCTATTTCGTGTGTGTGTGTATATATATATTTATATATAAATATTTTAGAAAAAGAATCGGTGACGTCACCGAGGCACCTATTTCGTGTGTGTGTGTGTGTGTGTGTGTGTGTATATATATATATATATATATATATATATATGTTTATTTATTTATTTATTTATTTAAATAAACAAGGCGACATCGCCTCGCGTGGGGAAGGAAAAGGCGACATCGCTGAGGCGATGCGACGTCGGCTTTTAAATAAATAAATATATATATATATATATCTTTTATATATATATACCGCCTACGAGTTATATATATAATATATATACCGATCGGTATACCGCTCGGTATACCGTTTCGTACCGTACCGAGCGAACGTCGAAACGCCGATACAGTACGGTATTTCGAACCTTGTTTAAAATTTAGTTACCTTTCATGAATACTATTTGAAATTTTGAACTAGGATTTCATCATAATCTAATGTGTCTGAATCTTTTATTCATCATATTAGTTTAAAATTTCTTATTGTTTAATTTGAACTAGGATTTCACCAATAGATAAATCTGCAGGGTACAACAGGAGTTGTAGATAGATTCCAATAAACTAGTAGTAGGTGAAATCAGGCATCTAGTTGACCCCAGACTCGCAGTCTGACTAGATATCATGCTAGTGTTTGGGAGCAAGATGCAGCCACACAAAAGTAATGTTACATTGTTACCCCAGACTCGCAGTCCAACTAGATATCTTGTTTCTCTTTCTTTTGTTCCTTTTATCTTCCACTAATTCTCTTGAAAGTCGTTGGATTTCCATGCTTCCAACTTATCAGGTTATGTAGATTACCCTCTTTTATCTTTTACTTAGATAAAAGCAGGTTTTGAGATGAGAGATTAGGCAAAATTAAAATAAAAACCTTGCTTTTATTGGAAATGACATCCAAAAACTTAGGATACAAACCATCCCTCATTGGAAATGACAAGAAAACCCCATACTCTTTAGACTAATCATATACTGCCCCCAGATGTTATCACAAATGATAGAGACTTACCTAATCACTAAATTTAACTAAGACAAGCAGAAAAGTTATTGAAATGCACTCGAGTTTACCACAGTAAGAAAAAAAATATTAAATACATCCTGTTATAAAATAAATCCTAAAAACAATTCCTACAACCACCATGGCTAGACACAAGAAAGACACCTCTCACCACAGAAATGAACTGAACATTGTCCTCCACAAAAACAAGGGAAAGGAATAGAGGAGATAGAAGAAAGGGCTAAAAAGAATTCTAGTCATAGGATGAAGATCCTATTGTATTTATCATAAGGCATTCTTGTTCTATTTGTATTTGTTATATGAAAAGGCATTTTTGTCATTCAAAGTCCAATTGAAAACATTCAAGTGGTCAAAAGAATAAATTTGACAAGCATACCCTTTTGGCTAATGAATGTTTACCACAAGGGGTGGAAATAACAAGTTAGGAAAGCATGAGGTTCTCGTTGTAATTCTTGATAAGGGAGGCTTTGTATCAAAAACACATGGATGAGATAAAAATTGAAATTTCCCTATGAATATAACTATATATACAATAGAAATATACAAACTTCCATTATCATTCCTCAAAACAGATATCTTTCACATAGAACCAGAAAAAAAGTGGCAAACTGGAGTCTACACATAGCACAAGCAACCTAATGCCCCTGCCAGATGCACTGCATTCATAATTTAGCATTATGCTACTTGGAATTCCTTTGAACTTTCATACTTCAATAAAAGAAAAGCATCTCATAGTTTGTTTATATAGCAATTCCAAACAAACCAATATTAATATCATTAGAAATTGATTGAAAGTAGCCAAAACCAATCAGACTCAGTTGGAGTCAATCATATTCAGCCAATTCCAACTAATTTATTGACTTCAAAAGAGGAAAAAGATTTGCTTGGATTTCAGTACAAAATGTCAAGCAAGATATTATATAGCATCCAATAGTAGTTCTCTCTTTAACTTAAAATTAGCTTATTACAACTACAGGATAATATTGTGCTTTCAATATACTTTAAAATAGTGTTAACTTTTAATATTGCTTAAAAGCTAAAAGCAGCTTAAAATTTTTAAATTATTTTCAGTAACAGTTTTTCCCTTTTACTTCTCTTTTCTGCCCACTTTTTCTTTTCTTTAATTATTTTTCCTTCAATTTTTGCTCCTCCATTTTTTTAAAAAAATTTCCTTCTCTCTCTCTTTAGCTCCTCTTTTCTTGTATCCTGTGCTTCATCCCTTCTCCAATCCATACTTCAAATGCATTTGAATCTAAATGGTATAAACAACAACTCCTCTCCAAAAATCAAATGCTTTTGAAATGAACAGGATTAACAGTTTCCCCTCTCTAGAATTCGCTTTCAAATGAGGACAAGAATCTAGAATTCGCTTTCAAATGAGGACAAGAATAACCAATGCAGGTAGGATTCAAAAGTTGTCTCGTTACAGCAGCAGATAGTAGGGGCCTTTCACTATCTCCCAAAATCATAAGCTGAAAATTTAGGCCTTCTGGATAATGTATATATTAGTTGTTACTAAAAAATTATATTTACATGCTATGATTCATATTCATAATTGTTTCCATAATATATATACACCATAGATGTGTTTTTAACTAGCCATATTCAGAATAATGATTTGATTGATAAGAGTTCAATTGGGACTAATTCTTGAATTATGGAGACAAACTTAGAAACTAAGGGTTGACTAGATATATGAGCTGTAAGTTTAATGTCAAAAGAAGAATTCAAAATATATCTAGAACAGACAATAATAAGAGATACGTATGCAAAAAAATTAGATATATTAGATACAATACTCAGTTGAGCAGTTAACAAGAACTAGATAGAGTTGGAGTGAGATGGATAGAGTGAAGAAAGCATCAGGAATTTTGTGTAGTTGTCACATATCCTCCAGATTGGAAATAAATTTTTTTCAGGATTTGTGAGGGCAGCTGTATTTTCTGGATCAAATGATAGGCAATTAGAAAACATGCAAAAAATAGTGTCTATATGATGAGGATACTGAGCCGTGCGGGGTTAAAAGAATTCATATTCATGAAAAAATAAGTGTATCACAGTCAAAAGAATAAACTGTTGGAAGACCACATAAAATGGTGTGGACAGTGGAATACTTTCCTATAATCATCACATTATGTCCATTCTTCTATGTCAATATGGACCATAACAACATCATACAAATTCCTCTAAAAAAAAGAGAATATAACTAGTAGTTGAAAAAGATGATATCGGTGCTTCATGTTTGACCTGACCAAAGTCCCATGAATATTTATCAAACATATTCTAAGAGTTTTTCTTTCTGGTTATCAATATTCAACATAAACTTCTCTTTTTTTCCAGGGGAACTAGTTCTACATTCAGAATAGTTGTTTGCCATTTCGGTTCTTTTGTTATTCTCCTTTCTCTCTTGATTTTTTTTTATAGCAATGCTCGTCTGCAATGGGAAAGACATGAGATGCCCTTTTTTCTTTTTGAAAAGAAAGTAATAAGATAGTGTGAATAAAGTTTTGCTCAAGCAACCTATCATTCTGACAGTTGACACGAATGTAAAGTGATAATGACAATCATGTTCCTCTATCTTGTAGATATGAAGAAGACAAATTCTCTCCTGAGAACCCTTGAGATCAACTAGAAGGCTACATGAAGCTACTACTAATACAAAAATATGATTCATAACCAAAAATTTAAACCTAAGAGTTTAACCTTAAGAGACCTTCCGGATTTTTATTTAATTGCAACACCTTAAAAAGTTATCATGCAAAAAACATGAATCAGCATAGGAAACATTTGAAAAAAGTATGCCTTCCGTTAGTCCCTAAATGTTCTAGGAAAAAACTTCATAAACTCAAGAAATCAAATATCCATGAGACTGATATGTACCAATCAGTAGTTACCTATCAAACCAAGTACCGGTGTGGAGTTATATGTGTTGGTATCGAAGTATTTTATTCAATGATACTAGGTGATACAGGTTAATGTATCGTCCAATATACCAGTATTGTGTTGGTCCAATAGGTTACTGGATATATATGAAACTCGTATCTAAAGCCCTGTATAAAATAATTCTGAAAAATAGTATATATTGGTCAAAACACACCTTTTTACTAATATCAACAATTCCCCTCAAAGTATAAGTTCACAGAACTATTGTTAAACTATTCAAAAGACTCCAATTCAACCAAAAATACTGATAATATCTTCCTTTGGTAACATGGTCAAGATAACTCAATATCCAAAGATTTCTTGGTCAACAATAACCAACTCATACAGAATATACTTCTAAATCAGCAGTAACAATAAAAGTTATGAATGTCATCTATAAATTATTAATTTATTAGTGCATAGCACTGGTGAAAGTAGGATACTCTAAATCTGGGGTTCATGTATTTCAACTGTATGAATGGAAACGAGACAAGAATGAAGAGCATTTCAACGCAAGTCCAAATTTATGATGGTCAAAATATGCGAAATTTCTGACTTCTAGAGGAGGATTGTACCCAGCAAGAGGTTTAGACACTAATCCAATAATAACGACCACAATAAAGTTGTAAGGTCTTAACTATTTGGGGTCGGTTACATGGGACTTTTTAAGCCATTAAGATCCGTAAAAAATAAACCAAAGTCTTATCTTTGTGGATCTTCCTCTGTCTCTTCTCGCACCATTAATAGAATCATTTCACCTATTCTAACTACAACACTATCTTCTGTTTGTACCATCCTAAAGTATTCTTTCTCATTTTATCCTCTATTGAGACTAAACCTAACTGCAAATGAAAACATTCTTTTCCTATATTGCTTAATAATTTCACACATCCATCTTAACATTTACATCAAATGTAACATAAACTTTTAGTATGCCTTTTCTTAGTGGCCCAGACCTCGTAATCGATAAAGCATTGTTGATAGATAAAAACTAACGACTCCTTGCATCTCAATTATCTGAGCTACATGCTGATGGGAAATTGCTTAAAGTTCATAGCTAAGTTATAAATACCTATTGAGATGTTGACAGTCAAACTGAAAAAGAAGCGCAGTTCTTTAATAGCAAATCCTAGTGTTCCAAGCAGTTTTAGTCGGAGAAAGGGGAAAATTTGCAGTAGAACCTTGTCACGAATTGATCATCGCAGGATTCAAAACTAAGACAAGGGCATGACCACCATCAATAGCCCTTTCTTTCAGCTACAAAGAGACCTCGTCAAGGGGTCAATTGCAGCAACTAATCACCATACGGTTCCACGTGTTCCAGATAGAACAACACGAATCTATTACAATCACAGATGCTCTTTTTCACGCTGATAATACATAGACCAGTCCTGTTCCCTTAGTTCATCTATATACTAGGCAAAGCAGCTGATCCCCAATCAAGAACATCGAGATCCCATCGGTGACACGCGCAGGTTACTAAAAAGCAGGAACCAAAATCTCACACGCAGAGGCCGTAATTCAAAGGGGGGAGAAGGGGAATTTTGCCTGGGACTGGTCGTCGGGCGGGGGAAGGGGCTGCTCATCGAGAATGGCATAGAGGCCGTCGACGCTGATGGAGAGGTTGTCGTCTAAGAGGAAGGCGTTGTCGGCGTCAAAAGTGTCGAACGAATTCCCCGGCGCATCCGCCATCGGCGTCGTCCCAAACCCTAATTTCGGGAACCAGGGCGTCGTCGTCGTCGTCGTCGTCGTCGATTCGACTCTGCCCCTCAATAATACAAGAGAAGACGACGAAGAAGGGAGAAGGAAAGGAGGGGAGAAACTTGGCAGGAATCGAGGGCTCGGATGTGTCCGTGCCGCATTTTATATAGGAGAAAAAATGGAGAGAAAGGGGGTGACTTCAAGGGAACCGACGAGAGCAGGATTAGCTTTGGTTAACAATATATTACTAGTCAAAGAGGAAAGCGCTTAGCGACTCGGATTTCAAAGACCGGGTCACGAACCCACACCAGACCGGCCCTCGGCGTACCCGTTGAGCTGTACCCGATCATAGAGACCAGCGGGGCCACCGCTGCTTTGCGCCGGGTTCGGGTGGTTCAGTGGGTAACGGGGGGAACCAGGATAGGAACACCCAAGTGACGTGTTGATTCGCTGTGGTGTTGGGCTAAGCTTGAATCTGAGTCACGAATCCAACCACTCCGGCTTTAGCATTTGAGAAGATATTAACTATTGCAAGAATTATTCCTTCTCCTCCCACGCTCTTATAAAGCGAACATTATCTCAACTAAGCTCACCTTTAGTTAGCAAATTTGCATATATGCCTCTTCAAAGTAAAGCTGTATTTTCTTTTCCACTTGCTATGGTCAGTCAAAATCTTTTTATTAATTTAGTGGATAAATTACTATCAGGTTAGTCATTTCAAATATTAACAATTGACAAAAATAATAAAAAAAATTTATTGTAGTCAGAATCATTCTTTTTTAACCACTTAATATCTGTTAAGCTGGTTGATGCTGTAAAGTCACTTGTGCTTAATCTATCTTATATTTTACTCATAATAAGATATTTTTATTGCATTAATTAGAATGTAAAAAAATATTTTAAAGGTTTTATATTTTAAGTTAAAAAAATAAAATATTCATTCCCGTTAATAATTTGATGTGATAGTATAATCAATAATGAGAATGTAATATTCAATTAGTATTCGAGTCACGTGAGCATCGAATGAATTATATTGAGAATATCATGTGATCTTAAACCTTACATAGGTTGAACACAAAACGAGAGTTTAAGTCTGTAACAACTTATCAGTCAACATTCAGGCTAATCATATTAGATTTCTTAATATATTGACGCAAATTGAGTTGAATCAATCTAAGCATCAATATTCACATCATCAAAGTAGCAATTATAAATAATCATCATTAAACTAGAATTATTTTATTTAAATAGACATTATATATATATATATATATATATATATATATATATATATATATATATATATATATATATATATATATAATCATCTTCAATATCCAGAGTGCTAGTAGTGCTTCATATAGATGGAGAGTTATATACCAAACCAAGATCAAGTATAATCCTTGACTCAAATAGAATAAATTTATATTATTGCTTTTAGATAATCAATCAGTCTAATTTTTGCTAAATTAGAATTCTAGCTCACAAAGTCATGCTTGTTTAGATTTCCTTCTACAAATACAGTGAAATTACTTTCCAATTGATCGACCCGACCCATTATAGCTCAATTATACCGAAATTATGATCTAAATTTGAACTTTTGGGTTCCAATTAGGTTTGAATTGGGGTCAAATTGAATCATGACCGGGGATACCGTACATGACATTTTCGAACCCACTCGATTTATGCCGTCAATTGTAATTATCAAGTCATTTTATGTGTAGTGTGAGCTCGTCGTAGAGCAATCAAATCGCATAATATTATAGAGAAAGGCCTTCACATTGATACGATCGAGAACATTTCATGAACATTGAACATGTCAAAACGATAACTCCTCATCAATCCATGATCCGATAGAGATAATTATCACGAACACTGAAAACAGCAGAATAATTTCAATCAAAATCTTCGTGATTGCTGACCCACCACTTCTGCATTACATATTTTATTGCATCGATGGGAACGCATGAACTTATGAAGTTCCAACCTTTTCATTTGCGTGAAACATAATTTGGCCCATCAACTTTAAGATAAAGTTAGATTCCTTATGTTCCGCAATTAATTATGTGAAGTTAGCTGCTACAATGTTCACCCACTCCACCATAAATAAATTGGATGCTGTGAAGAGCTAAACCCTTTTGTTGGAAGGTTAGCATCACAAGAAAACTCAGCGTTTGGCTTTTGCTTCGACGTGATTTGCAATGTGACAACGAGAATAGTAAAGGCTAATTATATAATAGGCTTGTAATTAATTAATTATCTTTAGTATATATTATACCGAGTTTCTTATATTCATGAAAAAAGTAAAACATTTAACATTATAAAATTAACATATGACACATATTGATTTTAATTTATCACTAAGTATACATAATATTTTCATCAACGACAAAATTGATTTCGTGAGAAGAAATCAGACTAAATAATTTATTTTTATAAATATAAGGATCTCAATATATATTTTAAAAAATATATATAAAAATCGAAATATAAATAATAACTAATTAACTCGAATAGTATTGAGTATAGATTAACATTTGCAAATATAGGAATGAAAATACGTGCAGACATAGCAAAATTGCTACCCGAGTTGGTCTAATTTGTAGTCAAACATTTGAATAGTTTGTCCGAATTGGCATTCAACGCATCAAAACAGTGATTACGTCGGTATTCAACCGCCGAATTGGTCCGTCAGCGTATGCGGCTGGAAATATACGGAACCAACGTGTCAATTTTGGTATGGATGACGTGGCACCGTGTTATGTGTGTGCTAAAAATTATTCGTTGGTAATGCATCCGATTCGGCGGCCGCAGACGAAATGTGAAAGGTGCGGTGTCACCGGCCTTTCATGTGTGGGCCACGTGCAGCAACCTAAGCCTTGCGTTCTTGTGGCTCCGGCCTCCGGCGCAGGTGAACCAATAAGTATTTGTTATTTTTGTACCGATCAACGAGCTACCCGACGTCCTACCTGTTTGGCGATGGTTGCGGCGACGTGGGGCCCACGAGGAGCTGCTGTCGATTCAAGTGAGCAACCACGTGGTTCTGATTTGGTGTTTGGGCCTCGTAGCTCGTCAGCGATTTCAGGCGCCACGTTAATACAACGCGATTTTGAACCGTCCGCTTGGATGAAGAGTGTGCTCGCTTCACGAGTGATCTGTGTCTCGGTCAGTGTACCATTCAGGAAACTATGGTCAAATTAACATGCATTAACAGGGGAGCCCGCTTATTCTGGCAATTAGAAGACTCGTTCGCCTGCTTCGTACAATGTCAAGACGAAGTGGATCCTGATCGTGTTTTCATTTTCTTTATCGGGGCTGACAGGACGGAGACCTGTTCACGGGTGGATGGACTTGGAGGAAAGAGTCATACACGAACAACCGCACGAGATCCCGAAAGAATAAAAAAGGGAAAAAGGAAGCCGTGGAGCGCTTTACTCACCCACCGATCTCTTCCTTCCGCATGGTCCGAGCGAGTCACAGCAGCGACATACACCATCCAACGTTCACTCTCCTCTCTTTTTTTCCTTTTCTTTTCCCCTTTCTTTTTCCTCATTCTCTCTATCTTCGGTGGTGGAGGTCCGAGCACCCGATTGACTGAGCTCGACTCCAATCGCGCACCGTTGGGAAGCTCCGACCCGATTCGCCGGAGAGAGCCCGAGCTGGAGACATGGCGCTGAATCGTGGTTACAAGCTCCGTATCCTTCTTGTCGTTCTTCCTCGAATTCGAAATATGCTTGCGCCGATCTTGTTTTCGTGTCTCGTCTTCTTTTTTTCTTTTTTCTTTTTGAACTCGGGTTTTCTTTCCCCCTGTGCCTAAAGAAATCGCTCTGAACTGGAATCTGTGTCGAGGACGAAAAGTGGAGATGACTTGGAGTGTCTGCACTACTTATACGAATGCATTTGGTTGCTCTTTTGGTGTTATTGTGCCGGGATCAGCTACTATTTGCTTCATATTTTCGTGTTTCGAGTTTTATGTGCTTCATTAACATTTGCGTTTGGACAAATAAGCTTGAGCTTAGATGAAAGAAGTTTGATATTAAAAGATTGACGATTTTCGTCCAAAATCTGTTCTTGTAGAGAATAAATGTCTGTGCTTGGTCTTCGTAGTTGGTATTTGTTAGAAAATTTAGTTTATTCCATTTGGGTTTTCGTTGACCCTTGGGAAATAGAGGAATTCGTAGCGCATGCATCTGATGTCAACTGTGTGGCTATTGGGAAGAAATCAAGCAGAGTTTTTGTTACTGGTGGTGAAGATCGCAAAGTAAATCTATGGGCGATTGGTAAACCAACACCACTACTGGTGAGTCCTAAATTTCAGTTTTTCTTCTCCTTCCTGGTGCTCAAACTTTAGTTTTTATGTAAGTAGATTTTCAAGATTTTGGTATAATGTTACTGATTTAGGGTGACATAATGGTAATTGGCAATTCAATCGACTCTTTGTGTGTGTACTAATATACACCCAAATAGTTAACTTGCTATCTGTGGACTTCTATATTAGTCCTGCATGCTTCCTGTTACTGGAAGACAAGGCCACTAAAACCATAATGGCTTCATTCCTTCACCTTCCTGCTGGCTCTAGTAGTTCGCTTCAGAAGTTGATTTTTTGTTTTGTTTTGTTTAATCATACTTTATCTGCAGAGCTTATCCGGTCATATGGGTTCTGTTGAATCTGTGGCCTTTGATTCAGCGGAAGTCTTGGTTCTTGGGGGATCATCTACTGGCATAATTAAACTTTGGGATCTGGAAGAGGCGAAGAGTAAGTGATAGTGATTCTAACCCAGTTTACTATTGTTGAAGTAAATGGTTTGAGTCTTCACTGGAGTGTGGTGGCCCAAATAGGTAACAACTTGTTTTTTTCTCACAAACTTAAAATTCTTATATGAAGGAGAAAAATGGGAAAAGAAAAAGAAAAAACTCAACTCAGTTCAATATATAAGGCTATTGCTTTGCACCATACACACTTTTTTCTTCCATAGCACTTTTCTCACTATAATTCTGGCTTACCAAAATGTAGTTCCTATAAGCCTTACTTTATAAGCTTAGGTGATGTGGTGTTGACAACTTCATTAGTAGAAGTTAATTAAAGCAAGTAGGTTTAGTCATAAACTCATAATAGTAACCCACAGTTTCATAACATGCCAGCCTTTCCTTTGTCAGGCAACTAACTTCAGGTTTGCAATAATAAATCTAACACATGTAACTCCATAGTGTAATCATGCAGCTAGTAACATTTGCCCCATCAAATCTATAGTGTAATTATGCCATACACATTTCTCAACTTTGTGAATCTGCCAATGGAGAGCTTTTGTAGTTTTAATTGGTACCTGTTATTTTGTAATACAATTTTGCTATTTTTTGAACAGAAAACAGTATCTGGTGTCTGTATGCTTACTTGTTCAATGTCATATGTGTTCTTGTCTAGTTGAATGGAGATTTTATTACCAACACGTACAATATCAACCTTTTCTTTGCAATGGAGATTTCTGGGCCACATTCTTTCACCTCACATATAGATAAAGGTATAAAACCAATGATTTAGATCTTGGTTTGATATTGGTATACCGGGCGGGTATACCGACATGCTGCGTCTCCAACAGCAGTCAATGGTTGGACTGGTAAATACCGGTCAGTACAATGCAACAATATCTCCTTTCTTTATATTAAAGAACATGTAGCCTAAACTAAAAGTACTCTTCCAATAAATAGCCAGAAGTTGTTCACAGAACTCAAAGAAGTCATGTCCAAAGAGTTTGAGATTACCTGGAAATTTATTAACACAAACACATTAGTTTTAATATTCACCCAAAGGTTCATAACTCATGTTGTATAACTTGAGGTTTATAATACTTATAAGTTATAACTACAACAATTGTTAGTCCAACACTTGAAACTGTCTTTTTACCTCATAGGATACTAAATCGTAAAGACCAACTATTATAACATAAAGATGCCTATTTAAATAGCTCATGTTAATCATGGTTTGATACTCCCCAATTATAACTGGTTAATGACATCATTGGTGCCAAGACAAATCCTTTGTTGTGACATGTGAGCTTAACTATCTTTTAAACATTAATATCATGCTTAACTTTTTTTTGACACATTAGTATCATTGTTTGTGAAATTTTGTTGAACAGTTTCTGATTTGGCTGTTCATGTCAAAGTGTAGTTGTTCGGACTCTTACTGGGCACAGATCCAATTGTACCTCAGTTGAATTCCATCCATTTGGTGAATTCTTTGCATCTGGTTCTTTGGATACTGATCTTAAAATATGGGATATTAGAAAGAAGGGATGCATTCATACTTACAAGGGCCATGCTGGGGGAATTCAAAAAATTAGGTTTACACCAGATGGGCGTTGGGTTGTTACAGGAGGAACAGATAACATGGTGAAGGTAATGTTGTTGGATAATTGTGCCGCATAATCATGTCTAGGTTTTCTTTTCCCCTAAATGACTGCTAACACAGTTTTATTTTAATGCTTCTTTGAACAGCTGTGGGATTTAACAGCAGGAAAGCTTCTGCATGATTTTAAGTTTCATAATGGACAAATCAGGTGTATAGACTTTCATCCTCATGAATTTTTACTTGCAACAGGTATGCTCTTATTTTCAATTTTTTGATTATTTTTCTTCATTTGCATGGTTATGTCACATAAAATTGTATCTAAACCTTGCCCTTAATCAACAATTTTTGTTCCATCCATAAGGCTATTTTAGGAACCAACTTATGATTTCTGAAGTCATGAAAGTGTAGGACCCACTTTTAAAAAAAATAATGCCTTCAATTATTCTGCACCTATGACATATGTGCTTCAATAAATGTTGTTGCAATGAAACCCGTCTATATGTTGGAGATCTGCATTATATTTTCATATGAACATATGGTAGCTTTTCATAGCCCCGATGTACAGAATTTGTCTAGACAAAGACAGAATGCAAGGTTTTGATGATGATTATATACTTTAGTCACATGTTTGAGCCCAAGAGAATTAAATGAAACCTCAAACATTTAACTGTTACTGAATACTTTTCCTTCTACATAAGCCTCTGTCAGTGTTTGCGTAAAGTCTAATTCACTATTCTTGAAATATATTGCGAGTTCACTAACATATTAAACTAATGATATGTGATAATTTTCTAATTTTCTCTCAAATTGAAACTTGCTACAGTGATTCTGAATGATGGAACGTCCCAATTTACATGCCTTTCTAATTGTGATTGCTACAGCCCTACATTTTTAAGACCAAACAACCTGTAGGCTTCAGATTGAGGCATGATTTTGTTGATTCTCTGTGGTTGATTTGACTTTTTCTATTAACTATATTGTACTAAGATGATATCTTTCTGCTTATCTTATGCATTAGTATCTTAGCTCCTAGTCATGGTAGTTCTTCGTATATGTAATATGTAGTTCTATGCACTGTACTATTGTTTCTCTTGATGGGCTGATATGAAACAATTCCAGGTTCAGCTGATCGAACTGTGAAATTCTGGGACCTTGAAACATTTGAACTGATAGGTTCTGTGGGGCCTGAGGTATGTTAAGTTTTTTCTCTTTGAACATCAAATACAAGTTCTTACATCTATGCTTGCATTTTCTGTTTATCCTTAATCTAAGAGTACATCATCTTAACCATTAGAATTGCACCAGATGTTATGATATAATTTTTAGTTTATCATTTTCATCATTTGGTGTTATTCTGAAATGGTTTTATCAGTTGAATGGTTCTTGTCATTTTATATGCTGCCATTATCTGTTAACTGTCCTCCCTATGTAGTGTTAACCTACCCTAGAAAAGAGAAATCTCCAGAGATTAAATTTCTGACACCATCTTCTATTACTCAGCATCATCAGGACATTTGTCACTGATATACAACTTCCCATGCCTGTTAACATCATGCTGCCTAAGTCCTTGATTAAGAGTAGACTGGTGTGGAAGAGCATTTCAGGATAGCCCAAACACCATTTTGTATGCTCTTAATGTGTTGGTGGCTTGCAACAATTACTTTGTTCACCAAGTATATAATGTAGATTGTAGGGCAATTGTTGGTACTAGAGCTGAAGAATGTGAGGTTTTGGCTTTGGTTTGCTTGTAGTGAAAACCAACTGATGCAATAGAAAAAATATTATGGAGATCAAATTAATCTTATCTAGTGAATTATATTTCAATTGTAGGAGAACAATTTGACATATGAAAAGCACAAGTTAATAGTAAAATATTATTTCAAGAACGCCAAAGAGATAGAGAGAAAAAAGAGAAATCTTCTATTGCAATCTATCATCTACTTTTCCTAGTGGGTTGTTAACTTTGTTATATAGATTTTGTTCCATGTTTTTGTCTAAGGAGTGCTTGTTATTCTCAATTCTGGAAACTTAATCATTGATGATAAAAAAAGAAGTCTTGGGTAGTAAAAGAGAAACAATGCTGCATAGCAAAGACTTAAAGTGCACTAAGAGAGAGAACTCTTGAAGGATGGAATGGGATAATGAGAGCCAACAGGACTAGTGGCCAAAGATCTAGACAATAGAGTATGGAAGGAAATGGTTTGACAACACACACAATTTATGAGGAAGTGGAATAATTAGCCACACTCGTCACACAAGTCAAACATGAAACTCTTACCTCTTTATCTCTAGTTATATTAAACTTGACTAAAGGATGAAAGTGAAAGAAATAAAGAAGCGTAACTAAGAGGAATAAGAGTCTCTTGTCAGTGAAAAATCACCCAGTTACATTAAGCTGTATTCAATCTTTTTAATGTATGAGAGAAACCATCAAAGTGTTCTACTTTTTATTAGCTGTGAGGTAAATTGGAATCATTCAAAATGACTAAATGAGTCCATTGGAAGTGATCTATTTCTTTTCATCAAGTCAGATTGAAGACCAAAGATCATGACTGACTAATCCAGCATAGTAACACATAAGACAAAAATGTGCCTAATTTTGTCATTCTCATTCCAAGATTGAAGTAAGGTTGTTAATATTGTGGTTTACTATGCAATATGGGTTGTGGCTTGAGCGTGGATTTTGTTGCAAATGAGATCTGCTTGGCATCAGGCCCTTGTACCACACACTGCTTGAAACCTCTGACCACTTTAGGAAGGACATGATTGAATTGGTTTTCCAAAATGTCCCTTGGTTTGAGGAAGAAGATGAATGAGGAGAGGGGGAATGTATGCCCCTTGGCACATTTTTCATATATTGGATGTTCCAAGTGTGAAGAAACTCCAATATTTTCTTAATAGTTAATTTGCATAGATTTTTTTCATATAGAATGTCTCAGCCTTCTATGTTTTACTTGAATACTTATACATATCACACGAATGAGCTTCAGATATAAATATGTCATCAAGAATCTCAAATTATTTAATATGGATGTCTATAATGGAACTATTTTTTAAATCTCTACATTATGTGATTCTTCTTCTTTTCTCAGGCTACTGGAGTGTGCTCGATGATCTTTCACCCTGATGGAAAAACCCTATTTTGTGGGTTGGAAGCAACCTTGAAAGTAAATTCTTTTATAAATTATAACAGCGCTTGATATCTGACAGAAAAGTTGTCATTGCTCATTAATCTAAGTATAATTACTAGGTATTCTCTTGGGAGCCCATAAGATGTCATGATGTTGTTGATATGGGGTGGTCGACTTTGGGTGATCTCAGTATATATGAAGGGAAACTCTTGGGATGCTCCTACTATGAAAGCCGTGTTGGAGTTTGGGTGGCAGATATATCGGTAACTACCTAACTTGATTTCCACATTTGTGTGATAGTCTATTGTATATTAGTCTACTAAGTAGATTGCCTATGTGTCTCAGCTCATTGCTCCCTATGCTCTTGGTGTGGTGCCAAAAGCAAGTGGCCTTGTAGAGCCTACTTTTCAGGTAGAGAACTTTTCCCTGGAACTGAAAGAGAGCAGTGGTATATCTAATATAAAGCCTACCACTGAGTATCATGAGATTGGAATTAAAACCAAGCAGACAGAAGGAGGCACATGCTTGATTTGTAAGTGTAACTTCTTTCTCGTATGATTTCTATCAGTTTGACCTTCATTTTTGGAAGAACTTTCAATCATGAGATTGTAATTTTCCATCCTTTTTTGGATTATGCTATATGAAACACAGCTGACGACCGTAGACAAAGTATCAGTCATGGAACTAATTCATGTTACACATCAACTGTGGCACCAATTACCCTAAGTGGAGTTACAAGGAACAAAAGCTCTGATAGCTGCATCACTGTACCACAAAGATTTCATTCCAGGATGTCTTCGAAAGCATCCACCCCCAGTTCTACCACATCTGGTTCTGTAAAAGCTATTCAAGGTTCTCTTAATCCTTCAAACAAAACTGAACGAAGTTTGCCATCAAGGAACACTGCATTGAGTTCAAATACCACAAAAGCAATTAATTTGGTAACTTCAAAAAAGGCTTCGACGGTACAGGGTAGTGTGGGAACACATACACCTCTGTCCATGCCTGTTATTGTACCTAGAGACAACCTGGGCCGGGACAGTTTCAGAGTGGTAACAGCTGCTTCTGAAGCAATTTCTCGTGGTTCAAGGTCCAACAAAATAACTCATAAACGTAAATCATCATTTGCTTCTGGTGATAGCAAGGGCCAACTGATTGAGAATGCATCTATGGATTTGACTGATAGAAGAAGTGATTCAGATGTTAATTCAAATTTGTTCCCCATTCTCGCTGCAAGTCATGAAGCTTCAGAAGATGATGTCAGAGAGCACACTATAACAAGAAACATTGAAGAAAAGTTCGAAAGAGTATTGTCAATAGAGCAGCCTGTACAATCACAGAATGACAATGGTATATCTATCTTTGGCTAAAGGATGATAAGTCTTTCCTCTCTGGTTTTCCCTATTTATCTTTTCTTATTATATGCTGATATTATATGATTTTAGTTTTGTTTATAATGGCCCAAACAAGATCAACTTGGGGTTGCAAGGGTTGCATATTGGTCATTTTGATTTGGCTATAGTATGTACCTACTGGTTTGGACTTTTATTAGAAACTATACAAGTCAAACTCAAAGCGGTTCAGTTTAGAACTTTTGATCTGTTACAAATTTATCCTGAATTGGACATGAAACATAAATAGACTTAGTTAAAAGTAAATTCCATTTGCCATTTGTGTATTACATACATACATATGTACATACATATTATATCTATGGTTTGCAATACCGCTTGGTACAGTTTGGCATGGGCGGTTTTCACCGGTCTACCGACATGCAGACTAGGGGATATATGGTGTGGCCAGTACAAGGTGCCCAATATTAACTGGTACAAGCTGTTCACATTAAAATATGCAAAAAAATATTTAATTGAGTTAAGTGTATTTGCTGCACCAGTATACATATTATGGAATTAAGCATATAACTGAATTAAGTGTATATATGCTATTCAGATTGAAGTATACAGAGAATATATAATTGAATTAAGATGTAGAACTGTGGCCAAAGCAAGTATTTGTGAGATGGCATTTTTTACTCATTTAAGAAATAATTTAAAGAATGTTATAGGAAGCAGGAAAATGTCTAGTGATTAATCTTAAATTATCAGGAACAATTTATTATAGCACTCAAATAATTGTAGTAACTTTAATCAAAGTGAAATATAAACTAGATTATGTCTTTGGACTTATGTAGACTGCACATGTGGTTGCATCTCTTGCATATACAATACTCATATATCCTTGACCCTTAACCTTATGTGAGGTAGTCATAAGATTCTTAATTTTGGTTTGTACCGGTGTACAAAGCCCTACTCAATACGGTACGTATCGAGATGTACTGACAATATGCCAAGGCATACCGATGGTACATCCAAAAGAGCTAAAAAACCTCTAAAAATATCTAGAGGTAACGATCCAAAAAAATAGGGGCGTATCAATTGGTACGCCTCAATAACGATCGAAATCTAAGGCGTACCGACTGGTACACCTCAATAATGGTCAAAATCCGGGGTGTACCGATCGGTACGCCTAGTATGCCCCGTACACCTTAGTAACGATCAGATTTCGACCATTACCATCTTGTGCAAACCCCGCATCACTCGATACGGGGTCAAAAACTGGTATTGCCCAGTAGAGGGCGGTTCGCGTACCGGTATCCTCTCGGATTGATATGTACCGCCTGTACCGGGTGGTACACATTGACATTGAAATTGAGAACCCTGGGTAGTCATTCTGATTGCATCTACATGTGCAACTGCATATACCATATTTTCATTTTAGAAAGTTAAGGTAACATTATTGATCACTTGTAGGTGTTGTTCATCAATACAAAGTTTTTGTATTTAGATATAGTTGTCTAATTATATTGATTGATGAATTTTATCTGCCTTGAAGTTACTATTGTGATAATATGCCTCCAAATAATTAAAGAAAAGACTGCAGAAGCTTAGCATAAATACCATCACCCAGTTACCATTATGTTCATCCTGTATCTCCATAGTTGCTGGTTAGATTGTTGTACAATGGTCTATACTAGTTGTTTGTGTTGTAACACCATGTTGGGTTGTGTGGTCTCCTTTGTGCTTATATTAACTATGGCGAGTGTATATTTTTTCGCTTACACTGACATTATAATACATGTATTATAATGAGAAAGTTCTAAGACTTGCTATTACAAAATTTGCATTGAGAGATTTTGCTGAAAAAGTCTTGTTTGCAAATGTGTCATTTATTGCTTGTCCTTTGTAAAAGTGTCTCTATCCCATCTTCTTTAATTGCTATTCAGAGATGACAATGATATTTTCTCTGCAGGTAATGAGTCGCCATGCTCAAGCAGTGAAACTAACTCAGTGAAATATGTTAAAGGAGGTAACAAGTGTGGAACAATCTTCATATCTCAAATGTAATCTGAGGATTACTGAGATTGCTCAGCAAATTTGATCATCTTTACGTTCATTTTGGCAGTTGCTGTCCAACTTGGAAAGACACGGACTCTAGTTGAGCGCTGGGAAAGAAGAGAAAGATGTGGCAGCAACATGGCAATAGTTAGTTTTTCTTCTTGCTTTTTATGGCTTACAATATGTAGTCAATGCTGTAATGTTTTCATATTGCACTTTGTTTTGTTATTTGCTTGATATAGCAACTGGCACATAGTGTTGTCATATATTCTGGATCTCATATAATCTGTTATCTTCCTGTGTAGAGACATACCTTATCAAACTGATTATCTACATTAGAGATTGCTCAATTTTTGAGGTGCATGTCAGTTGTTCTCTTAAGAGAATTTTCTTTGCTTCCTTCACGTTAACCATGTGGACTTTACAAATTTATATGGAAGAAATGATTAGTCTAAAGATCTAAGGTTTCAAGAATTGCCCATAACCCTATTATGGCTGTTCGTTAGCATAATAAATAGCCGTGCCAGCATGTGGGTCCTTGTGGCAATCCTGAACCACCTTCCAAGTTCCAACCACCACCAATTATATATATAAAAAAAACAATGGAAATAGGTTGGCACTCCTCTTCTCCAGCCTCCAATCCAGTGTAAAGTGATGGCAGCAGTGGAGCCGAGTCAGCCGACATGAGGAGTCTCCTGAGCCCTCACTCAACACAAAACATTGTGCTCTCAGATCTGTTAAAGAGAACTTGGACAAAACCTGTCTGATTTGGTACGAAAGGCTAGTTTGATCTTGCTGGCTGCATCCCAAATACAAGATCCTTGGTTTAGGTCTTTGTAAGCCATAAGAATTATCAAACATGAAAAACAATGAAATTTAACTATATGTATCCAACAATTTCTTGGTCTTTTAGATAAAAGGTTCCCCATCGTGTAGGATTGATGCCACATTTTTTGTTGATCTCAGGTCTATCTTGTCCTTGCAAATTCATGCAAAATGCTCTTTGGTTTTCCTCTCTCCTTTGTTTCTAACTTAACTCACTACAAATTTGAGCTGTACCATTTGAAAGTTAACCTAACCTAAGGTGTTTTAGTTAACTTAAGAATCACAACCATGTATCAATTTATTTTCTCTGGTCCAGATTTGCACCATTTAGGTTTGATCAGATTAATGTGTTATACATGACAGGCTTGGGCTTTTTTGTTTTTATGCTAGGTATTCATGATTATTCTGGATTAAATGCGACATATGTGAAATGGATTTATACCAACCCCAGGCTTGGTCTTGTTTTTGTGCTACATATTCATTAATATTCTGGACTACAAGCAACACATGTGCAATTGACTTATACCATTCAGTAAGGATTCCTAGTTTTCTTGATTTTCTTTACTTTTCTTGATGTATATGAAATTTTTTTTCAGAACCTCCAGTTTAGTCATGGTTTAAGTCCCAGTGGATCACAGAGTCAATCCTGATAATTATAATCTTTTTGTTTTCTGACTCTATAGAGAGCATAGTCATTTATGTAGAGATATACAAACCCAGACATGTATGTTTTGGTTGAGCAATGACATGTCACATTCCAATGTATTGATAACTATTGTTGAAAAAACAGGTGTTTCATCTCAGAAGCTTGAGCACTTTACCTGGTTGTGCTGGACTGCCTCTTGAGTTTATTTGACAACATTTACTTACTCTTTCCATGCTGTTTTGTGATGAACAGAAACAATCAGAGGCAACCTCTGAAAGGGACTTGACAACATCAGAGGATGATTTGATTCCCGAAACACTAATTCAAAACCATGATGCATTCATAAATTCTTTGAAATCTCGCCTGACTAAATTACAGGTAATAACCATTCCCCTTAAAATGATCATATAATTTTCAAGACTGTTGGCTGTTGTAAATTCATTGTTCATTGACATTCATGTTGTGGAAGCTTATTTCATCATCCAAAAGGAATGTAGTCTTCTCTTTTCTGTGTATTCTTTTTCTGGCCTTGATGTAAACTGTAATGTAAATAAAAAAATCAAAATGCTGCATCATTTTGTTATCAACTTTGGTATCTGCAGATAGTCTCTTCAATTTACATGGTTCAAACAAATCTATTATTGGTGCACTGGAACTTGTTCAAAGCTGGAGTCTAGTCTTTACATGTCCATGTCTATTGTTTTTGCAAAGTACCACAATTCAAACATTATATTTTTTTCGTCAGTCCTTCCTTCAGTTATCAACTTATCATATTTCTATTACAATTATTAACATCATCCCAGTCTTTTCCCATTGATATTGGGATTAGCTATATCAGCTGTAGAGCAATACTTGATGGAGAAACTACATGAATGGTTTTATCTAAAAAATCAGCACATGTTTAACTTATTAACCGAAGAGGTTCCATTGCAACATGGGTGATCAGGGTTTGAGTTAAGGAAATAGTCTATCCAGACCCCACATTGGCATGTGTCATGTGCATTGATTGTCTTTTTATATTTTTAATTGAAGAAATTATATTCTCTAAATTTTTTTGGGCATCAGTGAGAAGGCACAGAAAATAAGTTTTCTTTTTCCAAATATGAGAAATCAAATTCTTCTAGGGTTACATAGCTTCTTTTTTCCTTGTTTAGTTGCTTAAGAACAAGGTTTTCTAGTTAATTTTTAAAGCATAAGCTAGTAGGAAAGAGCCTAACTTTATACATGAACTCTCTTAGGTGCAAATTGGATGAATGAGTCTGGGCTTGACACATGGATCTAAATGTAAGATAAAGGCACAAACCAATGACTAACAGCTTTGCCCAAAGTTTGTGTGGGGGAAACACTGGATAGAGATTAAATGATAAGAGGCAAATCTAGAAGGGATAATTTTTAAACTTATGATCTGCTCAGATATCTTCACAAGGTAACCAATTTTCTTAAAAGCTTAAGCAAGTAAGAAAAGGCCTCATGATAAGTTCGTCAAAAGCATGAAGTACTTTGGGGAAACAAAATTTATTGATATTTCCTTCTGTGCAGAAAGATAATAATAAATCAAAAGTAAGAGATTTGCCACCTTTTGTTAGAGAAGTGTGGAACTTAATCAAGATTTTGAATTATACTATGGCTGTCATTGGAACTGAGGTATGATTATAATTGCACCATCTTCATTCTGAGATTTGAAATAGAAAAGTATATGTAGCTTCTCTTTGTCTTCTCTCTTGTCTACATGATTAAGTCTGATCAAGTTTGATCCACTATGTCTCTTTCTTCTTTTGCTTTATATACATCTAAGAGTAGTAAACCATTATGTTGGTCAGGAGACTTTAATGGACAAATAATGTCCTTATAGGTTAAAAACCCAACATAAGAGTCGACCATTATTCTTTTCTTTTCAGAAAGCCTCTCTCTGTGTGTGTGTGTGTAATGTTCTTGCTTTGTTTGCTCTCTCAGAAACTAATTATGACATGAGGATTCTACAGAAAAGTGCAATGCCCTTGTTACGATGTGCCTATACTAATGTGGAATGCCATTGATTGTTTCTTTGCTGAGACACACTTTAAATGATTTGATTATTTTATTGACAAATGACGAGAATACTTGGTATTTGTTAATTTCAAGCACTGCTATTTGCAGCAGCCTACTTAAATTACTTGGACTTGCAGATGGTGCGGCATTTTTGGGAACAAAATGGCATCAAAGGCGCAATTAGTGCTGTGGCAAAGTTGCCTGACTATTCTGTAGGTATTCCTTTCAGGCCATTTATTTGTTGGCCACTAAAGTCATATCTAGTCATCTTGGCTGGAAAACTTCTGTATTCCCTTTTACATCAGTCTTTTATCAATAAACATCTATTTGAGTGCAAGTGCAGGTTCAGGCTGATGTCATCAGCATTCTCAAGGACAAAATTGGACTTTTTACCCTTGATCTGTTTTCGACCTTGTTGCCAGTTCATGTTGGTTTACTAAACAGCAAGATTGAGAGGTATAAATACATTTGCATTGGGTACATGCTTATGATTGGAAATATATGCACATGGTCTTACTAAGGGAGGAATGATGGTTTTTTCTTGTAATTTATTCTCAGACATACTGTTGTTTCTCTGAGTCTGCTGTTGGAGCTTGTTAAGATCTTTAAACCAGTTATAAGTTCAACAATATCTGCATCTTCAACAGTGGGAGTTGATCTTCAGGCTGAACAAAGGTAAGTTTTGTTAGATTTATTGGTCCTTGTCGAGTTTAAGATGGTCATTTCTTGTTGTATCCATAACGTACGATCTTATGGCTAAAGCAGGCTGGAGCATTGCACCCACTGTTTCAACAATCTGGAAAAGATAAAACAAATTCTTCCTCCACTAATTAGGTATGGAGCTCCTTTAATTATGAGTAGAAAAAAATTTATAACAATATGGGGCCATGGGCACAAGTGTCCCAGTAGTTAGTAACTTTTGGTGGACTGTTGAATCGTGAAATTATAAACATGATTCAGCTTTTGGTCTTTTGCAATTCAATCTGTAATGCCATAGTTAATAATCATGTGGACTTGAGCCAACTTAAATTACTTAGTTATATTGTGATGTTTTTCTTAGTATAGTAGGATGTTGCTCTCCTATACCAGTTCCAAACCATGAACTGTTGGATCGGGACACTGGGTCCATCTGCAACTAGAGTTCTTATTCTCATCTTATCAGGATAGGATCCCTGTTGGTATGGGACTCTCATACTATTATATTGGTCAGGGAAGGAGCATATCTAAGAAGAAACTTTGGGGGCATTCTCTTCTTAGTGTTTCTCTTAAATCTAATTCTTGCTTAGTCTGCCTCTGTAGAGCGAGTGCTGAGTTGGCGTAGACTATTTATCCTCCTGTGTAAATTACCTTTGGAATGAGAGGAAGATGTTAGATGAGGACACCCCTCTAGGGTTAAGTATTTCTCTAACTAGGATTTGTATTCTTATCAGGATGTGACTTTTGTTGGGGTAGGAGGAAGCTGTGAGATCCTCTTATCCTCTTGGTTTTATCTCTGTTCCCAATCTTTCTGCTCTGTCGACCATGTATAGTGCATTAACGTGCAAAGCATATGTTTATCCTTATGTGTTGATCATGGACATATGTTGGTGTATTTTGGCTTTTGGATGAAAGATGTCAATCACCTCCACATATCTATATCCTAGAGTCCTTGAAATTGTTGAGAAATTCATGCTTTCTGCTGTGCCTTTTCCCAACATTGAAAGCTGATCATCAGTGACATCCAACACGAACTAGGGTGATCATGCTTGAAGCTAATTTCATACTAATTTGGTAGATGTCCTCCGTCGGTTGGTGAGTGTGGTGCTGGGACACAATTAGGTCCGATCCTGATGTGGAAGTAGGTTGACCCAGCCCTAGGTTCCAAGGAGCCGAACTAGAGCTAAACCACCAAAGTAGTACCAAAGAGCTTATGTGGAACTCCTGATGTGGAAGTAGGTTGACCCAGCCCTAGGTTCCAAGGAGCCGAACTAGAGCTAAACCACCAAAGTAGTACCAAAGAGCTTATGTGGAACTCCTGATGTGGAAGTAGGTTGACCCAGCCCTAGGTTCCAAGGAGCCGAACTAGAGCTAAACCACCAAAGTAGTACCAAAGAGCTTATGTGGAACTCCTGATGTGGAAGTAGGTTGACCCAGCCCTAGGTTCCAAGGAGCCGAACTAGAGCTAAACCACCAAAGTAGTACCAAAGAGCTTATGTGGAACTCCTGATGTGGAAGTAGGTTGACCCAGCCCTAGGTTCCAAGGAGCCGAACTAGAGCTAAACCACCAAAGTAGTACCAAAGAGCTTATGTGGAACTCCTGATGTGGAAGTAGGTTGACCCAGCCCTAGGTTCCAAGGAGCCGAACTAGAGCTAAACCACCAAAGTAGTACCAAAGAGCTTATGTGGAACTCCTGATGTGGAAGTAGGTTGACCCAGCCCTAGGTTCCAAGGAGCCGAACTAGAGCTAAACCACCAAAGTAGTACCAAAGAGCTTATGTGGAACTCCTGATGTGGAAGTAGGTTGACCCAGCCCTAGGTTCCAAGGAGCCGAACTAGAGCTAAACCACCAAAGTAGTACCAAAGAGCTTATGTGGAACTCCTGATGTGGAAGTAGGTTGACCCAGCCCTAGGTTCCAAGGAGCCGAACTAGAGCTAAACCACCAAAGTAGTACCAAAGAGCTTATGTGGAACTCCTGATGTGGAAGTAGGTTGACCCAGCCCGAGGTTCCAAGGAGCCGAACTAGAGCTAAACCACCAAAGTAGTACCAAAGAGCTTATGTGGAACTCCTGATGTGGAAGTAGGTTGACCCAGCCCGAGGTTCCAAGGAGCCGAACTAGAGCTAAACCACCAAAGTAGTACCAAAGAGCTTATGTGGAACTCCTGATGTGGAAGTAGGTTGACCCAGCCCGAGGTTCCAAGGAGCCGAACTAGAGCTAAACCACCAAAGTAGTACCAAAGAGCTTATGTGGAACTCCTGATGTGGAAGTAGGTTGACCCAGCCCGAGGTTCCAAGGAGCCGAACTAGAGCTAAACCACCAAAGTAGTACCAAAGAGCTTATGTGGAACTCCTGATGTGGAAGTAGGTTGACCCAGCCCGAGGTTCCAAGGAGCCGAACTAGAGCTAAACCACCAAAGTAGTACCAAAGAGCTTATGTGGAACTCCTGATGTGGAAGTAGGTTGACCCAGCCCGAGGTTCCAAGGAGCCGAACTAGAGCTAAACCACCAAAGTAGTACCAAAGAGCTTATGTGGAACTCCTGATGTGGAAGTAGGTTGACCCAGCCCGAGGTTCCAAGGAGCCGAACTAGAGCTAAACCACCAAAGTAGTACCAAAGAGCTTATGTGGAACTCCTGATGTGGAAGTAGGTTGACCCAGCCCTAGGTTCCAAGGAGCCGAACTAGAGCTAAACCACCAAAGTAGTACCAAAGAGCTTATGTGGAACTCCTGATGTGGAAGTAGGTTGACCCAGCCCGAGGTTCCAAGGAGCCGAACTAGAGCTAAACCACCAAAGTAGTACCAAAGAGCTTATGTGGAACTCCTGATGTGGAAGTAGGTTGACCCAGCCCGAGGTTCCAAGGAGCCGAACTAGAGCTAAACCACCAAAGTAGTACCAAAGAGCTTATGTGGAACTCCTGATGTGGAAGTAGGTTGACCCAGCCCTAGGTTCCAAGGAGCCGAACTAGAGCTAAACCACCAAAGTAGTACCAAAGAGCTTATGTGGAACTCCTGATGTGGAAGTAGGTTGACCCAGCCCTAGGTTCCAAGGAGCCGAACTAGAGCTAAACCACCAAAAGTCAGGTTTAGGACGAGAGGAACAACTTGCTATTATAGTCCATAGTTCCCTAATATCTTGTGGTTAGAGAAATATTATTCGAATCAAGGATGTGTTCCGAAGAATATTTCCATTCGACATGACTGCTGACATGGCCAATTCGGCTAATGGATTTTGTAGTTTGTGCCATGTAGTATCCACGTGTCACGTTGGAAAGGATGAGATTCTTTAAGCTGCCTCATAAATTATGCCATGTGCTCAGAATCTATTTTTTCTATTTAAATTCATTGGAAACAATGACTGATAGTGGTTTGAAAGCCAGGAAACTAGCTTAGTTTAAGTCTATTCACTATGTGCTATGTGTGGAGTTGCTTGTTCCTTTTTTCACTTTGAATGGATGCTTCAATGAGTTGAAAAGGATAGTAACCTTCCATTTGTTAAATGCCATGATTGCTTAAATATAACAACCAGTTTTACCAACCCGGTGATTCATGCGGATTCAAATTGACAGTTTTGTGGTTCAAAGCCCAAGTATGAGGACATTTAAAAATTGGGTGGGTTAATACTTAGCTATATTCCGTTTTGTTCATCTTTTCTTCATCGGCATGCAGTTCCCCTACTGGTGCCATTCTTGATCCACCAGTATGTCTGGTGTTGCTCTATTCTAAAAGTTCATATTAATGATGCTTGAAATAACTGTTATATATTTCATGTCTTTGTCCATCAGTAGCTCTATATAACTTTGAGAAGATATCTCATTAATTTAAAATATCATGAGAGTCAAATTGCTTAAAATTTTCAAGCACTCATCTGACTGTAATATCATTTTCACCATTAAATATGGAAGTATTTTTTTCTTTGACATTGTTATGTGTTCCTGGTGCAGGAGTAAACATGTTTTGATGCTTGAATACAATTTCTTGGTAATTTCCATACCGATGTTGGTACATATTGGCTCTTTCAATTTTAGTGTTGAATAAAATAGCAGGTGCTTATTGTAAAAGAAAGATTTATAGTGTTGCTTGGAAATATATTAACAGATGTATGTGCTCATGTCTCATCCATTACTTGTTTGGTGGTTTTAGATTTTGTGTGCAATCACTTTCGGTTGGGGATAAATGTCGTTGATGTTTGTAGCAGCGTGATGTAGCCTTGATTCACGTGTGAGGAGTCGTTCGAGGTAATGGATGAGGTCGGGAAAAGTTTTTCGAATTAATTTCTTCGATGTTTAAGTTAGTATTTGGTTGCACATAATTTCCTCTTTCCCAATCTGGAGGCATAGATGTATTTTTGTATTTTATACTAACCTCAAATGAGGGAGAATAGAGATCGTTTTCGAACTGTCATTTGATCTTTCTAGAATGTTCTTGTAAATATTTTACTGGGGACTAGTTCGTAATTGATCCGAAGTGCCTTTTGATCTTCTATGAATATTCCTATGAATATTTTATAGAAGAGTCGTTTTATAATCGATCTGAACTGTTTTTTGGTTTTTCAAAATATTCTCATGCTTATGAAGACCTCGTAGATGGGGCAGTTCTTAATCGTCCCAAACTATTTTTTGATCTTCCTAAAATATTCCTGTAAATATCTTGCATGGGGGTCGATTCATAATCGACCTGAATTACCTTTTGGTTTTCTAAAATATTTTCATAAATATTTCGCTAATGAGACAACCTAATAACTTGGTAGCTCGACAACTTGGTAATTGACTCGAGCTATCTTTTGGGCTTTAATTACTTTTCTTAGTTTGATTTTTCGTTGTAGCATATTTCTTCTTATGCAGGTCGGGTTTACTCGTCTCATACATCTTGAGTGCCTTTCTAGCCTAATCTTTTGTCATAGCAGATTTCTATAGGGTTAGGACGATTATGAACCGGATATTTCAAGAAAATATTTACAGAATATTTCAAGAAAATATTTACAGAATATTTCAAGAAGATCAAAAGGTAGTTCGAGATGGTTACGAATTCCCCCCTCAATAGGGTCTTTATAATCGTGAAAATATTTTGGAAGATTAAAAGGTAGTTTAGGTCGATTATGAATCAGCTCCTCTACAAAATATTTGTAGGAACATTCCAAGAAGATCAAAAGGTAGTTCGAGATGGTTACGAATTCCCCCCTCAATAGGGTCTTTATAATCGTGAAAATATTTTGGAAGATTAAAAGGTAGTTTAGGTCGATTATGAATCAGCTCCTCTACAAAATATTTGTAGGAACATTCCAAGAAGATCAAAAGGTAGTTCGAGATGGTTACGAATTCCCCCCTCAATAGGGTCTTTATAATCGTGAAAATATTTTGGAAGATTAAAAGGTAGTTTAGGTCGATTATGAATCAGCTCCTCTACAAAATATTTGTAGGAACATTCCAAGAAGATCAAAAGGTAGTTCGAGATGGTTACGAATTCCCCCCTCAATAGGGTCTTTATAATCGTGAAAATATTTTGGAAGATTAAAAGGTAGTTTAGGTCGATTATGAATCAGCTCCTCTACAAAATATTTGTAGGAACATTCCAAGAAGATCAAAAGGTAGTTCGAGATGGTTACGAATTCCCCCCTCAATAGGGTCTTTATAATCGTGAAAATATTTTGGAAGATTAAAAGGTAGTTTAGGTCGATTATGAATCAGCTCCTCTACAAAATATTTGTAGGAACATTCCAAGAAGATCAAAAGGTAGTTCGAGATGGTTACGAATTCCCCCCTCAATAGGGTCTTTATAATCGTGAAAATATTTTGGAAGATTAAAAGGTAGTTTAGGTCGATTATGAATCAGCTCCTCTACAAAATATTTGTAGGAACATTCCAAGAAGATCAAAAGGTAGTTCGAGATGGTTACGAATTCCCCCCTCAATAGGGTCTTTATAATCGTGAAAATATTTTGGAAGATTAAAAGGTAGTTTAGGTCGATTATGAATCAGCTCCTCTACAAAATATTTGTAGGAATACTCCTAGAAGACTAGAACGGGTCGATTACAAATTGGTCCTGTATGGAATATTTGTAGGAACATTCCAAGAAGATCAAAAGGTAGTTCGAGATGGTTACGAATTCCCCCCTCAATAGGGTCTTTATAATCGTGAAAATATTTTGGAAGATTAAAAGGTAGTTTAGGTCGATTATGAATCAGCTCCTCTACAAAATATTTGTAGGAATACTCCTAGAAGACTAGAACGGGTCGATTACAAATTGGTCCTGTATGGAATATTTGTAGGAACATTCCAAGAAGATCAAAAGGTAGTTCGAGATGGTTACGAATTCCCCCCTCAATAGGGTCTTTATAATCGTGAAAATATTTTGGAAGATTAAAAGGTAGTTTAGGTCGATTATGAATCAGCTCCTCTACAAAATATTTGTAGGAACATTCCAAGAAGATCAAAAGGTAGTTCGAGATGGTTACGAATTCCCCCCTCAATAGGGTCTTTATAATCGTGAAAATATTTTGGAAGATTAAAAGGTAGTTTAGGTCGATTATGAATCAGCTCCTCTACAAAATATTTGTAGGAATACTCCTAGAAGACTAGAACGGGTCGATTACAAATTGGTCCTGTATGGAATATTTGTAGGAACATTCCAAGAAGATCAAAAGGTAGTTCGAGATGGTTACGAATTCCCCCCTCAATAGGGTCTTTATAATCGTGAAAATATTTTGGAAGATTAAAAGGTAGTTTAGGTCGATTATGAATCAGCTCCTCTACAAAATATTTGTAGGAACTCTAGAAGGCGTCAGCACGGGTCGATTACAAATTGGTCCTGTATGGAACTATTTGTAGGAACCATTCCAAGGCAAGATCAAATACAGTTCGGGCAATGATTACGAACTCGCTCTCTATCCCCATCTTTGCCTTCAGAATGGGAAGAGGAGTTCTGTGTAACCAAATATTAACAATTTCCAGAATTTATCCCTAACACTTGACCAACTGCATGTTTGTCATAAAGAATCACAATAATGTAATTATTTGGTATCCTCAAAACAAGTTTTCGATGCTTGAATGCAAAATACTAAGTAATTTTCACATTATTGATGGTGGGTTGTAAATTATTGTTGTTATTATTCTTTAGTGGTTTTATGCTGTGTTAGATTAAAATTGCACATATTGTGTAGAAGGTATCATATCATAATTTAATCTCATTTCAGATTAACTAATAAGAGCTTAATGCACGCACTAACATTAATTTGAGTGTTATCATTTTGAATTAGTGATTCACTAAATTATCCTATTGGATCGATAGCGTTAAACTTCATATGCATTTTGTTATAGTCGTCTACCGAATCCGACAATTTAGTTTTACATCGGAAATGTAAGAAGATTCAAATGGTCAATTCAGAAGCTGATGGGTGTAGGAAGCATTGTTAATTTGGATATAAACATCTTAGTAGGGCTTCACTCTAACTTGTGAATCTCATTCAAAGTCAACCGTGACTAAAAAGCACGATCGAAGTGTCAGCGTTGACCATCTTTTCGGTCGGGACAACATGAAGCCACTATGCTGAAAATTCATAATCTGACTCTAATTTCTCCTCTCTAAGGGCTGCCAGAGAAGCTTCTTAGAATTCACACCAAAGATTTCCCATTTGTTTCCTACATCCAAGTAAAACTTCTAATTCTTAATCTAATCAGGACTGTAATAGCCACTATGCATGTGTTCTCACAGGCTATTCTATGCTAGTCATAAGAGTTTTAACAACCAATAGAACAATCTTGCAAAGGCACATAATCTGTTTCTAGGTAAAAAAAAAAAAAAAAGAAGTAATTTTAATCTTCTTTTCCCAACTAGATGACTTTTTTGATACAGTGAAAAAAGTGATTTAGAGGCCAAGAAGCACTGAGCTCAACAATCTTAGCAAATAAAATAACATTTGCCTCTACAACTATTTAACCCTGAAGCAGTACCAAAAATGACAACACAAAGATATTGGCTCATATTGGAGACGCATGCTCATGCAAGTTATAAATGACTAACAGAGAGCACATATGATCAGGAGCAAAGATCCTTTGAGAAAAATGTAATGGAAAGACAATAATATTAGATGCCTTTTGCAGTTCTCCAAATGATTTTGGCTACCCATGGCTTTCCCCATTTCATCTATTAGCAATGTTTTCTAAAGAAGAATAGGGAGAAGAAAAGGCCAATGGTGAGATTGGCAAAACATCTCTCAGCATCTCCTGACTGCTGAGGGAATGCAGTCGCCAAAAGTAAAAAAAAAAACTGAACCATGTGACTGAGGACTCAATTTTGCATGACAATAATTGAACCAAGAATGTCTCCTGATGGTGCCTTGATACTGCTAGTCGTGGTGATCGTTGCAGGGTAAATGATACTCCGTCAAATGAAGCTAGCTTTTTGAATTGTGAGTGAAATCAATGCAGGTCTGACAGCTGCAATCGGAGAAACGGCAAGTCTCGCATCCAAAACAGACACATGTTGTACACCCTCTGCAGGACGGAGAACGTGAGCATCCCCTCAAGACTTTACGACTTGCTCGCTCCTCTTCATCATCGCAGGTGACTCTGATATGTGGGATAAAATATATAATATGGTGTCAAAAATTATAGATTATGAAAGCTGAGGAACCTAAACAAAGGTCGATAAGATCATAACAAAAACATGTACTAGTGCTGCTATCATATCACAAAAAGACAACCGTGTTTTTCCTAATAATATCATTTAGTTGGAATTCAAATCAGATATTTCAGAATTTTTTGAATATAGCAATTTATCAGCAAATTTTTTGTGCTGAAAACCGACAAGTATCATACATTCCTTCTGCCAGTATCAGTGCTCATTTACACACACTAGGAAACAAGACACTCAAGACCAGGTGCCCCAGAAGTCCACCGAAGAATTCATCAGTCCAAGTACCTAATAAAGCATGGCACAGTGAAAAGCTTCTATAATCTTAAGCTATTATTGCCTTACTAGCATGGCACAGTGAATTGGACTGTTAAGTTCCAATCGTTATTTATTGGTCCAACCGAGGATTAGTAATAAACCATTGCAATGTATGAGAATGTAATCTTTTGAGTTCTTTGAGGGACAATTTTTTTCATTTATTGAGCATCTCATTGGTAGTCAACATCAAAATAGCAAGGTGCACGAACCAATCCAAGCTCCACGGATAAGTACTTCTGCAGAGCTAAACAAGAGAATGACCAAGGATTTACTTTCCATGGCATGCATCTGCATGCTAGTTGGCACCTTGTCACGGACAAACTTTGAAACAGGATGTTGGATGCAATGCTCATGTATGTCCGTGTCTTGTGGGTTTGTTCATGCTCTGCACAGCAGGTTGAGGGACGGCCGAAGGCTAAGAGTCCCATTTGTGTGGGTTTGATGGCCATTTTAGGCTTGTAAATAAAGGTTGTGTCATGTGGACACTTGTGAGAGATTTTCGGTCTGTAATGGACCATTTTTCCCCTTTGTTGTGCAACTGTTCGGAGCTAGTTAAGTCTGTCTGTAATTTGCATTGTCTAAGAAGTGTTTCCTGGATTGTTTGCTTGTGAATCCCGTGTAAGGCGCTTTCTCTAACCCGTTTTCTCTTTTGTAGGTCCTAAGGGACCATGGGGAGGTTTCGGGGAGGCTGACCTTTGCGGACGGACACGCAAGGGTGCCGCACGACTTAGGCAAAACCAGCTAAGTCCGTGACAGATGGTATCAGAGCGGGACAAGCACTCATAGAAACACTTGACATGCAAACGTGGGGGACCTAGCGGGGCTGCGTTGAGGGCAGCTAGCATGCGCGACTGTTTTGGGAAAAAAACGGACATGGAGATGTAGGGTAAGGAGTCGCTCAGAGGAGCGGGCATCTGAGAGTGGCATTCAGAGGAATGGCCAACCCTTCGCGCAAGAGGCACCACGAGGACAAACAAGCTGAGAAGAATGCGGAGCACACAAAGGTTGGGATGGCTGAGTTTGAGTTACGGCTCAACGTTAACAACAACACTTGATGGTGCTCAAAGCAAGCAAAGCGCTTGGCAAAAGTTTGAGACCATGTAAGGTGGAATGAGTTGTTCGGCAACCGAAAGAGTTGCGCAAAGCTCACAGAGGTGAGGGGAATTGCTAACTCAAAGAATTCGGTACTCATGCAAGGGCTTGTATGCGGACGACGGACTGTTCGTGGCCATCCCAAAGCGATCGGAACTCGGCGCCATGGAGCATTGAAACTTTCTCTTCGGCATGCGAAGGATACATCCGTAGGAGGCTGAAGTGTGCAGCAAGTTCAGCATGTTGCTAGGCCTTGAGGGGCGCAGTGAGGGCTGTATTGACATGGAGTCGCAATCTAGCAAGTGCGTTTGCAGGAGGCAGAACAATGCGCAGTTTGTTCAGCAAATCGGAGTAGTCCAAGGGGATGGTGGTCTCCGAATCGAAGAGAGATGTTTGCTCCAACGGGATAGATATCCAGGAGGGATAAGTCCCGACTCTCCAGAGGGAGAATTTTGTGCAACGGACCGCACATGTTGAGGAGGAGTACCTCAACAAATAACACCTCCACGAAGCTCAATGGATCGAGCGAGCGGCGAGGAGTCGTTGCATGATCTCACTTGATCGAACGCATTGGTGGATGCATTGCGAAATCAAGTGGGGGAGCGACCAAAAGCAACAGAAATGAAGGCACACTAGGAGTCGATATGGAGATCGGACTCAAGGGAGGGCTGACCCGTGGAATGGTGGGCGCGAGGACCACCATAAACTCAATGCAGAAACGAGGAGCGGAGCAACTTGGGTGTAACTTGGCGAAGTACCCAAGCCGTATGAAGTGAGCCGGCATAGAAGATGGAACATGGAGCGGAGGCGCAGAGCTTTCCGTGGACAGAGGTCAAGGACATGAACTCTTGCAGATGCAAGAGCAGGATCATGTTGTTCCATGGGTCCTTTCTGATGGAGCGGACTCATCCTGCATGGTGCCAAAGACGAAGGGAGCTTCTGGGCACATGCACCTTATCTCGGAGAAGCATTTGACGGAGGAACCAAGGCGACTTAACTTGTGGAGGCAAAAGTTGGGTTCAGAAGGCCTTGGCACGGGGCAAGAGGACGCGAAGGCGAGTACTCTTGAAGAATATGCCACAGTGTTGCTATGAAGTTGCTTGAAGGAAGCGGTGCGCAGCGGAGATTGTGCTGGTAGGGGCAGAGGCCCAGGATCCAGACAATGGTGCACTAATTGCAGCGAAGTCGGTGGACTTCGGGAGCTACTAGGCGACGGACTGTCCTAGAGCGGTGCTTCATCTAGGTGTGACCCAAGAGTGGGTGGATGAAGGTCGATTGCCAAAGGAGCGAACAAAACCGAAGGTGGAAGAGACCCTGCGATGTATTGGTAGAGGCCACACATGGAGGGTTCACAATTCGAGTTCATCCCACAATGATCAGAATGCAACGGAGATGTCACCAGGAGGCGACATGGTGCAGCGGATCGTGGTGGAACAGTTCGTGGCAATGCGATACACACGAATCTTGCCCCGTGAGGGACAAGATCATACGGAGGTATGATCGGGAGCTACTGGAAGCTCCACTTCGGTGAACAACACGACGGCAAGAAGGGCTATGGATTCAAGGAGTGAAGGCCATGGTACTGCAGAGGCGGGTCTTCCGTGCGTGCATCGAATTTTGCATCGGATGAAAGCCTTGGTCATCAGCATATGGGGGCTGTGTTCCACCAAGGGTGAAGTTCGAATGCAAGGACCAGTGAGTCCCCTGGGAGGGACGTGATCATGCAGAGGTATGATCGAAGCAGCTAGAGAGTTTGACTGCTCCAGAACTATATTCGCTTAAGGGAGCCCGACAAGTCAGAGGACAAGGTCGAGTAAGTGAACGTTGCGACCAAGGAAGCTAAGGAGAACAGAATTGGTGTAAACTCTACAACATGATGGCAGAGGCCATGCATGGGAGTTGCAGTCTGTCTTTCCATCGACCAAAGGGAGCTGCTTGAAGAACACAGAGGTGTTGAAGCAGGCGGTCGAAAGGGGCGAGGAAGCGACGACGAGTCCAGAGGGACTGAGCTACCCAAACTCAAGCATCAGTTAGTATGGAGGTGGACTCGGAGGAGTGCCACAGAGACATATCTACTGATCGGGAAGAAAAGGGATGCAGAGGCGAAGCGACGGATAGTAGGGCCATGGGCATGGCAGCGCCATGGTACCGCAAAGGCGGGACTTCCGTGAAAGTCATTGATCCCTTGCTCTCGTGGAGGGAGAGCGCTTGGTCGGGGCTCATCAAGATAGCCGAAAGTGAAGGACTTCGGGTCATGCAAGAGTGCACGATCAAGGAACGAAGCAGGCAGTACGCGGTGCTGTACCTTTGCTACTCAGTGGAGTAGGCGGCAGTACTGCTTGAAGAACACAGAGGTGTTGAAGCAGGCGGTCGAAAGGGGCGAGGAAGCGACGACGAGTCCAGAGGGACTGAGCTACCCAAACTCAAGCATCAGTTAGTATGGAGGTGGACTCGGAGGAGTGCCACAGAGACATATCTACTGATCGGGAAGAAAAGGGATGCAGAGGCGAAGCGACGGATAGTAGGGCCATGGGCATGGCAGCGCCATGGTACCGCAAAGGCGGGACTTCCGTGAAAGTCATTGATCCCTTGCTCTCGTGGAGGGAGAGCGCTTGGTCGTGAAAGGGGCCGAGGAGGTGGAGTATGCAGAGGCAATCTCCAAGTACCAAGACAAGGCTGAAGGGCGGAGGCCAAAGAACTTCGTAAGACCGGTGTCAACGAGCTTCTCATCAAGATAGCCGAAAGTGAAGGACTTCGGGTCATGCAAGAGTGCACGATCAAGGAACGAAGCAGGCAGTACGCGGTGCTGTACCTTTGCTACTCAGTGGAGTAGGCGGCAGGACTGATGGAGAAGGCGGTACAATCCCAGAGGCGACCAAATCTATCAGAGAATTACTCCAAGTTGGGGTGAAAACTTCCGGCATTCCAGAAGTTCGATGGCATTGAGGAGGTGAATCACAGTAACTAACTCAATGCAAGGAGTGCAAACACTTCAAGTGCTTCAGAAGTGTGAGCAAAGAGCAGGCGAAGGCCAGTAACCAGCTCGATGCATGGAGTACAACCTCGAGGAGGCGGGCGAAGTCAAGTAACCTTTGCCTTCTCAACTACTAAGAGAATGGGTGAAACCGAGTACCCCAATTCTCTTATCTATCCAGCAGAGGAGCTCTGCATAAGTTCAAAGACCCTTCGAAGATAATGGAAGACAATAGTTGTCAAATCCTCACCAACGGTGATCAGTGCTACTGAGAGTAGATTGTCCGCTTCATTTCCCAACGAAATGCCAATCAAAAGCAGAAGTGATGCGAACCTACTTGGATGAGGCAACTAAGCGAAAGAAGAGTCAATGGACAGATTTTGTGGAGGAAGGACCCAAAACTTCAGAAGTTTGCGAGAGGATGCTCGTTAAAGCTCCAACAAGCATCCACCCAGTTCAAGCAGCATGTGGAATTTTGAGAGACTGGCGCAGAAAGTATGGTCTTTTCCTTCATTGGAGGATCCGCAGGAACCAACAAGGATCAACACAACTCAGCAGAAGCAGGATGGCGATCAAGATACTACTCAAACAGCGAAGAGCAGCTGGGAGCCAAGAGGCGCGTTGCAGCTGGAGCAGAAGATTGAAGACTCAGCAAAGGCAAGCAGTTGCAGTGTCGACAAAGGCTTCGACGAGGACGTCGAAGGAATAAGTGGGGGAGAATGTCACGGACAAACTTTGAAACAGGATGTTGGATGCAATGCTCATGTATGTCCGTGTCTTGTGGGTTTGTTCATGCTCTGCACAGCAGGTTGAGGGACGGCCGAAGGCTAAGAGTCCCATTTGTGTGGGTTTGATGGCCATTTTAGGCTTGTAAATAAAGGTTGTGTCATGTGGACACTTGTGAGAGATTTTCGGTCTGTAATGGACCATTTTTCCCCTTTGTTGTGCAACTGTTCGGAGCTAGTTAAGTCTGTCTGTAATTTGCATTGTCTAAGAAGTGTTTCCTGGATTGTTTGCTTGTGAATCCCGTGTAAGGCGCTTTCTCTAACCCGTTTTCTCTTTTGTAGGTCCTAAGGGACCATGGGGAGGTTTCGGGGAGGCTGACCTTTGCGGACGGACACGCAAGGGTGCCGCACGACTTAGGCAAAACCAGCTAAGTCCGTGACAACCTGGCAGCAAGGTTCGCCGTATCGAAGCATACCGCTCAGTATGGGCGGTACGTATCGGTCCGATAGGGAATCGGTATAGGCGGTACATCGGTACGCCCCACTGTATCATGTGTCGGTACACTCGGTATGACTCAATACGTACTATACCGACAACTGGTCAATACACCGATATGGATTGATAAGGCAAACCATGCTTGGCAGAACACTTGCCATCTAATGCCATGCTGACAAGTTTGACATGAGCATGCTAGTAGCAAAAAGAGGTAAAATAAAAAAATAGAGACAGAAACAGGAAACAAATTAAGAAGGGGCTTACATATTTCTTGTTGCTGGCCATGGAATCAATGGTGATACATGAAAATGCTTTAGTCATCATTTCTTTTTTCAAACTGTACATTGGTTATCAAATAAAAGGTAGCAGAACATGATGAAAAGTAGGAACTGCTTGTGGCAGTACGAACACCAAAAGACTAGGCAAGAAAGCAAAATACCTTTTGGTCTCTGTTGCAAAAATTCATAGAATAAATGGTTTGTTTAATAGGTATAAGTCAGGTCCCTGATAATATCATGTTCAATGTTAAAAAGTTATAATTGTTATCCAAATCTGACAAGAAAGAAAAATCGATATCTAGTTTGAACTTTGAAGCAATTTAAGAATCATAATTATTGTTAAGTAAATTGTGATAACATATGACCCCTTCTTATCTAGGTTTTCTCCAATTTGATAAGGAAAAAATGTCTCCCAAGGTAGAACAAGAGATACAATAGATGCTGATTATTTAACTAAGCCAAATTTACTACATGATGAATAAAATTAGTATCAACCCTTGAGCATGTATCAAGGACTTTATCGTGATACTCAACGATAAGATACATTACCAGTCATACAGGTAGCTGGTAGGTTATGTCAATCAATTGTATGGGAGCTGAATAAGAAATTGTTAGTCACCACAAATTTTCATGGGTGCCATAGATGTTGTTGTAGGCCATTGTAGAAAATTGCTGAGAAAGAAATCTAACTTTGATATCATATGATAGGATCTAACCTTCTGTTATGGGTAAAATGACATGGACATTACCTTAGTGTCACGTGACTGCCACATTAGCATCACACGGCTGCCACCTCAGCATCGTATGACTGACACATCAACGCTATGTGGATGCTACCTCGGCGTCATGTGGACAACAACACATCAGCGCCACATGAATGACATACTGATGTCATGTGGACAATCCCTCGACACCACATGTGGTCAGCACATGCCTGATAGTGGTTGGCACATGACCGACACCTTAGCAACTGCCCCCTTGTAATTGATGTCGATCAGGGGAGTAATGGTGCAGAGAGCCCACTATAAAAGGGCTCTTTAGGGTACGTTCCTAGGCACTTTACCCAATGCTATTCAAGTCATTGGCCGACTCCTTCATACCCAAGACTAATTTAAGCATTGAAGGGGCATTTGTCAGGAATACTCTCGACACAGTTCTATAGGGTTCAACCTCTTCAGAGTCGGCAAGGATCAACCTTTTCGGATCAGTAGGGTTCAGCACCCTCAGAGTCAAATAAGTGTGGCGTCGACTGAGATTGAACCGTGACAGATGTGGAATGAACCTTGGTTGGCTCAGAATCTGCATCCAGATCAAACAACCAAATTTTGTGCTAACACCTTCCTATTATGATTCTCTCTAATTAGAGAAATGGTCTCTCGAGATAATACAAGAGGAAAGAAAGAGACTGACCACTTCAAATTAATCTATTTTTATTGCATAACAACACCAATCAAGTTCTCACACATGGCTGAATGGATTACAAACACTCACACATTTAGAACTAATTAGCCCTGGTAATCTCCCCACCCCTATGATCCTATATAATGATATCTCTCTCATATTCTCCAAAAGTAATTCCTAATATCTAAACAACTTATATAACATACTATATCCATATTATGATTCTTGGGAACCAAAAAAACTTATAATTGATCTTTAGAGACATTTTCTCACAACAACAATATAACAAAGAAAATAATCCACAAATAGATAAAATTAAAAATACTAAGGTGGTAACCTCATCAAGGTGGTTCAATGTCCCATCATTCTGCAAGAACTCCCTGTCCATGTGTAAGGCAAATTCATCTTCGCAATGAAGATGGATAAGAGACATTGATACATTGTAGATGTTGTAGAGCAATGCAAAAGTTACGCGGAAGATTATCTCACTCTAATACCAAATTACTGAATATTACTCTCCCAAGTTTGAAGAAAAGAGGGAAAAAACTAATTACTCTAAGGTAATCTAAATTTATTGAATTAAAAAATAGGTTAACTTCTCAAGCATGCCTGAAGGGCTTACAATTGGCCACCTCCCAAAATCCCATCACAAGAAACCTTTAGAACTCTTCATGTACGGTATAAGAAAACTAGGTCGCTTCCACCAAATAGATTCTGAATTACTTCCAGGAATTCTCTAATACATTAAATAAAAGTAGGGTTTTGTCAATGGCACACCTTAGTGTTGTCCTCCGATATCCCACTACCCTGCCTCTCTAATAAAATTTTTATAGAGCAACAGAACTTACAAAGAATTAGTGAAGAAAGAACTAACATAAAGAATGGAGACCAGTGTAGTCTTGTCACTCTGTATCCTCAGAAAATATTAATAATATTTAGAATAAATTCTATTTAGAGAATTTGCTCATTGGATCCAAAGAATTAGTCAAACTAAGGTCATCTAAAGAATAGAGATCACAGTATTATTGTTATTATGTATTTTCAAAAGAGACTAAAAATATATATAGAAATAATGAAACCAAAGGAAGATTCAGATCACTTAATTGAAAGATAGAAATTCATATGTGCAATATGGTTGCATATGCAAAAGCAGTTACATTGATATCCACCAGAATGTCTATAATGCCTGCAATATTTACATGACAAACAGGCCAAGTACTATGAAATTTGTTTTATATATACTCTACTTAACATTCAGAAGCTTACTAGGTTTGACTAGTTCAATTGATTCATCCAGTATGATCACCTTAGAAAGAACAATAAATCAAAGGCACAAGACATATAGTAATCAAATATAAACAAAGTCCAACTCTTACCTTTCAAATGTCGAATCAGAACATTTCCAATTTGGATTTCTCACAGTATCATGATACTTGCGGCATTCATCTTTAGTGCGCAAGCGAAACCTACGCTCTTTGTTGCATCTTTTACAGTGGACAAATTCATCACGGTGACATGGTCTTCCATTAGGGCCCTTATGAGAGCCATTAGCAGCTTTTGATACCTGGTTGTAGTATTTAAGTAGAACAGTCTTTGAGAGTGGAACCTTGTCTCCTTTGACTATGACCCATACATTGCTTTTCCATTTCCTCGCAGTCTCCCTCCCAGAGTGCTTCTCAAAAGCAGCTGGTGTCAACTTATCTGACAAATTATAAAAATTCAGCCGACAGGCAAGTGACCAGTAACATCATTTTGTCACAGCGAGGACAGAAAATTCATAAAAAGTGCAATTCAGCAGTAGCAAATTGAGATTCTAAAGTTGAGTTCTGCACATTTGATTTTTTTTTTCTTTTTTATGAAAATGCTAAATTTTACAGATAAAAAAGAGCTATAGTATTCATTGAAAGAAAGATAGTTTCTAATGTATACATAATCCAATCAGGGACTCCTTACTCGATCATACGTATGTATTCTACATGTTAAAAAATGGATATATCAATTGATAAATTGACAGAGCACATGCAAAGAGCTGTGACATATTCTTATGTGATACATTCTTCAACAATATTATTTTATTGGAAGAATCACATTCTTTTTTATAGGAGTGGCACTTTTTCTTGTAGTTGTGTTCTCCAAGAACCTTATCACATTGATAGTCCTCCATCTAGCACGGTTATTGTGCAGAACTGGTTTTCTCATCTAAATGGGGCAATATTTGGAAAAAAAAAATAGCAAAGGGTGATGAGATAATATTTCCTGTTCGCTACAATATTTTATAACTGCAACCCTTCTGTGCATGAAACAAGCAGAAATGGAGATCTCCAGGTGAGGCTTTTGTGATGTTCCAAACATAGTGGGGCTATTTTTGTTCCAATTATAATATATACACCTTTCTTTGTGAAGAAAATAACGACATTTGAATTACACACAGATTTAATGTCCTTCATTTCTTCATAACATGAGAAGATGTAGTAGGAAAAAAGAACTTTCAACAAAACAAAGACAAGTGAAAAATCATGAACGACCGGCAAAACATAAATTTGATAAATTCAAACCCAATTTCACTTATGATTTCAGATCGAAAAATTATATTTGTTACCATGCTAGTACAAGAATGGACCACACCTATAGATAATTCCTGTAGAATATATTCTGTTCACATCATATGGCATGTCTGAATTAGAGATAATACCAATGGCACAAACAAACTGCTGGCATCATCAATATAAGAAAAGGAAGCCGGCCCATAAATTTTACTGTTCCCACTAAAATATCTGATATTATAGTCACCAACAGATTTTAAAAAGAGCAGAGCTAAGCACCCATCATTCATTCAATCTTCTTGTCAAACCAAGGCCAAAATTATAGCAGTAAGACCGGAACAATTCAGTCAGTATTCCAAGAAGAACAGCAGTGAAGAACATTAGCTCAATGCTACAAAGGGACTTCCACTTAAGCTTCAGCAGAAGATAATGCAACCGAAGAATAAAGACCACGCAGCATATGTTAACAGTGATCTGATCATTTATGTGATAGCTAACTAAACAAACGAAAGTTTGAACCGACAAGCACAGGGCAAAGTCATCACATTGTGAAGGTTATGAATCCGGAAATGGTCATACACTGAATCAGAACACCCGAAATAGGCGGAAAAGAAATGTGCCAAGTCTCAAAGAAACCGCACTTGCATGCAAATGTGGACAAGCGTACACGAACAAGACAATAAACAAGTTGCATGGAGCAAAGAAAAAGACCATGTCAATGATGCGCACATGGATGATCCTTTTGCGAGATATTAAGAACAGTCCAGAATCAAACAACATGTGTGCATGAAGACGAGATGCTATTCCTAAAGAACCCATCATGACCAGAGACAATATCATGAGATCTAGCTCATTATCTTAGTCCGAGAGACATCATTCACGAAGCTTCGGAATCGTTCGAGAGCCGTCGAATCGAATGACCCGACTCACCTTCATGACAACCCGGCGTGCAATCGCAGCTGATCTCCAGATCACCGGAGGCGAAAACCCTAAGCCGCCCGACGGCGTCCCCGTACCGGTGGCTCGTGCACCCGCACATCACCTCGACGAAGTCGGTGCCCCTCTTCAACCCACTCATCTCGCACAATTCCTCGTCCGCGAACAAAGAGGTGGCATCTTGTCCCTCACCATCGGCCATCTGTCACTCCTTCGGTCGAGAAGACGTACCAAAACCTCACCAAAAGATCCCTCTTTTGACGCTAAAACCCCGAGAGAAATCCGAAGCGGCCTTTGGGCGCTTTGAGACGAAGAAGGTAACGAAAAGAATCACCGAGACGCAACCGGAGACCAAGAAAACTAGCCAAAGAACAAAAAGAAGACTTCTTTGAGGGTTCTGAGGCAAAGATCTAAGATCCAAGGGGGGAGGCAACGTCGAGAAGTCAAAGGAGGCGCTCGAGGGACCTGGAAATCTCGTCGAGAGCTGCTCACAGAAAAAGAGGCGGCGAGGAGAGGCAAAGGCGCCACCTTTCTGCGCCGGACAGCTACTGCCGCACGGCAAGAAGCGAGAACCTACAAGGATCCATCGAAAGGAGCCGCACAACGCACGCCCCTCACCAGATAACCCGATGGGAAAAGGGATACGGCTCACCGCGGTCTCCTTTCCGCACAATATAGGCTCTTAGCATTCCCATTCAGGGCCCGAACTCCTCCCTCCCCACTCTGCGACATGCTCCTCAGTCCGTAGAGCCAAGTTCCCCCATCACCTCCCTCAAAGCCTCCCCGGAGAGCAAGAACTCTGGACGAGACAGGGAGAGAGAGAGAGAGAGTCGTGTTTAATAACAAGGAGACCAGAGAGGAGGGAGGGACACTTCGGGAATCCCAAACAACTCTCATCTTGAGCTGGCATCGGCATCAGCATTCACCAGCGCTCTGCGGCTCGTGCATGACACGACATGAGAAAGAGTATGTATATATACAAGATTTCATTCACTCACTCACAAGCGTACGTTTGGTTTGCAGAAGAGAGAGAGAGAGAGAGAGGGGGGGGGGGAAATGAAGTCGCAAGAAAACAAAAGGGAAGAGCTCAATGAAAGGGTGTTCATCTTTTTCCCTACCATTTCCATGAATGGACCCCTGCTGTTGCTGGTGCCTTTCTCCAAATACCAAGCTTGGATTTTGGGCCACAGTAAAAGTAGTTGGCTTTATTCCTCTCAGGCACACCCTATGGCCTATTGGAGCAGCAGCATCTCATGCGACTACTTCTCGCCCTCTCTCTTCTCCTCTCCTCTCTCCTCCACTGGTCCAAGCCATTCACCCTTCCTCTGGTGGTGGCCACTTCTCATCAAGGGCGTGTCGATCTCTCTCAGCCTATCTACTATCTGGAGATGGATTGTGTTTGGAACAAGATAGAGAAAATGCAGCACTTTGCAAAAGAGCTTTCTATATGATTTTAAGGGAAAGGTATCATTGCTTGCTACGATTAATTTCAGTACAATAATCATCATGAGAATATTCCCAAATCATTAGCATGCAAGCAGAAAAGTAAATTTGTGGGTGCGGTGCGAACCAAATGCTCATGCCCACATAGCATGGGTTGACCAGGCATGCTAATATAGCTATTATTTGACTTTTCAATGCCCTAATAGTGAAAGAGGTACTGTTTACTGCATGTTGACAATTGGTCAGAACTTCCCAGGCCACAGTGCACCACTTGCCAATCACTTACAGATATCATTAAGCATAGCAACAGGTCTCCTTAGGACACTGTTCAAGTCAGTAAATCTGCAGCGCCTGACAAAGAGTTCATTTTAGTAACAAATGTGTGGTAAAATGTCACATGCATGCAGTCAGTGCAATGGGTCTTCTCCATACTCCAGTTTGGCTTCCATACTATGTACCATTGATGCAATGCGATGGCCTCAAAAAAAGTAGTTCACATGACCATCCAAGAAAGATTCTCCAGTTTGGCTTCCATACTATGTACCATTGATGCAATGTGATTGTCTCAAAAAAGTAGTTCACATGACCATCCAAGAATGGACAATCATGCTTCTTTTAAGTGCATCAATTGGTAGAACAATTGCATATACAAGTATGGTTTTGATCTGAATAATTGAACCTTGTAGGTAGGTCAACCTAACCTACTCACCCATGCGGATGAAGCAATAAGTTTCTCCTTCTTTTTCCAAAATCCAATGTTCTAATGTGATTGTGAGTCACCAGTGTTGAAATAGAAAATGAGGACAACATAATGAAACAAAGTATAATCCAATTGAATAGCGGTTCTTAAAACTGTAAATAACATATTTTTGACTGACAGACAATTCTACTTCAGATCAGTGACCATAAAGTATTGTCTTGGCTCGTTGATTGACAATTGACCTAAGAATTATAAATCTTGAATGTTAGGTGTATGCTAGCTTCAGATACATCCTCCTTACATCATGGCATTCATTATATCTTCTGCTACATTCCAACTTCAATAATTGTTCATGTGGCTTCAGATGTCCCATTCACTTTGGATTGCCAAGTTGTTCTCATGGGATAGCCATTGAGCACATATCAAATGCTCAAGACATTTTCTCAGCTGTCATAATAATTAAAAGTTAACCATCGAGTGTGAATGTTAGTGACAACCATAGGATTGCTTTACGTGACTCGAAAACAACTTATTTATCTGTATGAGTAGGACTGTATAACATTGATCCTCCCTATACCATTTCTAATAAGAAAAGGGGATGCACATTCTTGATGTTGATTGCAAAAAACAATTTCGAGAAATAGAAAATAAATTAAATGTGACTTATGACAAGCTTGAACGTGAGAGATGAAAACATACCACTGATTTAGCTGGCTCTCCCGATCTTCAAGATCAAAAATAAGGAGAGCAAGACTCGAGTCTTTTGAGTCTTTGGCACTTTCCAAACAAAGGCTGCATGAGATCAATTACAGCATGGGAATGCATTCTTTCACTAGCATGTGATTGAGTCGATGAGAAAGGCAGGAGTGTCGTCTGCTGGGAGACTTGAAAGCAGAAAGAGCCATCTGATTCTGACTTCATAGCAGTCTAACAATGGCAGCCAGCGCTCATGCGCAGCTGTGACACACCATCCATAGTCAAGACAAGAAGAGCTCCTCATGCCGCTGATGTAGTTCAATGCACCAAGTGGCATGAATAAAATAATGACCATAGTACATGGAGCCATTCATCAACAAAGGCTTTGGACATAGCATTACTATAGGCTGAGGACCCCCAAATATGCTCTTCTTGGGGAGTGATAACTTGTTATTTAGAGACAGGAGGACCCATGAGTCGACGACTGGTGACCAAAATTGTTTCATTAGAAGCCATGAAAACATCACAAATAGTCAACCATGTAACTTCGCTAAAACAATGATGTAAAAATTACTTCACAAGAAATTCCAAGGTATCTTTTTATAGACATTTCTCTTTGTGAGATGATGCTGGAATATATCTGGCTCATAATGTATCGTATAAAAAATAGCACTTCGAGAACTTAAAAAGCTACTGTAAAGGTCACTTTAGAGATTTTACTGGAACAGTGTTTTAACACAAGAAGACTAACGCTTACATCATTACAATTCCACTAGAAAGAGATGACAGAAATAGTTTGCTAGTTAATCATTATAGACAGCCTAAAACGTACGCAGCAAAACTGTCAATATATGAGGGAGAGAAGTCTTGGAGCATATCCCCATCGCGAGCATCACATGTGACATAAACCAGTGATGACTTCCACTAACACAACGAACCTCTTATTGCACGACAATAGAGGATGTATCATCTCTCCGGCTGAAACAAATAATTAATAATTATGCATAAGATGATGAAATTTTAATTTTTTTGCATGAAGCAGTCTGACTTCATAAGATTGAGATTGAGGATCACAAAGCACAAAATGATCATTGACAATGGCTGTGAATTTGTTGGAGCAGATTCACCAATATATATGTTTCTTACACTTCTAGAAATGAAAATTATAAAAGAAAAACATATTTAAAAAGTCCAAAATCTTCCATCTCGATGGTGGTTAGTCACCACATCACCATCATTTTTAAAGATAACAAATAACAACAAATGTTTGATAAACATAAGCCAAAAAAGGTCAATGATTTTTCAACTTGTAGGTTTCCAATATTTAGCAATTTTCAAGATCTTGGTCAATGACCCAAGTAAAATTGTCGTAGTAGATAATAATGTAAATACATAATGGCTTCAGCAAAAATGAATAACTTACTGCAAAGGAAAAATATTATGACCTAATTACTAATTTATTTCATCCAGTACATCTCATGAAATGTGATCCTAGATAATATAGGTGGAAGACTTTCTAAAACATATATTATAATGAAACTTGTCAGGTACTGTCTTGTTTAGACCATCCACAAGCTAATTACATATTATCACCTTTAGTTAACTATCTTTAGCATTCATATCTCTATATTTTAAAAAATTACTTTAGCTTTTCTATAATTATAAAAGTGAAACATCTAACCTCATTTATCCTAACGTCGTCGGTTTTACTAATGAAAACATAAAAATAAAAAATAAAAAGATAACTTTAACGTTCCAGTTGATGGTGGTGAACAGTGTTGGTGATGGCGGACAATTGTGCCATTTGGGGCGTGGGTGGCTGTTGTGAATGAGAATCTCACCGTCGCTCTCCTCATCCACAACAACCACCTATGGCCTCCAACGGCACCGTCGTATACAATCATCAATATCGTATATCACCACTAATTAGAATGTTAAAATTATTTTTTTACCTTTTTTTTGTATTTTCATTAATAAAACCGAAGTCGTTATGGTATATAGACCTAGATATTTCACTTTCATAATTATAGGAATGTCAATATAACTTTTTAAAGTGTAGAGATCGAGATGTTAAAGATAGTTAACTACATTAGGTAATATGTAATTAGCCCACCATCCACTGCTATATGATAAGTTATAATTCAAATAATCAGTTACTATGTCCATTCTAACAAATGCTACAATGTAATGTTGCATGGATAAATTAGAAAACACATTTTAATGGGAATCGAAAACCTAGCCTCCAAGAATCCAAACTTTTCGAAGTACATGATGGTGGGGTAGATAATTATATACTATTACTTGATGACCTTGACATCCATAGTTGTGGAGACAATACATTTCCTCATAATATTATGAGAGAATGCCTAACTTAGGAGGGAAAATTGGTGAAAGGAATTTCTACAAACTATCTTTTGCCAAGCTTTGGTGAGAAAAGAAATGAAAAATAGGAAGGATGACATGAAACAAACTTGGTAAGCTTACATAACTTAAGAGATGAAAAAGTGCAGTGAGCAGAATCATATTGCATAGACATATGGTGTTCCTGGCAGCAGATGAAAGAGTAGGATGAAGGCAGAGGAAGAAGAAGCCTTATTTTGTCTAAAGATATGAGATGACATATCACATATGGAAAGTCGAAAACATTAGAAAGTTTAGTTATCAAACAAATTATTTGATTGATATAGGAAGGACTATTCTAGATATTTTTATAAATTGAGCGATCAGGTGTGAAGGCGATAGTTTTTATCTCTTGTTGGAGAAGTTGTTCAGCCAATGTATTAATCAGGTGAGAAGTAATCTCATCCCCAAATATGAAGTAAATAGTTTGTTCCATTCCAGCCATTAGAGAATGGTGCTAGCAATACTTAGCAATTGGAAAAGCATCCTAAGAATCAGGCAGTGGTACTTCTCATGATTAAATGCGTCACTTATTTTCAGAAATTTTAGTAGTAGGATATTCTACTATGATTCTTGGATTCAGGAGCACTCCAACCTACATTGATTGGACAATTTGCCCAACAAAAATCCTTCCCATGTGCACTGGGTGGGATGGTTGGAGGGCGATAAAGGAGCATCCTCTTCTTCCAAGAATCAAAACTTTTCTCTGGAAACTCCAATGGCAAAGACTTTCCACTTCCCCAATGGACATCAAATTTTTCCAACAATTATATAGGCCCTTGACCGATCTATAAGGCTGATCAAGATACACTTGTGCATATTTTCTTTCAATGCCCTTTGGCAAACAGATATTGAACCTTATCAAAACAAAACTGTCATACAATTTTCATCTCTTTGATTTATGGAGTGATGGTGATTAGTTAAAAGATTTATATAAGAACTTGAACTGATACCTCCTTAAGAACCCTCATTGCCAATAGCCTTTGGCTTCTCTGTAACAATAGGAATGACAACCTCTATCACAAACACCAAATCCAATGTCGCTCTATTTGGTTTAAGGCCATTGCTTTAACCAATGAGAGTTCTATGCCACCAAACAGATTTGAGGGTCTCTAGCAACACAAGTCTGCTTCCCTCCCCCCTCCCACTAGTCCTCCTGGTGCTTCGTACATAATATACTGTGATGGATCTTTTCCTAAAAGTGATATGAACGCAGATGCTGGATTTATCTTATGTCAGTGGCCAAATCCTTTCTGGAGGATGCTAAAGTCACAAATCGCATGACCCACTGCAAGCAGAATGCAATGCTGGACCCTGAAGCATGTGTTCCGGAAGATCCAAGAAGAAACTTTGACCAATATCTGGGTCAAATTGGACTCACTCACAATGGTAAACATGCTAACTAATGGCAACAATATGCCCTAATTTTTTAAGGAATGTTTACAATGACATTCTGTTCATAGCTAATCTTGTAAAGGTCCTCAAATGGACCCACATACCTAGAAACACAAACACTAAAGCTCTTCTTCTGGCTAATTTTGCTAGAGTTCAGAACTATGATGTTATTCAGAGAGGTAATTCACCTCCTGAGAATCAATATGCTCTGCTTTCGAATTAATATAATTTTCTCCTTTGTTAAAAAAATCCTTTGAAAAAAATGAAATGATGTAATACTCTATTACTTTGTTTTTATCGCTTTGCTAATAATTTTTTATTCAAGATATCCTGTGTTCTTATCTTTATATAATAAAAAAATTATTCTCCACTAGAAGATTCATAGAAGAGCATTTTTCTCAAATTAAAAATAAAAGCCTTAACTAAACTTGTATTGAAGATGTAAAATTTGCTTTTAGTTTTGTGCTCATGAAATGTCTTTTTGATTTCAGATTTTTGAAGTGATATCTCAGTGGTGATTAGCAAGCATACTTCAAAACTAGCAGAAAAAATGTATATATACTGATTTTTTTTTCACTTCTAGAAATGGATGCCAAATGCACCTAAGACATTAAGGGATGACAAAGTTGAAAAAATTGGTCACATCTGCAGCATTAAGAAGGCATCGATCAAACTAATTTCAAGCTAATAGCTTCCAGCTCACTTCAGTAGCATAATAATTAAAATCAAATAATACAACTAAGACTTAAATATTTATAGCTATACTGCATTTACCCACCTTCACAGAGAAAGGGTTGCAAAAAGAAGCTCCAATTCCTCATCCTGAGAGACACTTCTCTGCAAAGAAGAGAGAGCACAATGGGAAAATGAAAGTAAGTGTAAGATATAGGAAGGAGATGCTATAAAATTAAGTCCAAATTCTACAAATATGTAACTTCTAATTTTGCACAGTGAACAACAGTAGAATTCTAATCAGCCATCATTAGACATGGATGGGCAACCTCCTACGACCAGCACATTCATCATTGAATATTGGTGGCTGATGTAACAGAAAGCCAAAGCTCTATGAAATTTATCTTGTTGGCAAAATAACCAAAACTCATGTAAAGTTTGCCTAGCATCTTTCTTCATCTTATTAATTCTGGTTTCAGGTATGAAACCCATCGAACCTTATCTTAAAATTTTTCTTCATAAATGAATTCCAGAGCATTCTGGTCAAAATTCTAATATTAAGGGGTCTGCTAACAGTTTGGAGATATTACGATTTTAGTTACTGCTCTTAAAAGTTCCAATATCCCAAACCAATACTCACAAGATTATGCAATAAGATGACTACTTTATCTACTTCAGCAATATGACATATAATACACATATAAAAGTCAAATATGAGAATACATAAAAATAGTCAATCTAAATAATTTTACTCTAAAAAATATACAAATAATAAGATTTCAAAAAAATAGAGTTTATCTTGTAACCTGAACGGACAAAAGATGCAGAAGTTTGTTCAGCACTCGCATGCGATGTACTGCATAGCTGCTATTAGACGGAAGTTGGTTAACTCTAGCAATCTCTGCCTGAACTGCAGCTCTCTTCTCCTCACATCCTGTTCCACCCTTTATGCTTGCCCCATAGGAGTTACTGATGTCATCTTTGCTGTGATTAAGGTTGTTTGAAGCCTTGAGATGTTCCATCTGGCTCTATTCAAGGAATCTGCATGGACACAAATATAATTAACAAATTGACCATTGAAACACAGCCAAAAAGAGTAATACTACAAGCAAATTAAGCATGTAAAGAATCTGATATAAATAAGAGCTTATAGTGATGTACTTGACTCACTTATTAAATTACACGAAAATAATTTTTCTGATGATGGTGTGCTTGACTCATTTATTTTAGGTTGAGGGTTCGAATTATCATCATATAAATTTTATGACCCAAATAATTAGTCTGATGGTGATGTACTTGATGCACTTATCTTAGATCGAGGGTTCAAATCCCCATCCTACAATAATTACATCTTAACAACTAGTCTAGTGGTGGTGTATCTGATTACTTATTCTAGGTTGAGGTATTCAATTCTCATTCAATAAACTTTTACAACTAAATCACTGTTGGTGATGAACCTGACTCACCTTAAGTTGAGGTTCGAATCATCATCCTACAAATTCTTAAAAAGGTGTAAATTAGCTAAGTTGGTAAAAACCTTGACACTGATAGCAAGGGATCATATCCTGTCTTCACCACTTACCACTTGTGAAAAAAAGATAATGATTGTTTATCTCCAAAGGGGTTAACAACAATAAATGAATAAATAGAGGGAATCTCAAGACGGAATCAACCTTGTCGACAGCATTTGCGAAAGAGCAGACAAACAATTTGGTGCTTTCCTCATAACTTCCAAGCCAAAACAATGGTACCATGATATTTATAAAAGAAGAAAATGAAGGATAACAAATTAAGGCTTTCGTGGATTTCTCCTCTCCCATGAACCATGTATTAATTAAACTCCTTTCCAATACCAAAGTTCTGCTTGCCCTCCAACACATTAAATATATATATTCACAAACAAATAAATACATAAACAGAAGGGAAATAACTTATAAAGCCAGCCAATGAGTTAGCCGTGACCTCCTCTTATTACAGATGCAATACTATTAGATATCAAAGGTCAAAAATTCCTAAATCTACTCAAACACTGCCCCAGTCTTCGCCCTCCCTTTTCCTATAACCGGTAATTCCCCCATATAGTTTTCGTTCTTGACCTTCTATACGGAAAAATAATAGGAATTGATAGACAACAGTTTCAAGCGAGACAAGCCTCCGAAACATCCTTGATTTTAACTGTATCATCTAACTAAAATTCTAATCAGCCAAGAAAGAAGGAAAAACTTTCGGATCCTATCGTGATTTCACCAAGAAAACCAACTGACTCATTATTTCGATGCTTGACCAAACGTTTCTACCATTACATCACAAAAACATCAATCAAGTGAAGGTATAAAGTACGAACGACTACGAACGATTCGTTCCTACTTCAGATACAACCGGAAATCCGACACATGAAAACCCTAATCATACAGAAAAGAGAAAAAAGAGATGAGCCAGAACAGAAACTACGAACGACGAGCGCAAGGCAAGGGAATCTAACCCCTGCGTCGCTCTCTGGGTCTCTCGTGTAGCCTCCGGCCTCGACGTCTCCGCCAGTAAGAGGAGTCCGGACACAAGGCGCTGATTTTTCAATGGATCACTCCAGTCAATGGATCGAAAAGGTTAAACATATTACTATTCACAACCCGTTCTTGTTATTTAGAATCTCCTATTAAAATTTTTAATTATTTTTTTAATAAATAGATATATATATATATATATATCCTTAATTTATAATTAAATTTTAATAAAATAATTTTTGACTCCATACGTATAACCCTCTTTTGTTCGCTTCCTCTCTCCTCTTGATAGCTGTAGGTGATGCACAATGAAAGAAAGAAAGAAAGAAAGAAAGAAATGAGACAAATAAAAGATAGAAGAAAAGCTATTTTTTATATTTATTATAATAATTTAATTTTTTAGGATTATGTATATTTTATAATAACCTAAAAGATATCATCTAATAAGTTAATTATATTAACCTAAAATATGCCATGTTTTAAATATTTTTAAATTAGATAGTTAGGATAGTCGATGATAATAAAGTGCTGTGAAGGGGAAAAAAAAAATAAAGACAAAAGTAGAATTAGATGAATTATAAATAATAAGAAGGAGACTCTAGTAAGCTTGATATATAAAATTTAGTTAGTTATGTCTAAATTATATAGTATGTCTGTTGATTAACCGCATTTTTTTATGGTCCTTTAAGGAATTATAAAAAAGAAAACAAGTTAGATGAAGCATTTAGCTCGACATTCACTAGTAAATATTTCAGTAAATATTTGATAAATAATATATATATTAAATATAAATTTCATAAGCTTTAAATGGTCATACAACAAAAGGGTTCAAGGTGGTCTACAATAACCAAAAATTTTCACAAGTACCTACATAACAGTACTACGGATAAGATATTGTATCAATCTTGGATAATACTCCAAGGGTTTATTCAGCCATGTTTTGCTTGGATAGCTCTAGGATACTATATTGGCCAATACTTCACACCATTTTGTGAAGCTAGAAAACTTTTAAAATAGTTACTTGTATGACATATTTTCGAGTTGTTTTGTTTCTGCATGATGACTACACACAACTTATATTTACAAAATTGAAATGATCACAAAAGTCAACTAAAATGGGATTGTCAAGTCTACTACAAACTTTCTTCATATTGACAAAGCATATCGAAAGACATGGATATATACAAACACTACATTAAACACTCTTTGTGTAGATTTACCATGATATTCTTCTCTACTTATTTATTTCACGTCATTGTCGAAACCTTTGCAGACATTGCATCTCCTCGTATTTACTAAAATTTTAATCTTTTACTCTAGTTAAAATGAGCCTCTTGGCTCTTAGTTACTCTCTATTGCTATTGTTGAGTAGTTAAACTTTGATCCACCAATATTGTTTTAACTCATTAATTACTTTAACTCAAGTATGGGGTCGATTGAGTTATGTTAATCTTTGCTAGTTCCTATATATCTCTTATATAAAAGAAAAGACATTCTTTGTTGTACGTTAATATTTCAAACGTCTCTTATACTATTTAAACTGAGTGAATGTATATTTAAATTTTAGTAAGCATTACCTCCTAGACTTTAAAATTTTTAAGGGTTTTCCTCTATAAAATTATTCATCGATTCTTCTTCTACTTAATTGTCACCTCCAAATAGATTTGTATCACTTATATTTTTTATTAATATTTTATTTAAAAAATAAAGTGAAAAATCTACTTTCAGTAAAATCGAACACCATAGGTGAAGAATTGATAATTGTTATTTTTTATTAAACTTTTTTAAAGGATTTTTGAACAATTTAGAGCTCTTTTATTGAATAGATAAGAAAACTAACATACTCGATTTCACTTATTCTCATCGGAGTTGAGAATACAAAGGTTACTTGACTACGCCTACCTCCTCAAGAATTATATTTTATGTATCAAGTTAGTTACTATTATTTACTTATGATCTCTCCTACAATAAATAATTTCTTTTGAGCCATTGTGATACACCTAATTACTTATGTCCCCCAAGTAGGGTCCAAGAGATTTTTGCCATCACATCAAGGGTACCCATAAACATGCTCAATGCTCAATTTCATATTGATTGAGTAGTCAAATAATCCATATATCTTGTAAGTGCAGCAGCCACACTAATTTCACATAACTTATCAAATCTCTTTCCAATATTGGATCGATATTGTTAGCTAATTTTTCATGGAAAAATATTTTTTTAATAGGAGGACATTTTAGGTATTTGAAAAAGTAAGGGCTATCACAAGAATATTAAAAATAGGGGGTGCTTTATGTGAAAAATCCAAACATGGAGTTTTTCTTAAAAATTCACCCTAAAAAGATGGTAAAAATACTCAGTAAAAAATATTATTGAATTTTATAATTTTGTTCCCAAAAATACGTAATATATTTAGTTCCAGAAAAATTTGACAAGTTTGTTTAGATTTATGATCCAAGAAAATATTTTTTTACTTTTTAAGAATTACTTAGCATATAATTATCATATGTATCTATGTACAAGTGTCAATTATGTCTTTGGATATGATATTTACGGGGACATACCCCCTCATGGGGTTGAAGATAAGGAATAAATACAGATAGGGATAGGGATGAGTAGAGCACTCACACTCGTCCCCGTACCTATTCTCATCCTATATATATATATATATATATATGATAACTGAACCCATTACCTATAACTTCAACATTCCAACATCAATAAGTAAACTAATTTTATAAATTTTAGTATTAATAATTAGTTCTGATAATATTTTTTATTTTTAAAAATAAATAAATAAAATAAAATAATTAGAAGAATATGAAGAACCTATCGATTAATGTCCTTGCCTCTACCTTACCTAAATGGAGAATGAGGATGAGTATGTCGTGGTATGTAATTGCATGGTTGATAGGTTTCAGATTTATATACAAATAGCTCGAAATTTTAAGAACACTTTTATCCATTTATTGCAAGTTTTGTAAGTAGCATATCAAATTAGGAAACCTTTCGTTGCCACTCTTTCCTACTTAGATTCGAATCGGAATTCATTTCTCTCACACCTCGCGGGATATTTAACGAACTGGATGGGTTGACCAAGAATCGTCTCCTTCGTAGCTCTTTCCAGCTCTACCATGGAGACACCATTCGAGCCATTTTCGTCCGATGATGCATCAGACTTTGCACCATCCTTGTTTACGGTGCTATTCTCCGACTTACTCCTCTCCTACTTCTTCTTCATTGCCGGCTTCGTGATCGTGTCCATTATCTTCTTCTTCTACAAAGCAACGTTGAAGCACCTTGAGAGAAAAAGAAAATGGTCCGCGGTCGCGACCATGTTGGCAAGGATCCCGCGGTCCCTCTACGTAATCTCTTCTTCTTCTTCTTCGTCGTCGAAGACTTCTGTTTCCATCGTCGTTCCCGAGCCAGACGTGCAGAGCTGCGTCATCTGCCTGGAGGAGTTCGTGAATGGGGAGGAGCTGTGGATGCTGCCCCGGTGCAAGCATTTGTTCCATGGGGTGTGCATCAAACCATGGCTGCTCGCACCATCAGCGACCTGCCCCGTCTGTAGGAAGCTGGTGACGCAGGGAGAATCCAGTGGTGCCGGAAGCCGCAACAACAGCAATAACTACGACGATACATATCTATTTTATATGACATAATTCACCTCCGTCATTGTTATCGAGTCTCCAAATACGTGATGTGGAAATTTGTGTACAGCTGTTGTAAATATTATATCGATGGAGTTTATTCTTTTCTAATTTCTTGTAGTCAAGTTGTTGGGTTTCAGAATATTGGTTCTTTTTCTGTAGTTTAATCTTTCTTCCTCATAAGCAACAGTTAAATTCGCTTCATGTTTGTAATTTTTCTGAAGTTTATGTTGTTGCCATTGAGTTAGTACTACTGCCCAAGATTTTTTTATCCGTAATACTTTTTACTATTTACTTTTAATATTTCTAAAATTCCTCGACGTAAACGGATGTAAATATCTTTTTTTCTTTTTTCTTCTTCTTCTTTGACTCGAGCTCGAGGAAGGCCCGCCTATATTTGGAAATATACGACGAAGGAGATCAAAAAAGTCTTAGCTACGTCACTCTTCGAGGGATCTCATTCGTTCTCTTCATGCAACGAGGGACAAGTAATAAGGGAGCAACCAAGACGTTAAAGGGATTGTGGAAAACAAAAGGATAAGATTAGCAATCGAGAAACTATAAATAGTAAAATTATATTATTATATTTTTTTAAAATATCAATAATAAAAAAATATTACAAATAGCAAGCTTTTTATAAAAAAAAATTGAAGAAAATGTTACATTAATCACTAAAGTTGAGCTCCACTAAACTTTTACCTCCACTAAACTCTTAGTGCAAGGTCCAGATCCATATAACCCAAAACGATTCAGAATGTTTTCTTTTCGATTCTTAAAGTTGGTTCTATTTAGAACTGGTACAAAACTGAGGTTAGCAGATATTGTTGCAAGAGAACCTAAATAAGAGAACAATAGACAACCATAAATTATGCTCATATTTATTACCATAAACTTAAGTAAATTCAAATAATGATATAACCCATCTCAAGATACCAAGTGCAGCATTAATATCTTGTCTTTGGACTTCAATATTAATTTCTAGTGGTAGTCTTATTGCAATGATCAAACACTGATAATAAGACATGTCAAATGAGAAACTCATCTTTGGATTGATTTATCATTTACATGTATAACTTTATAATTATCACGTGTTTACCATTACAAGTATGTATAAAATCCTGTCAGTCATTAACCTTCCTTTGGGCCGGATAATTACTGCATGGATATAAATACACACTACATTTAATATTTTCATGAAAAATGTTATATATGAAAGGTCACTTTGGCGACTTCATATATTAAATTACTCAATCTAATATTAAACAATCATTAATTAAATTTAAACCATATTAGTCAAATTGGCTTGATCTTAATTTGTTGACTAAAATATTTAAAGCATGTAAATCATTCAATTTATGTCAACAAACAACTTTATAGAACTAATATTATGTTTAAACCAACATAATATTGTAAAAATATTATTAAACCAACATAATATTACAACAATATCTAATTAATTAAATTTATATTAATTAGATAAAATCCAAAAAAAGAATTTGGAAAATTTATGGTCTTGTAGTGCAAAAAATGAATTTAAACTGATATGGTCTTGAAAAGGAAAAGACATGAAATGGAAAAGATAATCCAAAATTAAACTGATATTATATCAGAAAAAAGCACTGAATTGAATGTGAAGCATGCTGTAGCATGATTACATAAAACCATAATCTTTTCCAACGATAATGATTACATAAAACCATAATCTTTTCCAACGATAATGGAATCAAATCACTTCAAAATAGCATGATTACATAAAACTATCATCTTTCCCAACGATGATAGAACCAAATCACTTTAAAATATTGATGAATCTATAATTATGATTATATTCATAATTGATGAATCTATAATTATGTCTCAAGAGTTTCATATTCCTAACTTATCTCGTCATTAAGTTAGAAATATGACTGATGATATCCACACAATTAATTTTCATAACAATTATGTCCCTTAGCCAAATAACTTTATTTTAATTAGATCACTTTAATTTTGGCTAATCAAAATAATGACTTAACGCATTTAATTATACATGTGTAATTCTTAAAATTCTCACATTTACTCCTTGTCGGATTGCGTGTGCTGCCTCCCCTATTCTGTTGAATGAACTTGCTCAGTGCTCCTCTTCTCGTAGCTCTCTCCCATTGGTAATTCGCTGCTCCAACCGTTGCGCCATCCTCCTCTACGATCCAATTACCCGTGGCCTCCTTGTTTGCACCTCATCCAATTCCTTTTACTGATCATGGCCGTCATCTTTTTCCTCCTCATCATAGCCATATTCCAGAGAGAAACGACGAAATAGCTCCACGGATGCGACTCCCTTGCCAAGATACCGCACGCCATCGACGTTGTCCCTTCTTATGTAGAGGGAGCTGTAGAGGAAAAGAAAGTCAGATTTTGATTGAAGCTGATTCAGATTCAATAGTCCTTTTCTCTGAGTCAAGCTCAAGCCAAGCTTTCCTGAACTAGTATGAAATTTGATTGGATAAATGCAAAAGTGCCTTAGGGCATCTCCAATGATATCCTTTCAATGCTTAAGTTAGCAAGTGATTCGGATGAGTAAATCGAATCTAAAGTTAGAGAGATGTCTTTGAAATATATATAAATGAGCCTTTTATAGTGGTCTCTAGAACCGTTACCTCCTTGGTGTGCGTTAATCATGAAGAATGTGATGCATCAATCTTAGGCACAAATGTCATTGAACCCGAGATAAGGTAACGCTCGACCACATGGTATCGATCGAATGACAAGGAATCAACAATCAACTTACCAAACCTGGTCATTTGACGCCAAGGTGTCAGACACTTGACATCGAGGTGTTAATCATCTAGCACTAAGGTATCGATAGCCACATGACGTGGAGGTGTCGCCCATGTAATTTTACCCCTAACAATGTATATTGTTTTGTAGAAAATTTATAAAGTATATACTGTTATACAAAAGAAAAATGATAATTAAATGGGAAGATAATGTCTAAATCAATTAGCATGGTTCGATTCCAATGATACACTATATTAGTTGTTCATTATAATCTAATATTTAAAAAAATTAGCTAATTTGTACATATATAGAAACTAAACTTTGTTATTGCTAGACACAATGACAAATATATTCCTCAATGAAGATGGTTGGGATGGGTAAGTTTTTCCTTTTCTTTCCATTAGATATGGTTTCTAATTCTTTTGGAACTGCATATTTTATACGTTGTGATTATTATTAAAAAGGAAAATTATGCAATTGCCAATATTATTACCATCGTTATAAACTCGATCATATTGGTGATATGGGTCAAACTTGCGTAGTTGACTGGTTTCGCATTTACATCCCAAATATAATGAAAAGAAATTAGTTTGTATATATAAAGCTGGAAATTTAAGGAAGACTTTTATCCATTTACAATCTTGTAAAGAACGTATCAGATAAAGAAACTTTTAGATGCCGCCCTTTCCTACTTACGATCGCTTTGGATTCGTCCCTCACACTGTTCACCGCCCCGCGCGGTGTCCTCTCTTTGCTATTTAATGAACTCGACCGAAATGTTTCTCAGATCGAGAATCGTCTCTCATGGCAGAGCCACCAATTCAGGTCCCTTCGCCGTCTAGTGCGCCAGACGCTGAAGAACCATCCCTGATGCTGCTAGTGTTTCACATCTTCCTGACCCACTTGGCCACCGCTTCCGGCTGCTTGCTCTTGGCCGCCGTGGTGTTCCTCCTCGTGGCTTTGTGCCGTTGCTTTGAAACACGACGATGGAGGTCCATGGCTGCGAGTTTCCTCAATAAAATCCCACATGGCATCTACGTCGTGCCGTCTTCTCCTTCTCGACTGCCGTCGGCTTCCGATGACGTTCCCGAGCACCGGCTGGATCACTGCGTTATTTGCATGGAAGAGTACGCGGGCGGCGAGCGGCTGTGGGTAATGCCGGCATGCAAGCATGTGTTCCATGAGGCATGCATCGAGCAATGGTTGCTTAAGCCAGCATTGACTTGCCCCATCTGTCGGGACCATGTGATCCATGCAGAAGCCACCACTTCCGGAAACGACGGCGACGACAACAACATCGAAACCCCGTTATTGGTCGGAACATAATGATGATTGGTGACCTCGGTCATGGTGATCAAGTCTGCAGATACAAAATGTATGGATGAAGTTTCATCTTGCTACTATCTTTCGTTAAGATAGTTTAATGTATCTCACAATTCAAATTACACTTGATGATGTATTGGAGGTTTGTCTTGATTGGTTCGAATCCTGCATGTACCTCGATATCTTTCAAGACCTATCAAAGACATACTGTTGTAGGGCATACATACGAAGATGCTATATCTGCATTGTCCCTCGTAGGATGAGCAACAGCAGTTTTTGCTTTATAAAAGAAGAATAAAGAGAGAAAAGAAAATTAATAAATTAAAAATAAATTTAAGAAATCAGATAATTATCAGACTTTAAAAGTGAACTCCCAAATGAAGGGAATTTTAGATTTGAGCTGAATTAGTTTTAGATCGATTCATTTCCTGTTCAATTCTGGTTCGATTTGATTTTTCGATTCTGTTTGAACACCCTACTTATAATTATATTTCATTCAACTAATCTAATGTATCCCACATAATCATTTATCTCAAAATAAAGATAATTTCTTTTCACTAGAATGCTCTAACTCGTTCTCGAGATGATAAGGGAGAGGCATAATGCTAAGATATATTGGCTACCTATCGTAATTTTTATTTTAATCTCCTATTTTTAAGGTAATTTATTTATTTATTTCTCATCTCTATTCTCATATATCCTCTTTTATTTCTTTCTTTTCTTTTCTCTCTTACTCCCTTCTTCTAGGATATAAAGAAAAAAAACTTTTATATATGAATAAATACTAGTAGGTCATAACACGCAGCAAAATTAAATAAAATCACAATCGAATAGAACATCAAGATTTACGTATAAAAAACCCCTCCAATGTGAACGATAAAAACCACGGGATAAACTAAAGATAATCCACTATAAAAATAATGAATATACAAATCTTAATCTTTTGGCCTAAAACCCTAGTAATGATCATAAAAAAATAACTGGGATACAATAATCATGAAATATAATATTGAAGCATCAAAATTATGTTACTTATGTAAAGATATTAAATCTGAAACGGTAATGATATAAAATTTATCATGAAACAAAACTATAAAAGAGATGATAGCTTCCTATAATAATAAATTACATTTATAATAATAATAATAATAAAACAAAATGATCTTGTTCTCACTCATTGAAGGTTTAATTAGGATTTCCAACGCAACGAGTTTCGATTGCTTATGGGGAGAAAATTGCGGTCTTCGAACGTGCCCGATAGGTTAGGTAAGTACTTTGATAGTTCATCGTAAGGTTCTGAACTTGATCCCCCTTCATCATTTACCATTAAAAAAAAATCTTTCTAAAATTGAATTGTTATAATTTAAAATAAATCAATATTATTCTCTTCCCTTCTCCAAAGGTAATAAAATGAGAAGAGGATGTTTTTTTTTTCTTCCAAATCAATTAGCATGATTGGTTCGATTCCAATTACACACTATATTATTTGTTCATTGTCATCTAATATTCAACCATTAGCTGCTTTGTGAGACCCCAAACATGGCAAATACACTCCTCAATGAAGATTGTTGGAATCAGTAAATTTTCCTCTTTTTTTCATAATATATTGTCTCTAATTCTTTTAGAACTTCTTATTTTATACATTATGATTATTATTCAAAAGAAATTAGTTTGTATATATAAAGAGGGAAATTTAAAGAAGACTTTTATCCATTTACAATCTTGTAAAGAACGTATCAGATAAAGAAACTTTTAGATGCCGCCCTTTCCTCCTTATGATCGCTTTGGATTCGTCCCTCACACCGTTCACCGGCCCGCGCGTTGTCCGCTCTTTGCTATTTAATGAACTCAGATCGAGAACTGTCTCTCTAGTAAGTAGATCTCTCCAGCTCTCCAATGGCAGAACCACCGATTCAGGCCCCTTCGCCTTCTAGTGTGCCAGACGCCGGTGAACCATCCTTTATGATGCTAGCATTTGAGTTCTTCCTAGCCTGCGTCTTCCCGGTTTCCAGCTTCTTGCTCGTGGCCGCCGTGATGTTCCTCGTCGTGTCTATTTGCGATTGCTACGAAACACGAGAATGGAGGTCCAAGGTTGCGAGTTTCCTCAATAAAATCCCACATGGCATCTACGTCGTGCCGTCTTCTCCTTCTCGACTGCCGTCGACTTCCGATGACGTTCCCGAGCATCAGCTGCATCACTGCGTTATATGCATGGAAGAGTACGCGGGCGGCGAGCAGCTGTGGGTGATGCCGGCATGCAAGCACGTGTTCCATGAGGCCTGCATCACGCAATGGTTGCTTAAGCCAGCATTGACTTGTCCCATCTGTAGGGACCATGTGATCCATGTAGAAGCCACCACTTCTGGCAGCGACGACGACGACGACAACAACATCGAAACCCCGTTATTGGTCGGAACATAGCGATGCTTGGTGACATCGGTCATGGTGATCAAGTCTGCAGATACGAAATATGTGGATGGAGGTTCTTCTTATTAGCCTCATCTTGCTTTTATATTTCGTTAAGATAGTTTAATGTATTCACAACTCAGATCACACTTGATGATGTATTGGAGGAGGTTTGTCTTGGTTGGTTTTGAAAGAATTCAATGAGTAGCTTAGCCATGGGTTTGAATCCTGAATGTGCTTGGATATCTTTCAAGAGCTATCAAAGACATTGCATGGCATACATTCCAAGATGCTATGCATCTATTTTGTCCATTCGAATTAGTATAGTAGTTATTAGATTTTTTTTCATTTTGATGAACCTCCTACTTTTTTTGAAATAATGAAATCCCATTTTTTTTGGAGCGAGTTGGGCATTATTGGTCGAGAGGAAGCGACAAATTGGGGTTCATCAGGACCGATGTTATAAGCTTTTGGAACACAATGGGATCATCGTTGAGTTAATTTAAAGTTCATTTTAATAGCATGAGTAATAATAATATTTTTTAATAAAAGAGAAATAGAGAGAAAAATAATAATAAATTAAAAATAAAATTTAAAGAATAAGATAATTTTCAAACTCATTTTGCCTTAAAAAAAAGAGTGAACTCGCATGCGTATGGAGCACATGATATAGGACGAGAAACAACATGATATATTTTTTTTATGATAGAGGAATAAAAAATATGAAGGGAAAGATAATAAAAAAATAAAGTATAATTATTAGACTCACTTTGGCGTAAGGAATAAACTCTTAAGACACCTTCGAACGTCTCGCACGTAGATGATAGAATCATTTTATTAAAAAAATAAATATAGACTCGCATTACTCACATACAATATGAAACAAGAAAACTCGGTTCATTGACCCATCTATAGCCCCTTTTTATAAGTTTAAGTTAAAAAAAAATAATTATATCGAATCAAATGTATGATTCGATTTTTTTCTTCGCAACACACATATAATAAAGGAAAAATAAAATAAAAAAATATATCCATTCATTTCAACGCTCTAGCCACAAGCTCTAGTATAAGAATAAAAAGAAAAAAATATAAAAAATACAATCACATCAAATCAAATATATAATACACTTTTGTCCTTGAAGAACATAATATTTCTTACCTTATTTAAAAAAACTAATCTTTCTCTCTTAAAAATATTGTTAATTGATAAACTTTTATTTGTATAGAAATAAAATTTTAAGATCTGCTTGACTTATAATATTTAATTAAGAATGAATACGATTTCTTCCTATTTTTTATTTATTTGTTTTCTTTTTGTGACAACTTATTATGAAATATTTATAAACAACCTAAATTTACTTAAATATAAAATAAACTAAATTAGTTTTGCATCATTTCTTTTCTCGTCGCAACCCCATATGTAGGAAGCATATGATCCACGGAGAAGCTGGTGCTCCCGGAAGCCATCCAAACAACAAGAAGAAGAAGACCACCAATAACTCCACCTCCGAGCTATATTCTAGTGTTGTGTTCGCAATGTGATCATATATATGTCATTAGATATGTGATAAGGAACCATGCTAACGGGTTATGGAAGGCAGTAGCTTGAGTTATGAGTTAATGAATTTTTTGCAGTTAGTTTGATCTTACAATAAGGGATGTTCAAATTGATTCGAACCGAATCATTAAGATGGAATCGATTTGAAATAGTTTTCCATTCGATTCGATTCGATTAAAGTAAGATAAATTTGAACTTGGTGAACTATTTAAATCGAATCACAATCTTTATCCAGTTGAATTGATGCAATAAGATTTATAAAAATTAGATTTACATCATTTATAAAATTATGACATTGAAGACTAGTTTGATCATCAATTTGTGGAACTTATCCTCCTTTCATTCTCTTTTTCTTCTCTTGTTTTTATTGTTGGTCTCATCAGAAGCACCTCTTTTAATCGAAGGTGTCGAAAAGTTTAGTTAATAAAAATCTTAACAGTTTTCTCATTGAATTATTTAAATATTTATATCTCAATATTAAATCAAACTAAAATATAATACACTTTATTCATAAAAAAGATATAAATATAATCGGGAAGCATCAAAATTATGTTAGGGTAAATTCTCTTCGCACGTGTGAATTTTTATTGAGATCTCATTCTAGGATATAATAATGATATTAACTCTAAAATGGTAATGATATAAAATTTATCACTAAACAAAACTATAAAAGAGATGATAGCTGCCTATAATAATAAATTTTATTTGTAATTATAATAATAAAACAAAATGATCTTGTTCTCTCTCATTGAATGTTTGCTTATGGGGGGGAAATTGTGCTCTTGGAATGTGCCAGCTAGCTTAGGTAAGTACTTTGCAAAATGTGAGCTTTTGATCCCCAAATTGTTGTAATTTAAAATAAATCAATATTATTCTCTTCCCTTTTCCAAAATACATGGTAAAAACATGAGAAGAGGGGGTGTTTTTTCTCTTCCAAATCAATTAGCATGATTGGTTCGATTCCAATTATACATAATATTATTTGTTCATTGAAATCTAATATTCAACCATTAGCTAATTTATACACATGTAGAGGCTAACGAATTATATAAATTTGCTTTGTGAGACCCAAATATGGCAAATATACTCAATGAAGATTGTTTGAATCAGTAAATTTTCTTTTTTTCATAATATCTTATCTCTAATTCTTTTAGAACTTTTTATTTTATACATTATAATTATTATTCAGAAAAAGAACGATCATCAATTATCAATATTTTATTACTCTTGTTATAAACTCGATCGTATCGGTAATATGGGTCAAACTTAGGGTTTTGTATTTAGATTCCAAATATAAAGCTTAATTACGTATTACCCTTTATAATTAGTTATCTTTAGTATCTCGATTCATATATTTTTAAAGGTTATATTGAGATCCATATATTTACAAAAGTGAAATATTTAATTTTATTTCTCCTCAAACCGTCGACACTACTAATGGAATGGAAATATCGTAAGTGCTCAGTGATAATATATAATTAATTTTTATAAATATATGAATTCTAATGTAACTTTTAAAAGTATAGATATCGAGATACTAAAAATAACTAATTATATGGGATAAATAATATATAATTAATTTTTATAAATATATGAATTCTAATGTAACTTTTAAAAGTATAGATATCGAGATACTAAAAATAACTAATTATATGGGATAATATATAATTAGTCTTAAATACGATGTAAAGAAATAAATTTATATATATATATAACGGAAAATTTAAAGAAGACTTTTATCCATTTACAATTTTGTAAAGAACTTATCAAATAAAGAAACTTTTAGATGCCGCCCTTTGCTACTTATGATCGCTTTGGATTCATCCTTCACAGTGTTCACCGGCCGGCGCGTCGTCCTTGCTTTGCTATTTAATGAACTCGACCGAAATCCTTCTCAGATCGAGAATTGTCTCTCTAGCGAGTAGATCTCTCCAGCTCTCTCATGGCAGAACCACCAATTCAGGCCCCTTCGCCGTCCAGTGCGCCGGGCGCCGATGAACCATCATCCTTTCTGATGCTAGTATTTCACGTCTTCTTATTCTTCTGCTCCGTCGGTTCCAGCTTCTTGATCATGGCCGCTGTGATGTTCCTCCTCTTGGCTATCGTCCGTTACTGTGACACACGACAATGGAGGTCCATGGTTACGAGTTTCCTCGATAAAATCCCACATGGCATCTACGTCGTGCCGTCTTCTCCTTCTCTACCGCCGTCGACTTCCGATGACGTTCCCGAGCATCAGCTGCATCACTGCGTGATTTGCATGGAGGAGTACGCGGGTGGCGAGCAGCTGTGGGTGATGCCGGCATGCAAGCACGTGTTCCATGAGGCCTGCATCAAGCAATGGTTGTTCAAGCCACCGTTGACTTGCCCCATCTGTCGGGTCCATGTGATCCAAACCTACGACGACGACGACGACGACGACGACGATGACGACGACATCGAAACCCCGTTAATGGTCGGAACGTTTTGATGTTTGGTAAACTCCAGATAAAAATATATCGATGAATTTTGTGATCTTATTCCCAAGATTGTTTAATGTATCTCACAGCTCAAAGTTATCTTTGTATGAAGATGTTGCTTACGGAAAGCACCATATAATGTCAAATACTTTATGTTCTTCACTCTGTATATTCCACTCCTTTTTCTCAGGTGATTGATTATATATTCTTTAAAATTTCTTTTTTGATTGGTAAAGTTTATTAGTATTTTAATTACATTTATTATTTTGATATAATTGTTCCAAAAATTCAATTCTAGAAAGACAAATAAAAATCCCCAATTAATATAACAAGATCATCATCATCTTAAAAATAATATTCATGAATATGAGATAAAAGAGAGAGAGAGATGAGCTAAGAAGACAGTCTCACATCACTGAGGATCGACAAATTCGAATTACATATGCACGTTGAATTTATGTCTAACCTGATAAATTTGACTCAAACTCGATATGGTATCAGAGCAGTTTGATTTCTGGTTAGAAAAGTCGGAAAAAGCCCTCTTCCGGGAGTCGAAAGCTGTCGATTCTTGTTCTTCTTCTGGCGTTCAGCGACACAGGCCGCTGTCTTTCCAGAGGCGTCCTACAGATGGGGCAGGTGTTTGATGGTTTAAGCAACCATTCTCGGATGCACTTCTCATGGAACCTATGCTTGCATCGCGGTAGCTCCCACAGCTTCTCCCCACCCACGAAGTCCTCCAAGCAGATGACGCAGCTCTCACGGTGGTGATGCTCGGGAGTGGCGATGACATTAGAAGATGACGACGGCGACAAAGGAGGGTAAGCGACGACTTTGATGACGTACAGGGAAGCTACAACGTCGGACCTATCTGGTTCGCTGCACAGCAATACAGCTCTGAGGAGGTTCCAGAAACTAGTCATGATCGCAAAGGTGCAATCACAACAATGATCGCAATGGTTCCAGAAACTAGTCAAGATCGCTGGAGGAGGAGCAAGTTCATTAAATAGGCATGGAGTGGGAGGGACGGAGTCTAAATTCTACTAGGAAAAAATGGGAAGGTTTTCTAATTTGACAAAATTGCAAAGGTGCAATCATAACAATGATAATAATATAAATAGTCATAATATTTAATATTTGATAATAATCATAGCATGTAAAATATGGAGTTTCGAAAGAATCAAAGGTAATATATTTTAATCGCAGTAAATATGGATGGTGGACTTCTCTTTGTAGTTGGTTTTATCCATTATAAGTATAATTACATATTACCTATCGTAGTTAGATCTCTTTAGCATTTCAATCCATATACTAAAAAAATTTATATTGAAATCTATATAGTTACATCTCTTTAGCATTTCGATTTCTAGACTTAAAAATTTTACATTAAAATCTCTATAATTATAAAAGTAAAACATTTAGCCCTGAATACCATAATACCATCGGTCTTATTGACGGAAGATACAGATCGAATTAAAATTATATTTTTGTCTATCGTTTTTATATCATTTGTGACATTGGTAAAGCTAACCACCACATCATTCTTGTTAGTTATTGTTATAATAATTATCATTATTAAAATTACTTTTTTAATCCATCATTTTCATGTCATTCGTGTATATGTTATCGTGTATTAAATCATTCATTAGTAAAGTTGAGGACGTTAAGATAAATGAAGTTAAGTGTTTCATTTTCATAACTATAGAGTTTTTAGTATAAAATTTTTTAAATTTAGGGACTGAAATACTAGAGAGGTTTAACTACATTGAGTAATTTGTAATGAACCTCCGTTAGTGCCCTTTAAGAATTTTATTGATTTAGTGTTATTTGTTGGAATTCTTCATATATATATATATATATATATATATATATATATATATAGCAAATAGAAAAAAAAAAGTCTTTTATGTAAGATAAATTCTAAGGTCAAAATTTGTGCCTCTCACATGTCTTAAATAATTCTCCATAATATTTCTATATCCAATAAAAAAAATTAGGAGTATGCAAAAGGAACGTATGCCTTTATACATTACTAAAACCCTAAGATACAACATAGGATAATTATATAATAAGTAATCCTTCAAATCTAAGGAATAATTTCCTCAATAATAAATCTTCCAAATTCACTTTTGTAACCTTCAGTTATACTTGTATCAAATTTTTTATGTAATTAAATATTAAAAATATTTTTTTTTATAAAAAAGGAGTATTTTTGTCATCTTTGTATGTCACATAGAAATTTTATAAAACTCAATTGTCCTCAAAATGCACAACAATTACATACGTACAAATTAGCTAATTTTAAACATCAATTTCTTGCAAACAACTAATACATGTTTTAATTGGAATCGATGGGTATTCGATTCCAATTAATACGTACAAATTACCCATTTCGGAGAAAAATGGATAATTTTTCTAGCAAACCAGTAAAACCCCTGATCATATGGGTATTCGATGCTATCAGTTCTTGTTCTTCTTCTTCTAGTGGCGTCCAGCGGAAGATGTCAGTTCCTGGACGTCCAACAGATGGGGCAGGTGTTTGATGGTTCAAGCATCCATTCCCGAATGCACTTCCCATAGAACCTACGCTTGCATTGCGACAGCTCCCACAGCTTCTCCCCACTCACCAAGTCCACCATGCAGATGACGCATCTCTCGCCGTGATGCTCGGGAACGATGACGGCAGTAGAAGGCCATGACGATGGCAGAGGACGGTGAGCGACGATGTTGACGACGTATCGGGAAGTCGCAACCATCGCCCCTATCTCGCGGTC
>CM017188.1:10291335-10378835 GCA_004837865.1 Musa balbisiana | reverse complement strand
ATATTATGAAAATATACTCAAACTATCCATCCGTTCTATGGTGATGTATTGTAATATTCTAGTCTTTTTTATAGGACTAGATACAAGAATTTAATAAATATAAAAATAAAAAAAATCATAATCATATAAATATGTGATATATATTCCTTTTTTAAATAATAATATTTCTGATTTAATTTAAGAAATAATCTTCTTCTTAAAAAAAAAATCTTCAGTCAAAATTTTTCATCTTCGATCAAACCTGATTTCTTCCCCTTTTTTTTCCTATAATTGTTTCTTTCTTTACCTAGTGGATCTATATACGTAAAATATCTCTAAATTAATTAAATTTATTTAAATAAAAGATAAACTAAGCTGCTCTCCATTTCACCATATTTTACCTTAGAGCAACTTTGACATTTTTGTATTATATTCTTTAAATTTCTTAAAGAATAATATTTTTAATTTTTAATATATATACTTATGAAAATTTGCCCGAGAAAAATAAATAAGAATAGAGGTGAGGATAGGGGTATTTTATATTACTTGCACAGATGAGGATGGATAGAGCACTCACCATCTTATGCCCATACTCATACTCGACACATTAATACGTGGGCTAAAATGTTACACTTAAATTCTAGACGAGTCAGGTTTTCGTTATTCAGGATCAGTTATGATTCAATTGAGAACTATTTGGTTCACTTGAATCAAATGAAATATTTCCTCATTCAACAATAACAACTCTTCCTGGTTGCCCCACATAATGTGCACCCAATCTCTAATCATAGGCAATATTACAATGATGATTTATCTTCATCGGTCCTTCATTTTTCATTGGAAAACGACTATTCCTTCAATGATTGATGATTGCAAATAATAAACAGTGAATAACAATGATGATTTCTCAGTATTCTTTTCTCTTTCCATTACACACTGTCTCCTCCGTCCTCCCTCTTCATGGCTTCTTTCTTTATCACAGCACCCATGCCCCCTTATTTTAGACATCCTCGCTAACCTCACAGTCTTACCTCATCGTTCGTTGCATCTCTCGTATACCTCCCACGTCTCTTTCTCCATTCCTCCTTCATATTCTCCTTGTCTTTTTCATGGATTATGATAATTTTGATTATATATACATATATTATTTTATATAAAATTTAATATTATTAATTAGATTTGATAATAAATTTATTTTTTAAAAAAATAAATAAATAAATTATGAGGATACGAAGAATCCACATGTTCTCTACCACAGCCCTCGTTTTATTTAAATAAAAAATAAAACAATAATGAAGGATGAGAGATGAGACGGGGATGAGGACTAGAAGCACAACCTAGCAGCCCCATTAACATCCCTAATCTTAATGGACTACAATATCTTTTGTAACCACTTCAATACAAACAAGAGTCGAAACCCTAATTAAACCAAGAAAGATAAATGATTACAATAAAATTGCCATCGGTGTGAACTTTAGCCTTGGGTGCAAACTTTAGTCCTATCCTTCTTCTTCTTGTCGTCTCTACCACGAGTTCCGATAATTTGTTAGAAGAAATTATCTTAAAAAAAGCCTGATGTGACATACATCAAATTATCTGAACACAATTTAGAACACACGAACTGTAAACACAATTCCTTGTCACATATCTACAGATATGATCGAAATCACGGAGGTAACGAACACTAAGAAAGAGCAAACGTTGACCACATTGGGACAAGAAAGTGAAATTGATGGGTGTTGTTGGTGTGGTTGATGGCTTCCACACTGTTCGCAGGCTTAACTCACACAGATGCGGCAGGTCATTGATGGTGCAAGTAACCATTGTTTGACGTGCATTGCGGCAACGTGAATTCCTCCATGTTAATGGTGCGGCACTTACCGCGACGCTCGGGAATGACGACGGCGGAAGAAGGCGACGACGGCAACGGAGAATAAGCGTCGGTGGCACACTCCGGGATTCCATCAAGGGAAGCTGCATCTGCAGACCTATTTTGTAGTCCGCAGCACTCGAATATAATTGCGAGGAGGTTTAAGAAAAATCTCATTATCACCAAATGAAAAATAAAGAATGTGTATTGTACAAAGGAAACGAATTCATTAAATAGCAGACGAAATGATACGATACACAGTCTAACAAGAAGAGGATTGAATCCGAATCCGAATCCAAATCTTACTAGGAAATAACAAGAGGGTTTCCTAATTTGACTTGTTACCTACATAATCTTAAATAGATAAAAATGGATTAATCACCATAATATCATAATTACATATTTCAGCAACTTATATTAAGTTAGAAAATTTTCATTTGACTAATATGATCGGATTTATAATAATAACAACAATATTAATATTCAAAATATTCAATTTTCTAATAATAATCATAACCTACAAATAAGGAGGAGTTGCAAAAGAACGAGAGACAATAAATTTTAATCATGGTAAATATGGATGGTGGATGTCTCTTAGGAGTTGGCTTTACCCACTATAAAATCAAGGGAGTCAATAAATAAAAAAAGAAAAAAGAAGAAGTCCTATGCCCATAAAGAGAAGTCCAAATTCCTCATTTATCTATATATAATTAATAGAGATAACTAAATTCTAAGGTCAAAACTTGTTGTCCACCTTCTCTCACAAGTCTTAAGGAATTCTCACTAATATCTATTAAAAAAATTTATAGAACTATGTAAAAGATACTTTCACCTTTTCCACGTACCAAAATCTTAAGATGCATAGGATGATTATACAATAAGTAAATATCAAATTCTAGGGAATATTTTTCTCAATACTAAATCTTTCAAATATAATTTTTTATATTAAAAATTTTCCTTTTAAATAAACTTGATAAATTTTCTTGTGATTAAAGAGATTAAGGATTAAAAAAAAAACTTGCCAACTCCAACTATCTCCCTAGAGGAGTATTTTATTCATCTTTTTTCTCATTAGCAAATTCATAAAATTGGCTGGACTAAAAAATGCACAACTACATATGTATGAATTAGTTCATAGTTAAATTTTATATCATAATTAGCAACTAATACTACATGTAATTAGAAATGAACCAATCATACTAATTTATTTTAAAGAAGAATTTACTATCAATTTTCTTTTGTAACCTCCAGGTAAACCATTCAAATTTATGTTTTCTTCACATTTTAAATGAAATTTATTAGGGTTAAAGTTTATTTTAGCCCATGTGGTTTTAGTCATAAATCTCTTAAGTCCTTATAGTTTACTCATATCTAAAATTACCTTTATATTTTAAAAAATATATAGTATATAAGTTTCGTCCGTCAAGTTTGAGTTAAGAGAGATTAGAATCTACTTACGTGCCATGTTGACTCATAATAAATTATTAATATAATGATACGTGTAATTTAGGGTTAAGATTTATTTTAGCCCATGTGATTTTGGTCATGGACCTTTTAAGCCCCTATGGTTTACTTATATATAAAATAACACTTATATTTTTGAAAATGTAGCATATAAGCTCATTTCATTAAGTTTGAGTTAATAGACGTTAGAGTCTATGTGACATGTTGACTCATAATAAACCATTAATATAATGACACATATAATTTAAGTTTAAAAAAAAACTAAGACCTCCATCAATAGTAAGAAGAGGCTTTGTCATAGAAGTGACCATTAATAATAGCACCGAGCTGCTGCTGCCTAGCAGGACGTTAAAAGCTCTTAAGCTCGTTGTTAGTGCTGGAGAGGTCGCATGTGCACGATGCCCTGCTAGGTAGCAGCGGCTTGGTGTTGCTACTAGTAGTTGCTTCTACAACGATGCCTCCTCTTACTATTGATGGAGATCTAAGTTTTTTTTAACTTAAATTACACATATAATTATATTAATGGATTATTTTGAGTTAGTATGTCATGAAAGTATACTCTAACGTTTGTTAACTCAGACTTGATAGGAGGGGCTTATTTGCCACATTTTTACAAATTTAATGGTTATTTTAGACACGAGTAAACCATAAGGGCTTAAGAGGTATATGACCAAAACTATAGATGCTAAAATGGATCACAATTCTAAATTATATGTATCATTATATTAATGATTTATTGTGAGTTAACATATCATGTAAGCAGACTCTAACGTCTATTAACTCAAATTTGATGAGAGAGACTTATATGTAATGTTTTTAAAAATATAAGAGTTATTTTAGATATGAATAAACCATAAAGACTTAAGAGATCAATGACCAAAATCGCAAGGTCTAAAATAGATGAAAAATTCATACTTTTGTTTACTAACAAATTTAATATCATTACGATTTCAACTTCTTTTTTTTCTGCCATTATGATTGGTTTATTTTATCTCTATCTCTTCTATAAAATTACAAAATTAGAGGCCTACTGTGATCTTTGTTTTGAAAAAGTTGAAAGGAAAATATTAACTTGTTTTAAATCATATAATATTATTTTATCATTTTGCTACCCTTTGCTGAAAGAAATTATGTTAAATCTCTCCATGTACGTGCATTTTCTCGTACATATCTGGCTGTGAATCCCCATGAAAATCTGTGCATGAGATAAGTTTTACCTGCGAATAGATTCCCATGTGCTAATAGGGCGATGGGGTAAGAGATTCACAAAGGTATTAGAGTATGCTGATGAGATATGCGTATATAGAGAACATTAAATGGAGAAAAGATACAAGGTGTCGAGGAGTGCTAATTTAAAATATTCACAAAGGAAATGTGTAAGAGACGTGCAAGGATATTAAAGCATGACAACATAGATGCCCACATAGATAGAGTAACAAATATAGAGGATATACAAGGGGTCATAATGTGTTCACATGAGGAAGTTGAGATGCACTAACTTGAAATATGAGGAGTATAAAGTGTTTGAGGGAAGAGACATTTGAGGAAGTTGAGGCGAACCAACTTGAAATACTCATATAGTGATTATAAAATTTAGGAAACACATGAGAGCATCATGTCAGTTTGAACTACTTATGTAGGAATTGTCAGATGTAGGAGATGCATGATAGCATCAGTATGTGTCAACTTGAACTATCTCAGTAAAAAATGTTGAATATAGAAGACATCTGAGTGTGGTGGTGCATACCAATATAAACTATTCATGTAACATGTTTCAGACTTAAGAGATACACAAGAGTATTAGTGCAAGTATACTTGAACTGTCGGTAGAGTGAGTGATGGATGAGGGAGATGTGCAAGGTCATTAAAGCTATTGACATGAACTTTCCATATAAGAAGGATTGGATGCAAGGTGGCTACATAGGTTGTAGTTGATGTGCAAGTGCATCATGATGTGCCAACTTGAACCATCTATATAGGGAATCTGAGATGCAAAAGACATGCGATGACAATCAAGGTATGTAGGCTTCAATTGCCTGAATAGATTATGTTAGATACAAGAGCTGTAAAAAGGTGTTGGTGTCTATTAACTTGAATTATCCATATAAAGAATATAAGATGAAAGACATACAATAGCATCAAGATATATTAACACATCAGGACATGATAACTTAACTAATCAAACTTATTGGAATGTGTGAACTTAAACTGTCTATGTAAGACAATCTAGTATAGTGGATGCACGAGTGCATTAGCATTTCCTAACTTGAATTATCAACGTAAGGGGTATTAGATATAAGGAACTCGTGAGAGCATCGATGCATGCTAACATTAACCATCTATATTCCTAAGTGTCAGATGTCATAGACGTACAAAGCATAAGGCATGAGATATTACGGGCATTTTGAAGACATGGCGGGCAAATACGTCATGACCAACTTGAAAATACAATAGTCAGAGATGTCACAACCGACTTGATGTTGCATCAAACGGAGACATCGTATACATGTTAAGGTTGTAGCTGATGGATAAATCAGAGTTGACTTGACATTGTAGCTGACGCAGAAATCTTGGCCATCTTGATGATGTAGTTGACTTAATGTTGCAGCGAACGGAGATATCATAGCAGACTTGATGTTGCAACGAACACAGACATCATGACCATCTTGAACATGCAATGGATTGCCTCATAGTATTGTAATCAATATATCTATGCACCTCCTTGGGCTTTCATAAATTTATTTTTTGATTTTTTTTACATAATCAATTTTTATCAAGCATGTAATAGGCTTAGCAATCTCATTTTACTTGATTGATAATATTTTTTTTATGTACTTTGTTGTGTAAATCTAATAAGCACGAAAGGTTAAGCGATTGTATATTTGAAAAAATTGGTATCGATTTTTAAGAGACAATATTGTGATGAAATATCAATCGTCTGAGTACCCTCGAACTATCTAACGCTCGATAGGATCTCAATTATACATCTAAGGGTGTGGTCCAATATGTTTAGATAGATATTGTACCTACATTTGCCTTCACAAAAGTTCAACCAAAAATCTTAGTTTTCTTACCCTGTTGGACGATAACATATCATCCGTACATTCTATTTGGAAGCTTTTGTGTTTTGTGAAGGTCTTTGGTGGACTGACTATCTTAGAAGGTGCAGCATGCAAAGCAGTGAGGACGACTTGATGTTGGAGCGAGTGGAGACATCGTAAATATCAAAAATAATAACTCGTCCATTTTTATTATCATTCTTCTACAATCAATGAATATACATATTATAATGTTTTCAGCAGTAGTGAGCATCTTTTGATCGATGTCTCATCAGCACAACCGGTGGTTCATTCTTCAAACGACCTCCAAAGAAAAAGAATAAGATAATCAAAATAAAACTGCGATAGCCAACATCAAGAACATATGTTTTTGATAATAATATGCCGTTAGCAGCTTGATTAAAAACAATACAACTCAAAATCAACATTTGAAATAGAAACCATAATGGATGGATGTGAATTCGGCCATAGATTTCTTGAGAAAAAGATTGACAATCGTATGGACAAGGTATATAATTTAAAAGAGACTTTTCATGAGTTTAAATGATTATATATTATCCATTATAATTAATCATCTTTAGCATCTTAATCTCTATACTCTCAAAAGTTACATTGAGATCTCTATACTTACCAAAGTAAAACATTTAACTCGATTACTTTAATAAAATCTCTTATTTTTAAAAGATATTTTAATGTTTTACTTTCATAAGTATATGGATTCCAATATAACTTTTAAAAATGTAGGGACTGAAATACTAAGAATAACTAATTATAAAGCGTAATATATAATTAACCCTCACAAGCATGAAAAAATAGAATATACCCTAAAATGCGTATATTTTTATTCAAGTTGGTTTCTCAACAAATTCACATGACCATACTGTATACATGAAAAATATTTGTCGTGGAGATATTTGATTTTGTAGGTGCTAATCCTTTCATGATTATCATATATAAACATTCAATTAAGCCAAAGATCTTCTTACTCCTATTCTTAGACTGACTCCATCTCTCTCTCTCTCCCCTCAGATTTTGGTATCACAAACTTTCGACAAACCGGGCAGGTCAACGATGGTGAGAGCAACCAACCTTCGATGCACACCCCATGGAACAAATGATTGCACTGCGGCAGCATGCATAGCTCCTCGCCGCTCACGAACTCCTCTATGCAGATGGTGCAGCTCTCTCGGTCAGGCTGGGGATCCATGACAGAAACAGAAGGCGACGACGGCGAAGGAGAAGAAGGGACATTATAGACCACACGCGGGATTTTACCAAGAAAAGTTGCAGCCAAGGACCTTTGTCGTCGTTTTCCATAGCACCCGAACATAGCACGGAGGAGGAGTACCAACATAGCGGCCATGATTGTGAAGCCGGAAACGCAGAAAGTAATTATGTGGAAATAATCCATCTTCTTCACAAAGGATGTGCAGAGTCCACTTCCCGTGAGAGAGAGAGAGAGAGAGAGAGAGAGAGAGAGAGAGAGAGAGTCGATTCTTGGTTCGAGGCAGACCCATCGAGCTCGCTAAATAGGAGAAGAGAGGTTGTCTGCAGTCGGGACGGGAGGGGAGTGCGAGAGATCAATCCGAATTCCAAATCCGAATCTTACGAAAGCGCTGCATTGAAAGATTTCCTAATTTGATAGGGAACTTACAAAATTGTAAAAGGATATATATATATATATATATATATATATATATATATATATATATATATATATATATATATATATATATATATTGTTGATTTGATAATATTAAACTTGTTTTACTTTGATCTACACAAAGCCTTGTGATCATAATAGCCTTGTTTTACTTTGATCTACACAAAGCCTTCTTTCTTATCTACCTAAAACACTTGATGATGTTTTCTTGGGATTTCACAAGTACGACTGGAGAATATGGTGCTTTGATCCCAAAAAAAAAAAAGGAAGAAAAATCAAGGGATTCCATAGAAAACATCATAAAGTGTACTTAATTATTTCATATTTTGGGTGTTTTAGGTAGATAAGAAAGAAGCAGTGTGCTTCCCTCTGATCTGAACTTGAATGTGATTCCACCAATAAAACAGTGGCCCAAATGCTTGCAAACCATACTAACGTTCCTACCAATACATCACAGAGGACAGTACTTACAAATCTTTTGTTGCAAATTAAACCTTTGATGAAACAGAACAATTGATCAAAATAAAATTGTGATAGGTAACGGCAAGCGAAGGAATTTTTTGCCATTTCTCTTTCACTTCCCATCTTTACGACAAGTGCCGACGTGCATTAAATTATTTGAAAGGAATGTAGTTTTATGATCCACTAATCTTTAGAGAATTTACGAAGAAGAAAATACATACACTTAATAATAATATTTCATAAGAGAAGAAAATACTTAGGAAGCACCACAAGATTATTGATTTTAAATTGTATCTCCAAAATAAAAAAAAAGAACAAGGCCCGATTTGCTATAAAGAATTTCTTGAAGTAAAATTTTACGTCAATAAACCATCGAGTTTTATTGTCCATGGACATGAAGAAAATGTATATAAGTTCAAAGAATTCATAATGAACCTAAATAAGCCACACGAGTACGAAAATCATATGTTCTTCAAAATAATTTTTCTGAATATCTATATAAACATACTATGTGAGAAATGATTTACGATGGTCTCTTTTTTTTTTTGTAGACAGTAATTCGAGTTGCAGTGAGGATATAAAGCAAAAGAAAAGATATTTGAGTTGTCTCTATTCTTATTGTCGCAGCTCCATCTCTTTCCATCCCTTTTGATTTCATGTCACAAGCTTCCTACACACGGGGCAGGTCCTTGATCGTGTAAGCAACCATCGTTCGATGCACATGCCATGGTACAAATGCCTGCATCGCGGCAGTGCCGATAGCACCTCCCCATTCACGAACTCCTCCATGCAAATGCTGCATCTCTCCAGGTCAGGCTTGGGAGGGACGACAGGCACAGAAGACGACAACGATGAAGAAGAAGAAGAAGGGACGATGTAGACTACACTGGGGATTGCATCAATGAATCGAACCGTATATCTCGTTTGTCGTATTTGATAGCACCATAATATAGCTCTGAGGACGGGGAACAAAATAGTGATCATGATCATGAAAAGGGAAATGGCGGCGAAAGCAAAGAGGCAGTGACTGAATTGCATCCTAAAGGACGATGGTGCAATGTAGGCCTTCAATGTGAGGAGCGGGAGAGAGCTTTGATCAATTAAATAGAAGGAGAGAGAGAGAGAGAGAGAGAGAGAGAGAGAGAGAGAATAGAAATTTGTATCTTAGGAAATAGCACATCAAAAGATCTTGTAATTTGATATGCTACTTACAAAAAAATGTTTCTAAAATGTCCAACTTTATTTATTTTTATTAATTTATCTTTTAATAGTAATCATAGCATGTAAAATAATATTTTTTTTGTGATTTTGATAAATATGACCAGTGAAATATGATCACTCTATTGTGTGAGATTATGGTCAAAGAGAAAAGGGAAAAAAAAAATCAAGGGAGTCAATAGAATTTACTTGGTTTGATATTATTTGTCTATCTCCATCAAGACATTACCAAATCCCTCATTTGTATGTATATAACAAATAAAAGAAAAAAACCATTATAGTTAACTAAGATTTAGCTCAAAACTTCTAATCCATCTTCTCTCACAAGTCTTTAAGAATTCTCCCAAAACTCTCTGTATCTACACACACAAAAAATCCTAAGAGTATGCAAAATGTACTTTCTCTTTTTACACATGCCAAAAGTCTAAGATAAATAGGACAATCATATAATAAGTTATCCTTAAATCTAAGGAATCTTTTCTTCCATCATAAATCTTTAAATTATAAATTCTATTTTAAAACTTCAAACTTGTCAAATTTGCTTGTAATTAGAGATATTAAGGATTTAAAAAATAGAATTTTTCCAATTACAACAATCTGCATTGATGAGTTTTTTTTTTCTTTTTCATCTTTATATTTTGCATAGCAAACTTTCCTGGAATTAAAAGTATTAAGTATTTTGAAACACTTACCAATTTTACCAATCTCATATGAGGAATATGAGTAATATAAACAATATGGTTGAGTTTATATCAACGATATTAATATTAACAGTCCTAATATTCAATTTTTAGTAACAATTATAAATTGTAAAATAGCGAGAAGTTCCAAAAGAATTGGGGACAATATATTTTAGTAATAATCGTAACCTAAATTCAAACTCATAATCAATTGACTCATAAAACTTCTTTAATAAAATTAATAATTTCCTCGAGGGTTCACAACATAAATAAACCACGACTCGGTAAATACCAAGACTCGTATCTTAGAAACTTTGAATAATTATTTATATGTAACTTCAAATTTGACAGAACTATATAACAATTAGAACCCACAATAATTAGATATTTTTATTTTCTTTTAACGAGTACAACGTGAAAATAAATACTTTTGAAAGTCAGTAATTCATTTAACAATTGTCAAATCATATAATCTTGACTGATTGCAAAGGTTTATATTCTTTTGCAATACTTTTAAAATAATAAAATGCTTTGAAACCATGTCTATTATATGTTTTTACAAATGGTAAATATATGCATTAGTTGCAAGTATGTGCATTATTATTTTGAAACAAGATAGAGAGAGTTATTGGATATTCACCATTGATTTTATATTTGTGATATTAATATTTATTTCGGAAACTTTAATTTTTCCTGAATCATTCAAATAATATAAATGTGTATACCATGAGGAGTAATATTTTTACATACTCTGATATCCAACAGTATTTAATATTGTTTACATTTGTTTCTTTAATTTGAAGTAATAAGCATTTTTAACTTTATTTTCCACTTTCCTTTCACCTTTTTTTACTCTAACATCTCTCACCCTTTCTTTTCTGTATTAACTATATATATATATATATATATATATATATATATATATATATATATATATATATATATATATATAAATTATAAAACCATCTACACTTATATTAAACTAAAAGATTAAAATGAACTAAATTATTGTTTTATATACTTTTCTAATCCATAGGAAAGCTTCAGAAAAAAACACTTGACATTATTTACTTGGATTGAATCTAAATCTCTTGATGTCAAAATAGAATTTCAGTAAAATCTCTTGTGGTTTCTGTTTTTTCTCTTCCTTCTTCTCTTTCTCTCATCTTCTGCATTATCTAAAGAAAGTCCTTTCTTTTCTCATCTTTTTCTTTTTCCTCTTTCTACAATCCTCAAAGAAAATACTAACCTTTGAAAATATATGATGCAGCTAAAAAAATAATACTTGGGAGCACATTACACTTCCTAAAGACTATCCGATAAAAACTAAAAAGGAGAAACAATCAAAAGGTCTAATTGGTTATAAAGTGATACAAGCAACAATATACGATTAAACATGAACAAGTATTCACTCGACTAGAAAAATTAGTAGCTCAACATTTCTTCTTCGCTTTCTTAAATAAGAGACTTGTATTCAATGACTCTCTAGTTTTATTATTCATATATACTCAACTATCTATGAACTTAAACAAGTCCAGGAGGAGTGGTAATGATAGTTCAATAAAGATTCATTTATTGAACATAATTCAATACAGATTTCATGTTTGTATTCAACAATTCTTTCGTGATCTTAAAATTTAAAGAGTCAGTGAAGGAGTGGTACTGATAACACTTAGCGAAGGAAAGAAAAGTTGTCTTGTGCCTATACTTCTACTTAGTCGACATTCATGTCTCTCTCTATCTCATTGAAATTTGGTACGACAAACTTCCTACAGATGGGGCAAGTCCTCGATGGCAAAAGCAACCATCCTTTAATGCAGACCCCATGGAACAAATGCTTGCATCGTGGTAGCACCCATAGCTCCTCGCCATTCACGAACTCCTCCCTGCAAATGGGGCAGCTTTCTGGGTCAGCCACAGTAGCGACGGCAGAAACGAAAGGCGACGACGGCAAATGAGAAGAAGGAACGACGTAGACGACACGCGGGATTTTACTGAGGAAAGTCATATCCGCAGGCCTATTTCTTCGTCTTTCACGGCATGGGAACATAGACTTGATGAGGAAGAGCAAGATAATACCCATGATCATGAACCAGGAAATGAAGCAGAGAGGAACGAAAAAGGCGAGCTCAACCATGATGGAGATGTTTTTGGGTTTGAGGAAGGCCGATCATGTTCGTTAAATAGAAGAAACAAGGTAGTACGTAAGTACTACTACAAGAAGGGGCGGAAGAGAGAAAAATCCATTTCTTTATTTTTGGAAATGGTCACATCTAAAGATTTCCTAATTGGGACAAAAACTATATTTTATTATATATATATATATATATATATATATATATATATATATATATATATATATATATATATATATATATATATATATATATATATATATATATATATATATATATATATATATATATATATATATTCAGTAAGGTTGAGAATTTTATATTGACCCATATATGATCGAATTTATTTATAACAGTGATAATAACATTAATAATCACAATATTTGATTGTTCTTCATAATAATCATAATATGTAACATATTGAATTAAAAGAATTAAAAATAATATTTTTTTTTATAATTTCTATGAGTAGCTTCACTCTTGATTGTCTCTAGCATACATTATCTCTTTTCAATTTATACTTTTAAAAAAATTATATTAGTTAAATTATAAAATTAGAAAGAAATTTTGATAGATCATATCACAAAAAACTAACTAATGAGAGGGCAACTCCCCTCTCCAAAAGAATGCATCTATGATTAATCTAACATATGAGGCTAGTTAATTCATTCCTTTTTGTATGTATATATATAGCAAGGTCTGTCGTACCGAAGCGTACCGCCCGGTACGGGCGGTACGTATCGGTCTGACAGATTATCGATATACGGACCGCTCCGTACCGCTATATGCTACAGTATTATACTGTAGTAGTGCTATAGTACTATACTGTAGCACTGCTACAGTATGAAAAAATATAAAATTGTTCGGTACACCGGTACCGTACCGTACTGAGCTTGGGTCGAAACATCGATACGGTACGACACGACGAACCTTGATATATAGGACACTAGAAAAGAATCAAAACACTCCCAAATCTCCCAAATATCTTTAATTACATTTCATATTATCGTACATAATATCTATACCAATATCTTCGAGTCAAACTCTACATAAATCATCTTAGCTCCATCATGGATAGCAATATGTTAACATTCATGACCGTAGTCACCTCGCAACAAAAGACATCTCCCTTTTCAATATACTTACACCCAACAAATAAAGAATTACTAGAACTATCTTTTAAATGAAACCATTAAGTCTTACTCAACCTCTTTAAGATCTACTCCAACATACTCATCTTTGGACTCGCTTTCGTCCCTCGAGATGCCTGTAAGCACTAATGGAACAATCTTATAAAAAATATCATGCACATAGTGAACCTATTCTTCATTTGACATTATTTACCATGGTGAATACCAAATTCTTTATTTGAGTTAACTAAAATCCAAACTCAAACCTCTTGTCCAACTTCTCTCAATAGTTGGAAAGAAATCTCCGTAATCCCTCTATCTCTGGTAAAAAAAGTTACTTTCTCATTTTCCACATATGAAAATGGTGAGAAACATAGAATAATTATATAATAAGTAATCCTTATAATCAAAGACAATCTTTTCTACAATAGTGAATATTTCAAATATAAATTTAATTTTTTTTCCTTCAAACAAAATTGTTGAGTTTTCCATAATGACAGATAAAAAAGGATTTCCCAAAAAAAGAAAACTTGCCTGTTCCAACAATATAATTAATTGATGAGTATTTTTTGTCATCTTTATGTCTCATATAGAAATTTTATAAAATCCATAATCTTGAAAAATATGATTAATTTTCTCTATCTTTTCAATTGTTCTTTATTGCTCATCATTTTTACTGCAATCTCTTTTATCAATTACCTTCTTGATTGTGGTATTTTCAGTTTCTTTATTGTTGTTTAAGGAATGTTACTGGTTATTCTTTGATATTCAATATCTAATATTCTATGTTCAAACATGTTTCGATGTCATGTCGAAAAAAAAAAGTGAGCTTTAGTAATTCATAGAGAAAGGATAATAGGATGATGAAATTATACTTACCATAATCTTGCCACATTGATATCCTCTCGTAAAGCTTGGTCGTCCCTTCTCCTTTGAGTCGATCCCCTCTTCTTTGGGTTATTCTCTTTTAAGTTTAGTGAGGATCACATCAATGGAGCTTTTGCATCCTCAAATTCTCAATCCCTTTGAACTCAAGGGATTAAGCACTCCTTATCAGAGCTGTAATCGAATTTAGAGAACTTCTCTTTTCACCTTTAGAAGAAGTTGGAGGGGTTGGTCACAAGGCCAAAAGAAAGTTTTGAGTTATGAAAGGTTTGGTTTTTGTTTCTCATCTAAGTGATTGACCCCTTGTTTGTTCTCATCTAAGATGATTGACCCCTTGTGATCAAATTCTTATTATCTTATAGCCCATAAGGGTTTTAATGTTAGAAAAGTATTATCTGAAAAAGTTGGGATGATAGAGATTAGGGTTTCAATCTTGAATGATCGCATTATAGACTTGATGCCCTATTGACTCAAGAGAGTCTTGCCTATGTCCTCTACTATCACTAGGATGGATGAGGATGGCTTGTTGGAGTTAAATTTATTCATTGATATATAGTACATCAAAATGGACCAACACAAAATCTAGTTAAAATTTAATTTATTGAAAGTTATTATTATTATTATTATTATTATTATTATTATTATTATTATTATTATTATTATTATATCTTATTGGAGAATTTATCAGAAAGGGTGTAGTTTAATAATCCATAGAGAAGAATAATAAATGAGATGAAAAGCGATATCGATAACTTAAATTTTTTGTTCATCACAATTTCTTATAATCTCTCAATCTCCCTCTAAGGCCTTATTATGGGCTCTGATTTAATCTTCCTTGTTAGTCTCTCAATCTACATAATACATTGAGAATAGTTGCTGCAGCGGTTGGAGTGGCCTCGCCATGAGAGCGCAAGAGAAGACGATTCTTGATCTGAGGAGGGACCGATCGAGTTCATTAAATAGAAGGGAAGCAGCAGCAGCATGAAGTCCGACATTAAGTGATCTAAATTCGAATCCCACTAGAAAATGGATGTGGTTTTTAGCTTGGATAAGAAATAAGTGAAGGGATTCTCTCCGATCTGAACTTGAATGGTGAATCAAATGATTGCCAACCATATATCTTCCTGCCCATATACATATATTAGTGGATCGACAAGTATTTCAATTCTACGGTCAAAGTGTCATATGACAATAAAAAATCTTAGTCCAAGAAAAAGTGCTCCTAAAAGAAAATCTTAATAATTAAGATTTCGTTCTTCTATAAATATCATATATATTTCTAGATTTTGGTGGAGGAAGAGCAAATACTTTGGGTGGTTCGTGGTTTCCTTTAGAGTGACTAGAGAGGTTAAACGATGTAAATTTTTTAAGATTTATATGAAAAGATATATAAAACGATTATATTGAATAAGAATAATTCAGGGATCTTATAATTAATTTTATATAATTAAAATTTTAATTATCTTTATAATTTATAGAGGGTAGTTGTCAAAACACATTAAATTTTGTATTGACTTTCCGATATATTTTTATTTATTGATCTTTGATTTTTTTTAATTTTTTTCTCTCCATCCTTAATAAATGGTATCAAAACTCAAAAGATTAAATTATGAGAGATAATTATTTTAAAAATTTTGAAACTAGCATCTTAGGGGAATGAAAAATCTGAATTATATTTACGTGAAAGAATATATAAATAAATCATATCTGAGTTAGGATAATTCAAGTATCTTATAATTGATTGATCAAAAAATTTGATTTTTTCCATGGATATAGATGGAAATATTTTTATTTACTCATCTAATTTTTTTTATTTTTAAGTTTTGTTCTCTCTCCCCCCTAACAATAATCCATGTTGAGAACCATACTCAATTACTTAATATTTAATGCTAGGAAGATTATAAATATTTTGTTGCCACTTATTCACAAACAAAAATATTCTTCTTGGAAAGTCTAATAGAACAATTCATTAAAATAAAATTGCGGTCGTAATGGAAGAGAAAAAGAAGGTAGAGAAATTGAAGATTCCATTAAATAACAATATGAGATTGAATATGAAGTATTTGTATTGTGCAAGATTAAGAATTACCCACACCAAAATCCTAAGATACATATCCTCAATCTTGTACTAAGTAATAGGTAAAATCTATGGAATCTTTTCTTCAATCATAAACCTAAATGATGTAAATAAGTATTTCAAAACTTGTTTCTTTAAACAAACTTGGTTAATTTTCCTGTAACTAAAGACATTAAAAACCTTATCATCATCTATAAGGTTGGTGGACACTCAAGAACTATAAACACAATACCTTATCATGTATGTACAGCTATGATCACAATCAGGGAGGTGATGACCGATAACATCAGACATATTGGAACGAGGATGGGAAATCGACCCGTGTTGATGGTGTTGCCGAAAAGACTTCTGCCAGGACGAACTTCCACCCCGGTCATAAGCATCCTACAGATGGGGCAGGTCATTGATGGTGCCAGCAACCATCGTCTGATGCACTCCCCATGGAACCAGTGCTTGCATCGCGGCAGCACCCACAGCTCCTCGCCACTCACGAACTCCTCCATGCAGATGCTGCAGCTCTCCATGTCGGTCTGGGTAACCACGGCGGAAACAGAAGTCGACGGCGACGAAAGAGGAGAAGAAGAAGGGACGACGTAGACAACACGCGGGATCGTGGCAGCGAAAGCCATGGCTGCAGACCTCTTAGCTCGTCTTTTACACCATCCGAGTGCAGCTCCGATGGCGATGTACAAGCCAATGGCCACCATCAAGTAGCAGCAAACGAAGAGGACAACGAGGAGGAAGAGATGGAGTTGGATCGCAAAGGTGAGCCATGCAACGCGCGGAGCAGCCAAAGGCGAAGAGGCGTGGAGTGGTCTCGCCATGAGGGAGCGGTAACGAGCTATGGAGGAGACGATTCAGCGCCGATCGAGTTCATTAAATAGAAGAAGAAAGGGAGGGCTAATTACACATTATCTTTATAATTAATTATTTTTAGTATCTCGATTCCTATATCTTCAAAAGTTAGATTAGGACTCCTATAGCTATAAAAGTGAAACATTAGGATTCCTATACAAAATTAAAAAGATAATTTCACATGATTAAAAATCAAGTGAGGGTATGATTTGAAGATGTTTCACTTTCTTAATTATAGGAATCTCAATATAACTTTTAAAAATATAAAAATTAAAATATTAAAAGTAATTAATTACAAGATATAATATATAATTAACTCGTGAAGAGAGACGCTATCGACATAGAAATAATGACATCACTAATTTGATATATTACATTCACAATCATATTATTTTACACGTGAGGAGATTTCCATAAATATAAAACCATAAAATAAATAAGTTTTTTTATGTATAATAAAAATAAAATTATAAATCTCAATTATTTAGGATAGATTATATATGAATATTTCTTGAGACATATAAAAAATCAAAATAAGATATTTATATAATAATTAATATTTAAAATCTAAGGAATTTTTTCCTTCAATTATAGATCTTTCAACTACTAAATTTATGTTCCAACTTGTTGCTTCAAACAAGCTTGTTTTCTTGTAATTAAATAATTAAGGGTTTCTTAAAAACACAGTTACCAATTCTAATGAAGCAATTTATGCTACCCATAACTGATTTTTAGCTAAGAGCGACTCACTTATCATTTATGAGGGCAAAAGGACGAGTATGTCAATAATTATTACATGTTTTTATAAGGTTTAAATGAAAATCTATCCAAATTCAACTTAAGATCCACAAAATCATTTAAAATAGAAAAATAATGTTATTAATACCCCGATTCATAACATATATGTTTTTTATTGTATTAATGAATTTACCGATGAATTACAAATGATAATTAACACAAATAGTATAAGAAAAAAAAAATAGAAACACACTTGCTTTCTTATCTCGTCCTTCCATTTCTTATCCTTCTCTCTCTGTTCTTTATTTTATTCTTTTTATATGTTTCGAGTCCTACTGAGCTAAATTATATTTGTTTGATGTGGATGCTAGTATGGAGCTAATTGACGTCTTTCTTCGTGTTTATCTCAGATTATTTTCATTTAAAAGAAAAATTGAGCTAAGATACTATAAAATTATGTAAGGGGCCAATCTGATAAACCCCTTCGATATTTAAGTTACTTTCTTGTTTAGAGAATTTAATCAAGTGTTGAATTTATGAGTATAAATATATTGGTAATGACTTTGACTATTTATCGTAAAGTCGTAAGCTCGAACTCATCCTCGTCGCTTTCTTTATATATATAAAAAAACAGTTCAAGTGTTTAGAAGCATATTTGAAAGGAGTATGAGACTATTATATTTAAAATTATAATTAATGATATATTAATCACATGACGATAAGATATTTAACAATCATCCATATATCATAATACTTATATACCACAATGGTAAATTTTGTTCATATATCGCAATCACTTGTTTCAAGATTTTTTTTGTCCTTTCATGTCAGATTCATCCAACATGTCAAAATAGAAAGATAGATTCGTTTGCACTAAATACCAAAAATTGCCTGCAAACACGCACTAAAAGAACAGCCAGCAGAGTCAGGACGAACATAGATAGTGTCGTGTAAAAGCATCGACATCCACTGGGAACAGTCGCCACATCTGATGGCATTTATTAGTATGGATTTGACTATGAATTCCTTCTTATACATCTTATCGGAGTCGTTCCCAACCACATCTGACTTTGACTACTCTGCAGACGTGTTGGAGTGATAGTGCAATTCTTTACGTGTGAAAAGCCCCCTGCGCCTACCAATCGGAATGCAGAAGGATTCATTAACACAAACAAAGGCAGAAAGAGGCAGGAAGACGATCGAGGCAAGGAGAGACGCGGAGGGAACCTGTTCTGACCTGGGATTGTCATCGAGGTATCTATTTGCTCCACCCTTGCTCGAATCGACTTCGAATTCCGGGTAGATCCGCACGGAGGACACCAGCATGAACGGGAAGGCCTGTGTTTCCAAGGAGCTCAACGCCAAGCACAAAAAGGTCCCCTCTTTCCCATCTTTTTTTCTGTTCAGTCCGCCACCAAAAATGCGATCTTTTCGCTCCTTTCGAAGTTTCGTAGGTCGGAGATTTTTTCCCCTTTGGTTTGACTACGTTTCCATGCGGTTCTTTTGGAAATCGGCGGGGACTCGTTGTAGGGTCTCAAGTGATTCTGATTTGGTGTTCGAATCTTGTCGTTGAATAAGCCCTAGGTTCTTCCTTAGATAGGGCTGATGCGTCCTTCTGTGTAGATTATATCTCTGAACGTGTTGTAGTATTTGATGGTGTTCTTTTTTGCTTCTTAACTCTTACTTTGTTCTCCATCAATTATAAATTGAAGTGAAAATAGTTGATTGATTTGGAAGTTACCATAGATTGGTCTAAGGGAACTTGGGGTTGCACAAAGAAAGATGGCTCAATGGGAGGTTACGTGAATAAGGGTTACCTTATAGGGGTGTAAGAACCTCAACTCTCACATGCTGCAAAGCATACTTTAGTATTATCTATTATCCATATTGTTTTTTGCTCAATTGAGGTATTATTTGGTTTACAGAACAAAGTCTCTACTGCATGAAGATCTGAATGCCTCTCTATTTGATGTTTTCTATAAAATACCTTTTCGAGCTTCCACTTTCATGTTTCATATTATAGCTTCCTGTTACTGTGAGTACTTTTTACCCCTTAATATATGATTTTGGACAATTCCAGTGAAGTGCTATTTCAGAGTCTTCTTTTTTAGACCATGATCAAATGGCAAATATTTTATCTTGTTACTTATGCAAGTACGTTTGGCCTCTTAATATATCAACCAGACAAATCCAGTGAGGTTGCTGCTTTAGAGCCATCATCTGTTTCTTTATATGACTGATCAAATGGTAATTCGAGTTGCATCTCACAAGGTAAATTTTTTCTGCTTTTGTATATTTCAGATATTGGAGGGTCTTCTTAAGTTGCAAGAGAACAGAGAATGTGCTGACTGCAAAGCCAAGTAAGAAAGCTTGTTACTATGTGATTGCCACTATTTAGCTGCTGAGAACTCGTTATTTTTAGTTGGACTCTGAAGCAATTTTGAGTGATTCATCTGGGATATGTCTTGCAAGGGGGATAAAATATGATTATCTTATTTAATTGTAATATGAGCACTACACTTTTGTTTGTTCTATAGAGTTAGAAGATAACAATCTACACATTCTTATCCTTTGTCAGCATTGTCCATTAGTGTGATTAAGAATCTTGAATGTAATTATATATTCTTTTAATTACCTTCTAAGATATATGGTATAAAATATCTTTCATTATTCATGTTAATTGACACATCACAAACACTAGCAGAGTGTTAAGGTGTTACATCAAAAAGGTTGCATAGTGCATAAGGCTTTTGCAAGTGAAACGACTGAGGTGAGTCAATGAATATAATAAATTAATTAAATTTTTTAGAGGATATTTTGTTACTTCTCAACTTTTCTTTTCATGTCATACCCTATTTATGTACGTATTGATGTATATATACAAGCACATGTCTGTTGTCCATGCAACCTACTTAAGATTACATCTTTGATTGTTCTTACCTTATGATTACTGTTGTTCTATAAAATAAGCCATGATATCTCACCTAAAGAGTATCCTCTATTATGCTATGTTTGGGGTTTTCCTTTCCAATGTTTAAAATCTCATCTGGTGCCAATATCAATCGACATTTGGACCAGTATGGTTCCTATATGGGCCAAATTACTGACACTCTGTAACTCTGTACTGGTCAGTACTTCTGAATCACAGAGAAGATGGGAGAAGGAGAAGAGGAGGATTGGCAGAATAGTTGGAGAAGGAAAGAGGACTGGTTGAGGAGGTGGAGGAGGACTAGGCATATTTGGACGAGGAAATGGTGGCAACATGACAGGATGGAGAAGGCAGCGATGACAGCATGGAGGGGAAGAGGAGGGGAGAGGGAGAAATAGAGTGAGAGGGAGAGAGTGTGTGAGAAAGAGTGTGAGGATGAAGGAAATGAAACCAAAAGGGAAAAACAACACAACTATCAATACATTTGTTATAAGAACGAAAATAAAAATGAGTGTATGTACTGGGCTAACTATTTACCACCCGATAAGTCTGGTATAGTGAGTTCACTGAATAGGACATTCCCATGTGCCAGATGAAACTGGATGAAATCGCTTGGTTTATGTCTAGGTTGGCTATTATATTAGACTGGTAATTTTTGGCCCAGGTCAGTATGGACATTATTTGATACCTTGGCTTTTCAACTTAGTGAGATCCATCCATTATCTGAAATTGATCTTAGTTGATATAACTTCTACAAAAGAAAGGTCAACAATTTTTTTGGACAATTTGATGTTAAATAGAGAACGAGCTTTTAATATGTGATCATATTCCAAGAAAATTATACTTTTAAATTTTAATGGTGGCTTCACCTGTGAATTAACATGCATCATTTTATTTCTGAGAAAGAGCTATTTTAGTTGGTGACCTGGGATCTGCATTTCGTCTTATAAGCTATATCTTAGGTGTGTCTTTCATTCAATCATAAGCTGGCATGTGTAAATACTCCATGCTACAACTCTATGTGGTGGGTAATAATTGAGATGGAAATTCTCTGATCCAGATTTCTTTTGGAATAGTTGTTGCAGGAACTTCAGAAAGAATAAAACTTTTTTCTTTCATGCAATATGTGCCATCTCCATGAACTTTTCTGTGTACAATATAAAGTTTGTATCTTGGAGCAATGTACATAAAATGAAGATTCTAAGTTTTCTAAGGCAAAGATTCTCAACGCACCCAAATTCTTTCTAAATACATGCATTTTCTTCTTGCCCATTACTTAGAAGCTTTTATGTGGATCCTTTTATTAAATATAATATTTGTAATTTGCTAAAGCATTCCTGAACAATATTTCTTAATTTTGTGAACGAAAATTATTTATCCTGTTTTGGCACTTAAAGATCTGTTTAGGTTCTGACAGTCATTTCCATAACTGTGCATTTTCACTCAAAGCAATTGTATATAAGACTCATATGCAATTTTTTCTTTATCATGCCTTATCTCTTTGTTATTCATTCAGTTTTTTAGTTTAGATATATCATATATGTTTATGCAACCTGATTTGTGTCATAATCTTGCAGAGGTCCACGATGGGCTAGTGTGAATTTGGGAATCTTTATATGCATGCAATGTTCGGGAATCCACAGAAGTTTGGGAGTACACATATCAAAGGTCACATGTGAATTTTAATTGTAGTAGTGATTTTTTAAGCTGCTTCAAATTACCACAATGACTTTCTAGATGCTTTGGCAGTATTTTGCATTATCAACAATGATTGGACCTCGACTCTCTGAAACAATCCAACCATATAATCTACTAGTCCAGTAACTTAGGTAGATCAGGCCTTCACCCCAGTGATAAAAATTTTTTAGCTTAATTTGCTGTCAATAGTTTGATTTATTATTATATGACTATCTGATTTATCATTGGCATGTAATGTGGGATTAAATTATGACCTTCCTCACCTAAAAGATCGATATCCTTGTCAGGGCTTAACAGATTGCCAAAAGGGTTTGATAAGTGACATTCGAGATACAAGACATCATAGTGGTGATACAATGCCATGATGTAACCTGTGCACCATTCATAGATAGCTTTTCTATTTAGGACCCAAATTTTCACACTATCATAGTCCTAGGTATGCTTTTATACCAGTTGTCATCACCCAAACTTGATAGACCTACTTGTGCAACATGTATTATACAAAGCTAATTACATGGTTCAAAATGTTTAAACTCAAGGTACTAAAAGTTGACCTATCTTATCTTACATATGATCCGAACTGCAGCATGGTAATCTTCCCCAAGTATCTGACATTCTGCTTAGGTCACATTGAACACCCACACATGACGTGGGATCTAGGAGTGGTGATGACTTTCCAAATTGGCTACCACCATCCATGGGCCATATCTCCATAGTTACATGCATTGTACTTATTTAATCACATTTTTAATTTAATCATTTTGCTCTCTTTAAGTTTTTATTTCGTGATTAACGATGCTTTTTGAGGGGTTTTTCTAACTTCCAAGTACTTACCACATCAGACATATACTTTTATTTTTAGATGGATTATGAAGACACATTCTTTACTGAGATTTCTGTACTACTAATATACTTTGTAGTTTGTATCATTGTTTACCCTGCTTTTGAATCAATTTTTTCTATGCCATGGTGCATCAACTTTTTCCCTATATTTTATTGAAGAATATGGTAGCTTTCTCACCAAGTGCAAAACTAAAAATGAAGTGGAAATGCACTTAGTTTCATCATGTTAACTAGAATTTGTACCATTCAAATTCAAAGACTTCTTACATCGCTTGCAGAATGGAGAGCTAACTCTGCACTAGAGATCTTTATACACTCTGTCAACTATTAGGAACTTCTAGTTTTGTGCCTATACAGTGGCTGGAATTAATTATTTGATGTTGATTACAGGTCAGGTCTGCTACCTTGGACACATGGCTTCCAGAGCAGATTGCATTTATCCAAAGTAAGTTCCTAGAGTGGAGCTTTCCTCCATCTTGTAGGTGTGCATTATCTGAAACCATTTGCCTGACATCGCCTGCAAAATACAGATGCATTGCTTTATATCTTTATGTTGGTTTTTATTTTTTCCAGCGATGGGCAATGAAAAATCAAATAGCTATTGGGAGGCAGAACTACCTCCAAATTATAATAGAGTTGGAATTGAAAACTTCGTTCGCGCAAAGTATGCTTGTCCTTTGATATCATTTTGAGCTAACAATTTCTTTTAATTCTTGATTCCAAGAAAGAAACTATTGTTTTGGAAAACATAAAATGTAAAAAATGATATTGACTGCTAGATATGAAGATAAGAGATGGATACCTAGGAATGGAGCACGTAGATCACCTTCAAGACCTGAGAAGGCTTCTGAATCTTTGCAAAGGCATGGGAATGTAGCTGGACATGGAATTACCAATGATTCAGGCACTGTCAAAGTGGAACATAGCTCAAAACCACATATTTCAATGAAAAATGTTCGTTCTAATTTACCAAGTCAGGTAAGCAACTTAGTCCTATTTCTTTTAGCAACTTTGTTTAAAATTATACTCTGATTCAATTTTTCTCATTTGCTTATGATTTTCTTTCTTGAGCATATATGCTGATAGAATTTTATGTGGAGCTACATTGTTTACTTAAGTTGGACCAGCATAAGTCTGTTTTTCTGTCTATTTATTTTGTATTTCCATTTCTGATATCATGTAGTAATAACATACTTGGTTGGCTAAATTAGATACCAGCAATCTAACTTTAAGTTGTGTTCTGTCATCAAGAATCATCTATTTAAGTTGTTATACATATGGCAGTTCTGAATTTTGGCTAGTAACATGCAATGATTTTAATCAGTATTAGATGGACAGGATATTAGCTTGTAAAGGTGCGCCAGATTATGGATAAAATGTCTTAGCAAGGGCAGAAGGTCAAAATCAGGAAACTTGCTAGGAAAAGCAATATATTGCCAGAAAGTTGCCAATGATTTAAAAGAAAGTCAAATTTAGTAGATCCTTTAGAGGGAAAATATCATACATAAATTATTTGATCATGCCCTTCTTCAATTGTAGAATATGTTCCTTTAGCATACTTTAGAATTTCAATGTCTTTGTCCATGTTGCTATTAATTTAAGTTTTATACATGGTTCTCACATCTCCTCTGATGCAGCTTATTAATCTTTTCAGATATCAAGATTTTCCTTTATTCTTTTTATCTGGATTATCTTTGTACAATGCTATTTCTCAAGTATGTATTCTGTAATGGATATACGACGAACCAGGTTTACACTATACCAAAAGAAGAGCAACCTATGGCCAAGTCTAATGTTCAACCTCTGGATACAACTCCTGCTAGAGTCGATACTGCAACACCTAAAATTGATACTCTGCCTGCACCACCTCCGAAAGCTGACTATTTGACTGATCTTTTAAATAATCTTTCAGTGGAGATTCCTAGTGAAAGTGGCTCAGATTCATCTTCCAAGGATGATAATTCATGGGCAGGTTTTCATTGTAAGTTATGATAAGGACCGGTAGCATGTTTCTTATGAAATTCACCTGTTGTTAATCATTTTATATTGTTATTTTTTACTAGTGTTATTATGAAGTGCCTTTATCATTCCAAAATTATTTTAGTTGGTTAAACAGTAATTGTTGCAGCCGCAGGAGAGACAACTGCTATCAAGCAGAAGTGTGGCGCAAAACCAGTTGAAAATAAGAGACGGCTTGCATCAGGAATTGAAGACTTATATAAAGATTTGCCACTTGTGACGGTATCTTCAGCTTCCGTGAAAACCCAGGGGAACATGAAGAATGATATTATGCCTGTATTTGAAAAGGTTATGGTGTCTCCAGTTTAATTTTAGCAATAAAATGAGATGAAATACAACTTTGTAGTATTTGTTCCAAATAGCTTTTACTCATTTCCTTTGTTTATCATGTCGGCTGTTTTCACATTTGACAGAATCTATGAAGTACAAGTGCTTAAAACTACTTTCCATGTCTGTCTCATGTCAACAACACCTGTTGGATACTTCCAGACATGTTCAGATATCTAAAACATATTGGAACACATTTTTCACCACATTTGTATATCTTACATGTCAGAATTTTTTAATATATAAGGACATGTATCACCTACTGTTACATATATGTATATATATATTCTAAACATGTTAAATTCTGGCAATTTTTTTATATTTTAACTTACTATGTCGTAAGTAATCTTAATCCTCTTGTCAGGAAAATTCTCCTTATTTTTTGTCATCTGTATTTGACATGTTCTTTTAAATGATTGTTTGTGTGAATGATTGTACTAGAAGTTACATAGTTAAATAATCATATATTGTCTCTTTACATATCAAATTAATTAAACCAATATATGAATCGATTAGCATGTCTTAGTTGCAAGATCCATACTGTATAGTGTTTTCTAGAGATTAGCTGTGTGCATATCGTGTAACTTTGTCCTGTACTTGTACCCATGCTTCACAAGGTCGAATTAGGAACCATGATTAATTCTAAATTATCAACAATCTGATCAACCATGAAGCAACAGTGTGTTCTTTGTTCAGACCCGCATCTGATTTTAGTCATGTAATTTTTGCAAAATCTACAAACTACCTGTTAATTGCCAAACTAAGACCTTTGATGCTTCACATAAATTTTCTGAGTGTTAGAAAATTTGTATCATGTGTTTCCAATGTAACTATTTATAAGGGTTAATTTCTGCGTGACGTCCATGGTAAGATTGCTTGATTGCTACCTGAGTGTTATGGGTTTGCGTCAGGTGGGGGAGGAGGGTTAAGGCTGTGTTTGTCTGGCCTTCCGAGACCCTGCGTTGGTGGTAAGTGGGAACCCTGTGCAGTATTATCATCAGTATTAGTTGTATGTTGGTTTTCTTCTTGAATATATGCAAGCCTTTAATCTAAATTATGTTGATGACTTTTGCAGCCCAATATGGCATCACCCTATTCAATTCATCAGCAGCAACTTCCTTCTGTTTCCCAGCAGCAGTCCTTTCAAACAGCTGCAAGTAAACCTGTTGGTATTAATTCAACATTGCCTGGAAGAACTAATAATCAGACAGTTCTTAATGGTTATCTTGCACTCAATGTGAGTCTCCCATATCAAAACTGGCCAAATCTTGGTTACCAAGGTCCTGGAATTATGCCACCAGCTAGTCATAAGGGTGTGAACATCTCCGGTCAGGTTAGTTTATTACAGTTGTCTATGATTCTTATTTTATTTGACAATTTCCAGTTCTATAAGCTATACTAATCTCTTCTTTTATCTCTTTTTGGCAGCAGGTAGGAAACAATTGGCTGGGACATCCTTCAGGGATCTACAAAGCTTCCCCAACATCTGGGTACACTTCCGCATATAATTAGTTATTTCATGCAGAAATCACATTCTTTTGTTTCTTGTTTAGGCTTTTGTTGCTGTTGATGTGTTTTATAATATCGATGCTTACAGCACTATTTAGGTTCCAATGTGAAGCTTGTATCCAATGTTTCAAGTACTGATACTAGATCCATACTGGTCCCTAGTCGAACTGGTACAGAACCGGTACATATCTATTACCAATACATGGTACACTAGCGTATCGGTTGGAATAGGTCCTGCTGGTGCAGATCGGTTAGACCAAAAAAAGAAAAAAAACTGGTTTATGGTTTTTCGATGAATTCTATCTAATTATAATTATAAAAAAAATCAAATATGGGTAGGTTTTGACTCAAAACAATGAATAATGAAACGAAAGATGTTTCTGATATGTATCACAAACTGTACTACAGGAGAGGTACAGAAAACATTGGTTCTGTTGTAGAGGTGTTATTTTGAAAGATAAACCAAGTGACACACCTTATATCTGTACCGTGATCCAAAATGTTCCATGTTCTCATTGAGGACCAGATAAGGAATAGGATTTTGATCAGTATCCAGAAAGCCTGGCTGGCATATAAGATACATACCTAGTTTCATGAAGTTGACAAATTTCTTTGATGGCAATTCTCTTATAATGAAAATATTATATTTTGCTGATTTTACTTTGCTCAGACATGATTAGTGTAATCTGATAAAACTTCTGGTACAGAACATGGAATATGGGATCAGCTGCACCAATCAATGGACTAACCAAAGGTGGAATGAGTAAGAGCTTTGCTTCGCCTGCATCAACTTCTGTCACTCTCAGCCGATCAGGCAACGACTATGATTTCTCGTCGCTGACGAAGGGAATGCTCTCCAAACGCTAAACTGGCTTTTTCATGCTCTTAAAGGTAGCAAGTTATATACACCTCATGCTATTCTACAGTGATCGATCCGATTTGCTGGTTCTGTTCCTTATAGTAATTCGAAATAAATGTGAACTCCTCTCCTGAGAGATCCACTTGATAAAACCTTAAATACGAGTTAAAGAGCCTGATTTGAGTACTTATCATTTGTATTTTTTAGGCAAACATCAGTGATCATGTGGATCGACTAGGTGATTTGCATCATAAATAGGGTAAATACCTCAGTAAATAGTGTCTATAACTGCAGTCCCTGTAAATGAAGTATTTAGCTTTCCATTATGTCAATGCTTACATGATTTTTCAGTGCTTGTAAAATATTTTGTAGTTTAGAACATCTTTGGCCAATCTCATTTTTCTCATAAGCCAACTAACTTCATGTAAATGTTGTTTTTTTAAGTTCAGTGATAAAGATGAGATTTGATCTAAAAATATTACTATCAATGGTCAAAATTTTTACAAACTAAATTAGTTGAGATTTTTAAATTTTTATTAGTTAAGATTTTCAACTCTAATCTTTAGTAAATGTTGAAAGTGTGATTTAATCTCAAATCACTACAAAGTACATAACACTGAAGCACCTAACATAGATAAAGTTTTTAAAAATTTATCGATTAAATTTATCGAGTTTACAACTAAATTTGAGTTTAAAGTTTATACTCTTAAAGAAGGATAGATCTTGAAGATCAAATTACTATGGGACAAGATAAAATACTTGTCTTGAGTGCTAAAAGCAAAGATCTTGAATTATGAGAATTTTGACTTGTCACTCTTATTTCAATTATAATATTTTATATAAAATTTAAATTGAGAAAAAAATATTTTGTTAGAAACTAGACTAGATCTTTTTATCAATATCTTATTTGAATAATTTAAAGCAAAAAATACTCATCCAAATACTTATTTCAAGTGATGTCTTGGATTGTACTTAACAGAGATAAAATGATATTATGCTCTTTTGTTATTATAACAACATGCTGATATGTTGTTAGTATGTTCTTTTGTTATATATGAATCAAATAAAATAATAAATGATTTTTGAACTCATGTCTTGCATGTTTAGTATTTTTCCAAGTTACTATATTATTTATCATCTTTTATGCCACTTTATTACTATATAAAAATTTAAAATTAGCTTGTCTCAAAAGATGAGACATGTTTTGTGGTTTTACAAGATATCATTGTAAAAAAAGCTAAGCCCTAGTTTTTGGTTCTTTTGAAATCTTTAGGGGGATTGGTTTCATTGCTTAGAGGATTGCATTGCCACTTTCCTTATCTCATATCTTTGATATATTTCATGTATTAATACTCACAAAATATATACTTGATCTCTTTTATATCATTGAATATGAATCTATTTTGATTGAAAAAGACTTATCTAATGTAGAAAGATGCGTCCCAGATTTATTTATACTTTTAAAATCATTAACAAGATTGATTATATTGCTTATAGAATTGTATTTGATCATTAACAAGATCAATACTTAAAAATATATATATTTGATCTCTCTCATATAATTAAACATGATCTTAAAGAATTGGGTCATGATGGTTTTACAATATCGAAAAAAATATTTGAGAATTAGGAGAGGAATCGTATGATATTACACTTTATCTTTTAGAATAAGATTTAGTCCTCTAAATTATCAATTCCTCGTAAGATAAAAAGATGGATAGTAAAAATTTTCTATGTCTTCCCACCAATAATTTCCAATGGCATCGTTCGTTCTTCCTGTCTATATCATTATGAATATATAGTTTATCTTTAAAGTTTCACCATGCGATCCTCTCTAATTTGAATATTATGTTTCAATTTTTTTTTACATTATTATCGTATTAATATTCTAGAAATATTTTTTTTTCAAAATTGGATCCGCACGAGTCAACTCAATGAACACGTAAGATGGAAACGGCTGTTTCTTGTGATCACAAGAAAGGACACGCGCTTGGCAACGACACTGTCCATCTCATCGTCGCGTACTGACCACAACAATCTAAATCGAAACTCTTTTTCGTACTTCCTGCCATTGTCAAAGTTCAAAACCTAATCCCCATCAAACTCACTTCATAGCAAGGCAAGTCAACAATGCATGGACGCGTGCATGGCGTATGCAGTGCCCAACCTTCTCACCTTACACTTAAGTCAACAAACTACTGTTAGACATCCTTCAAGAACTCATAGGTGTAGAATTTGTATATATTTGATTTTTTTATCTATCTTATAGACATAATATATGTGTTATATTTGAAATGATAAAAATATTAGTTCTAATATATATATATACATGGTATATAATATCGAATGGTACCGCCCGATACGGACGGTAAATATCGATCCGATGACATACCATACTGTACGAATGTTATAGTGCTAGGGTAAAAAATAAAATATATAAAACTGTTCTGTACATCATAATGTATTGCTCGATACGTTGGTACCGTATCGTACTGAGTCAATCTCGAAACATCGATACGGTATAATATTACATATATATATATATACATAATTTAAATATATATATATATATCAAATGAAATAAAGACATGAGGTAGACGAAACCCTTCCAAAGATGGTCGGTGAGTCGGTATGGTGGCCTTTCGACGTACATAAGAATTTCCACGGTTGTGTTGGAGATGGCACACAAAGAAGAAGACATCTTAAACAATACGTGCAAATATGAGACCATAAATCGCTTGCATGGCTACCGTTTTGTGGACGTGTGCCGAAGCACTATGAAGTTGGCCACCAACTCGAAGGGAGTTCCCGACGCTTCAAGTTCGACTTCTTCGAGTAGCGTAAAACTTACGTGGATATGGGGCCCGCCTAGTGGCCACGCGTGCACCTCCTCGCGCTCTGCCTGTCCACCACCTCATCATTCCGTGTGATCTGGGTAACAGTAAATCCGGACCGTCCAGTCCATTATCTTCGTTGAGCCAAGGATGGAGACGTCTCCGGTACCAAAGATTGCACCTCATCGAACGGTCCAAGTTCCATCATTATTGTTCATCACCACCCGTCTCAAAGCATTCTTGTTATAAATGATCCACTACTGCTCCACTGCCTGATACGAGCGAGGGTGAAACGACCCAGATAGAGAGAAAGGAACGGTTACGATCGCTTAACGATGCAAAGGACGGTGGAGATGGGCTCACGCAATACGAGCAATGGCGATGGCGGATCCTGGGTGTCGATGGCGCTCGAGACGATGCTTGCGTTCGCAGGGGTGGTGACGATGGTCCTGGCGCTCCGCCTTGTGGGGCCTACCGTCGTCTGGTTCCTGGCCGCCGAGGTCCCCATGGCGTACGCCTCCGCCCTGGCTTGGTTCCGGCCGCCCTACCTCTACCTCGTCATCAACGGCATCATCATCACCATCGCCGCATGCTCCCGCTTCCAGAAGCACCCCGCCGCCGACCCCTCGACACTCCCGGTGATGAATCTCGCGGAGGTCCAGCGCGAGATGATGCTTGCGGAGGACGAGCCGCGGAGGGAGTTGTCCGGCCGCGCGAAGGCAGAGGCGGAGGTGGAGGAGGAGTTCGTAATATCGACGTCGAGTTGGTCGCCTAAGAGGAGGAGAGGGTCTCTGGCGGAGATGCCAACGGAGTATTCGGTCGCCGCGGAGGCGAAACCGCTGGTTTCCACCCGTTTCGGCCACCCGAAGGCCGCCAAGCCCAGCGCCGACGGTACAGTTTCTCTCTCTCTCTCTCTCGCCCCACCCTCCTTCTAAGCTCACAAACTTTACTTGAACCAAGCGGGGACAAAACTGTGATTTCAGGGAAGGCGCTCGGGGTGGCGCGGCGGAATGAGACGCTCGAGAGCACGTGGCGGACGATCACGGAGCGGCAGGTGCGCCCGCTCAAGAAGTCCGACACGTGGGACACGGAGCGGCGATGCGGAAGTCGGAGACGTTGATCGAGCGGGCGGGGGCGGCGTCGAGGGGGAGGCCGAGGAGGGAGGCGTCGAAGGGGCAGGAGGAGCTGAACCGGCGGGTGGAGGCGTTCATCAGGAAGTTCAACCAGGAGATGAGGCTGCAGCGGCAGGAGTCGCTGAAGCACCACATGGAGATGATCAACCGCGGCAACCATTAGAGGAGGAGACCAACCTTGGGCAAGGAATTACTACTACAAGCATGTCCCTTTTCTGATGATCCTGAAAGGATTAATTGGGGCGAGGAATGGTGTTGATCCAAGTCCTCTATTTAATTTTTGGATCAGCTAAGAAGATACTGCATTATCTTTAAATTGCATCTATGTTGACAATTCTCTAGAACTCAAAATCTAGCTATAAAAGTTCAGACGACATTTAATCATATTTATCATAACATCATTTCATTCATGTTATCAATGATGGACGTAATAATCGTAATATCATTTATGTTACCGATGGAAGATATAATATGTGACAGTATATATATATATATATATATATATATATATATATATATATATATATATATATATATATATATATATATATATATATGATAAGACACAACAATAAAAAAAAAGAGAAGACAAAACGATAAAGCATCTACATTGATGCTAGAAGAGGAAGAGGAGGGTGAGGCATCTGCGTCGATGCTGTACATCTCTACCTCATCTTCCTCATTCGATGATGATGTAGATGTAAAGTAATATCTTAGAAGGAAGAGTAGGTAGACGAGGCATCTACGTCGCTAATGATGAGAAGGGAGGAGAAAGAGAGGGCATGTGAGGTAGACCAATACGACACCAACGTAGATGCCTCACCTCCCTCCTTTTCCTTTTTCGATGTTGCTTTGCATTTGGGTCGGTGTTAAAGGAGGAAGAGAAAATAGTGCGATGTCGATGCAAATGACTCACCTCTCATCTTTCTCCTCCGGTGCCAACGCAAGTCCATTATCGCTTTGCCTTCTCATCATCGATGTTTGGATTGACGTCAACAAAACCGACTATCGCATCGTTCTCACCAATTACCACAACTACTCACAATGTCATCTGGCACCACTATTAAAATTATTTTCTTATCCATTATTTTTATGTCATTTATATACGGTAAATGAGTATTCCATGGAAGAATATCATCTACAGTATAACTAGTCATCAGAAACATGACAATAAAGATCAAAAAAGCATGTTTCCAAATCAAGATCTTACAAACATGTGATGCCAATTATATGTTGAGAAGCATCTTAGGAGCAGTAAAGCGCACAACAACCAAATGTAATATATCTTCATGAACAGAAGGTTAGTTAAAGATCAGTAACAAAAAATATTACTGCACAAAAATGGAAAAGCTGTATTGGAGATACCACCTTCTCTCATTTGATGTTCATGCATGCAAGCTATAATGCAGTGTTTGATAATAAAGCAATATAACCTTTTCTCATTCCACCCCCCCTCTTTTTCCCTTGAAGAAAAAAAAAAGTGAGATATGAAAAAAAAATTATAATGTCCCATTTATTTGGCATCAGCTATTTGGATCTTCTTCCACCTTTTAGGTTTAGGACATAGGAGAGAATATGGTAGCTAAACCTTGGTCAACTATCATCTGAATGGGAGGACCATAAGCCATCAAATACTTGTGTTCACTGTTTACAGCAGATTCATCTCCCCTAGCTATAACCTCACCATCTGAGTCGATGATGCCACCTTTGGTGGGATGCCCAACACGCTTACCAGGCTCTAATCGGAATGCCTTGACCTGAAAAATCAAAGATCAACAAAGTGAACAAAATAAACCAAGCTCTTGTATGTGTATACAGAGAGGCTTATATATGCAAACAGATGGTAGGCTTATAACAAATAAGATACCAGACATTCAAACATATGAAGCAGAGATCCAGGAGAAATGCACTAGAAAAGTATATATAATTGACCAGGAAGAAAGAATGAAGTGGTTGTATTGGGATCATATGAGAGGATAAATGGACAGGAGATGGTGACAAGTATTTTTTTGGATAAGTGTGTTCTGTCCAAAGAAAAGAGAAACATATAGGTGTTTCAATTAGGAAAAACTAGACCAAATCAAAAGTAAATACATTATCTAGTAGAACATGTCTCCTATTGCATTTATTGCACTGGTATGATGGTAGAATGGGCAAGTGACCAACTATTGGTCCTTTACCTAGTAGGAGCAACTCAGGTTAATCCATCTTCAGTGGGAGTGTTGCAACTCCTCTTTAAACTATTATCCATTTTTTAAGATGTTCAATTTTCTAAAGCATTTCAGCATTTTGGATAACTCGACCAACTTTTTAAGCTTTGCTTACTTCCGATACAACTGTTAGAGAAATAGTTTAAAGTTTAAGCTTGAGAATATGCAGTTTAAACATATTTTAGTTTTATGAAGTACATCTTTATTAGCAAAATCCTTATAAAGTGTCTCCAGCTATACACTTGATCCTGAAGTACATATTTACAATGTAGTTCCATCTTCACATCTTATCTTGCTGCTTTATCCAGCTTTTCTCTTTCTAAATAAAGCTTAAGAAAGTAAGGTCCGGCCTAGTTTAGACTGTTAACAAAATAAAATGACATTTCACTTCAATCGCTAGCTGGTAACTAGCACAGCTCACTAGCAAATACTTTCTCCATCAGGACTACTCATTGGTTTATTATCATAATCATCTCTAATGATGCTTAAGTCTAAATAACATTATACCTTAAAGCCAAATAAATAATACTACTAAACCTCTGAAATATATTGCCAGGAAGTGCAAGCTTATATTATGTTTCTTCCTAATTCTCTTCATTAATATAACTTTTGAAGTCGATCATAGCCTCAAAATCTTTCTTTTTATGGATAACTGTCACCTCATGTGCAAAACTTCAGTGTATTATAAAAGAAGACAAACAACTACCCAAGAACGAGATAGCTACTTAAAAGGTCAGAAACACATGGCGCACCTTCAAATACATCACATAAGGTGATTTCACGTAGCTTCCATCACTCATTTTCAACATCATTCCTAGAAGGGCTGATCTTGGACAATTCCTGACTATGATTACATCCAAGAAGCCATCTGAAAACTGCATCAACGTAAAGAATCACCTTCTGATGTGAAATGTATATTACCGAAGTGAAATATGCACCAAGGAGTTATACTAATTAACAAATTACAGACAAAAACAACTTCTCCAATGATATTAAAACTTGAAGAAAGAACTATTCAGCCATCTTCTTCCTCATAGGTATAAATAATTATCTGACCTCTTGGCTATAGTTCCATTAAATGTTTAAGATGAATATATCAACATGCAGATATCTCTGCTTGCTTGAATTCTCATCAAACTAGTCAATAAGTAAAAAGTTCAATGAAACTCTTCTCATGTCAATAAAACAGGCAAAACCAACACTCACACTCCTGAATGTATCATGTTTTTAACAGAAATGTGATGTGTGAAGAAAGAAACTTATGACCACAAGCAAAATGCTACCTTGGCTTTAGGTGCTGGGATATAATGTTCTGCTGAAAAGGGCACATTGTTGACCCAAATTGAAACAAAAGGACCAACAATGGACCTCCATTCCAATCCCTCCAAGGAAATCTCTGGTCCCTGGTATCCACATGACTTGACCGTAGTGGCACTTCCTTGGTCTTGTTTAGACAGTAGAATGTGACCCTTGAAGTTACCAACTTGTTTTACTGGTTCACCATATGCTTCATATCCAGGTGCTGGAACAAAGTGGACATGCCCGTGGTATTTTCGCAATTTCATTATGCGGAGAAGAGCCTGTAAACAACACAAAATTAATAATATAAAGCATAATTCTGGGTAAATAATGCCTGCTTATCAACTATGCCAATTTGAAGTGGGAGGAGGTGCGGTGAGTGGGTTCACCAACAAGCTGGAGGCCAAATCTACACAGATCCTGCTAATGCAGGTTCTAGGAAGGCACATGAAGATGTCTGATACAGAGGCAGCAAAAGGCTATCTGATAAAGTCTCTGTCCATACATCTTTTACAACCCTTGAACTAAACTGCTACTCAATTTACCAATATTCGAATAGATCATAGAAGCCCCAAAATACATCTTCAACATTCCTACTGGTCCTTTTGAATACTTATTCTTCATCCATAATGCCCATGCTGCATAAAAGCTAGTAGTTTGAAAGAGTAACACGAAGGTAGAAAGTAATTTCTTAGTTCATGAGTGAAGGAAGATAGCACAGGTCATCTTTCTATCTATCTCTCTCTTTTTATGTTTCTTTAATTTAATATTCAAATTTGTCTAGTGCTTCAGTCTGAATTTCAACACTATTTCCAGCCTATCCATTCCTATCAATACATATAACAAAATAAAAGTTGCTCTCACTTCATACTACTAGGAGTGCATAACCACATGCAAAGAGCTGGATGCAAATCCTTCTATATCTGCTTACGTAGATAATCACAGGCAAAGACCACATGATAATGCTGTTAAAAAATGAACCACCAGACCAGGAATGCAATCAGTAATAGAGATAAAAATGAAGGTTTTTGATCGAGGAATGTTACTGTGGTAGCATTCTTAGAAAGAGATTCTGTGCCTCAGTGGCGTTCAACTGCTTGACAGCTCTCTTCCAAGGATTAGATTCCTCCCTTAAAACCGTGAATACTGTAAGATGCAGTTGAACCTTAACTAGAATGCAGCAATGATCAAGAAAGAAGGATAGAGCTTCTGGAAATTGTTTAAAATATGATAGCTTAATATATCTCGAAGCGAAAATGGGGATTAGGCTTCCACTAACAAATGATGCAATATAAGCCAATACATACTTATTAGATGCACAGTGCATATAATTTCTATGTGAAATACTCAATTGCAACTTGCATTATCACAATTATACTAGAAAACTTTGAAGAGAAATGTAAAAGATCTTGAGGAAACTAAACTATGACTGACATACATATATATTAAAGCGAGGACTTCCCATCCACCTATACTTCTCAGATTCGATATCAACATCAGCTACCAAGCCTGCAGGTACATTGGATGACTTTCAGATGTACGCATAGGAATTTCCACCCAGATAAAATAATTCTGTTAAAATTTACAGACTTAAATTGTATGTTTTCATATAAAAAAGGGCTTTATTTTTCCGTACCCCAGATAAGCAACAAGACACTGAAAAACTTTTTCTCTCCTTGTAAGACAATAGCAACATCCAGAGAGCGCCTGTGACCTGTACATGGCAAAGATTGGCTATTGGAGTAGTGTATTATAATATCAATAGAGTTAGCAACTGCACCAACTTTCTTCGAGGCACAGATCCTGTGAAAACCAAAACAGGGTTGCCAAACAAAACATTACCTCTTATAACTGCAAATGTAGCATTTGGAATAGAGCACAAATCGCCAGCTGGATCCAAAAGTGATTTCACCATGCCATTTCCTGTACCTAAAGGCAAGGAAAAAACCAACATAACCATCATGTGTCATGACTACAACATATAATCAATTTATGCACTGTGATTACGAGTGATTGAACAAAAATCTTTTCAGGATATGACATAGATTAGTAGATGAGTCAACAGGCAAGTCAACTACAGACAGAAGGTGAAGTTCAATCACAACCAAGAAATAATGAGAAAAAAAATATTACAGACGTAAAAAAACACAAGAAAATTTCTCTTTAGTACATGTAAAATGGAGCAAAGTTTACGCCCCTAACTATTGCACACCATATGTTACCAGAGATTTTGCAATCAGAAATGTTTGAATAGGAAATCCTTGCTTTTTCATTCATCTTGCACAGGTAACTCGTATTTTGACCATGTTACTCAAGAAGACAAAAGTATCATAAACAACAACCAGCATTGTGCTCTATAATTCTGATGGATATGCAACACATTATATAACCTACAGACACACGAGAAAACAAAGAATTCTCAAGGATTGGAGAAATTCATCACAAGATTCATTATTGCACCAATAGAGAACTTATGTGTGGGAAACTGATCTCCATTCATCTGCCAGGGCCATGCTCTGTCCGTGAGAAACCTATGATGAAAACATCATGCATCTCATGAAATTCACTATCTGTTTTAAAATAAACATTAAGAACAAGGTTTTGTGAGGTTGTGACAACTGATCAGATCCAGGCCAAATTAGGTATTCAGCTATACTGGCTGAAATGGCTGTCAAATGTATATCGTTGTGACATTTTGAGTCCAGAACCACATTGCAAAAAATTAAAACCAATTTTCAATCTGGTCAACTTTAGGTAGACACTGACTAGGTTGGTGTGCAAGATGAGAATCAATACAACCCAACCAAAAGATTTACATAAAATTTTGATAACATTAGTTTTGCTATCACCAAAAGCAAGTCCCTTAGATGAACAACAATTAAAAGGTATAAGCCTTTAGCTAGTCAAAGAAAAACAAGCTGTCACAGACAAAATTGTAAACAGGGTGTTCGATGTAATATTAATGTATGTTCGTATCTTTCGGTTTTATTCTTGCTTTGCACAGCATGTTAAGGGCTAACAGTAGGTTTAGTAGCCTTATTTCGATTGGTTTTGGTGGCCGTCTTAGACTTGCAAACAAAGGTTATGCCATGTGGGCACTTGTGGGGATTTCGATATGTAGTAAACTATTTTGGACATTTTGTTATGCAACCGTTTAGAGCTTGTGAAGTCTATATTTGTAATTTGCATTGACTATGAATGGTTGCTTGTGGATCCTAAATGAAATGTTTTCTCTAACTCATTTTCTCTTTTATAGGTCCTAAGGAAACATAGGAGGTTTTTGGGAGGTTAACCTTTGCAGACGGACACGCAAGGGTGCTGCATGACTTAGGCAAAACTAACTAAGTCCGTGACGTATAGTATCAGAGCAGGACAAACACACTTAGAAACACTTGGCATGCAAACATGGGGGACCTAGCGGGGCTGTGCTGAGGGCTGCCAACACGCACAACCGTTTGGGGGAAACGAGCATGGAGATGTAGGGAAAGGAGTCGCTGAGAGGAGCGAGCATATGAGATTGACATTCAGATGAATGGTCAACTCTTCGTGCGAGAGGCACCACGAGGACAAGCAAACTGGAAAGAATGTGTAGCGCACAAAGGTTGGGATGGCTAAGTTCGAGCTACGGCTTGACGTTGGCAACCAAACTGACGGTGCTTAAGGCAAGCGGGGCGCTTGGTAAAGGATGAGACCTTGCAAGGTAGAATGGGTTGCTCAGCGATCAAAAGAGTTGTGCAAAGCTCATAGAGGTGAGGAGAATTGCTAACTCGAAGAATTCGGTACTTATGCAAGAGCTTGTATGCAAATAATGGATTGTTCGTGGCCATCTCAAGGCGATCGAAACTCGACGCCATGGAGCAATAAAACTTTCTCTTCGACATGGGAAGGATACGTCCGTAGGAGGCTAAAGTGTGCAACGAGTTCAGCATGTTGCTAGGAATAAGCCTTTAGCTAATTAAAGGGAAACAAGCTTGCTTGGATGACATGTGCACTTTAATAATATGCACTTTTACTAGGTTATGTTATTATAATCATTATATATGTGGAAGATGTTACTCAATGAAAAAACAAATTGTCGATTTATATCAAAAGACACAAATATCAAAGATAGAACAAATGCCAAAATAGACACACCTGCTGGAATTACCCCAAGAGGTACCTTAATTGCGGTAGCCCAATCTTCTCTATTCAGCAAACCATTAACTACCTAACCATGGGAAGAATGAAAAAAGAAGTGAAGAATTCAAGAGAAAAAAATATATCAAATAATCAGTATCACAATATGGGCAAACCCGGGGGTTATGTACGAGCATGCATGCAGAAATTCTAGAATAACTAGTATCAAATGTGGATATAACATTGTCGACTATTAAGGAAATTTGAAAAGGAAATATACTAGGATTTTCAGGATGTGCATGTTTTATCAACCTTGACAATTAAGCCACAGAAGATTTAGTCCAAGCTAAAGGATATGTCTATAAATATGCTACTCATATATATTGTTTCCAGTGAAAATCAAAGAACCCATGGATATGAAGACACCTAAAACCAACCTAATGAATAGCATATTGAGAGAAAAGAGGCAAAAGATTTATTTGCTTTTCAGCTAATCAAGATTAGATATATAACACAAGAAATCATAGATGCCTGGACACTAATAAAAGTAGTGGACTCCATAGAATAAAAGGTAAACAGATACATGTAGATGGAGATGTCCCAAAATGTCTATCAAGGATATGTATCTTTCTTTATGTTACTTTATGGTAATCTTGAGAAATATATGAATGCATGTTGAATACTATTTGGTAATAATTGATACCCACTTATGACACATTAGTGTTCCATACTAAAATAAGAAGTTAAATACTAACAAAATCAGGATAAAAATCCATGAGAGTCTCGATTTTCCTGTCCATTACACAAGTCTTGATTTAGAAAAGACTCCTAATTCCTGTCCACCTTTAACCAGACTCTTTTGTGTGCATGCTGAGTGTCAAGATGAATAACTAACCTCCACAAGAACACCATCACCGCTGACACACACAATACCATCATATTTTAGAAGATCCAACGATTTTGTGATTTCTTGAGCATGATTCCGATGCTTAGTTTCTGAAGAGGTAGAATATGACAAATCAACTTCTTAGTACCATCAAACCGAGGAATCAAATTTAGTTCAGAACAATTAGAAAGGAGTCACATGCTCACCAATTATGGTACAATCGATGTCAGCAGCTGCAAGAAGTGGCATAATCTCTTTTTTTAAAACTGTTCTTGCACATTTCTTTCCAGAAAATGGGTTTACAATGATAAACAAATTCTTCGGCCGGCCTACAGGGCAAGAGATGAATTTGACAATTTAGATATTATTAACCACGAGAAAAAAATTCAGAATGCTCTGGTGCACTTGCTTCTTAGAATATAATCACAACTCACAAGCAAAAGAGATAACAGACAACATAGCTCAATTGACTTCCAAAAGGCATTTACATAATGGAAGAAAACAATAAATAAGATTATGTGTATCTTGAATGTGGAGTCATGATGATAAATGGGTTGATATAAAACTAGTATTCCTTTGGAAATAATTGCGACAGTAATTTGACCAAAATTTTGGTCTTTATACACAATGATAGCGACCTATAGAGTACTTACTTACCAAGGGAGTCCATGTAATCCCTCAATTTGGCGCTCCACCGCCGCGCCGCCGCTTCGTTCGGCATCTCCAACGTGTAATCCCTCCTCACCCTCCTCCTCTTCACGGAGGACCGCTCAAAGCCGCAGAAGCCGCGCTCAGATGCCTCCAGGAAGGCCTTGATGGTAATCCGGAGGCCAATGGTCTCCAGACCTAGCACTTCCGACTCCAAGCTCAGGCACCTTTCGCCTCCCCTGGAGCCCCACCGCAGCGTCCCGTCCGCTGACAGGCTCGCCTCAGCCACCGCCCCGTTCACCCGTATCAACTCCGACGGGACTTCGATCGCGGTCTCCTCATCTGCCATCTTCGCCAAACAGACAGAAGGCGACCGAGCGAGCGAGCGAGCGAGCGAGAGAGCGAGAGAGAGAGAGGTGACAGAGCGAGTCTACCACCAAATAGAAAATAGGTAATCGCTTCAAGGCGCGAGCCAACTGACACTTCAGGAAACATTCTTGCGGAGCGATCCTTTTGCTACCAGATATTTTCTTGACCGACATTACCTTCCATATGATTAGAGACCATAAAGGGTCCCACTTGTGGGAGGCTGATTTGTGAACCACGTGGATGGTAAACGAACCGACGTGGTATCCTTTCTCGAAGGAGACGATTGGGGTTCGTTGCGGAAACGTTTCGGTCCACTCGTTGAGGTCTGAACTTGTTTTCATAATGTTTTTAAAACAAAAAACAAAAATGTAGAAAGGGGCCAACACACGAAACAAATCGAAGTCGTCGATGAGCGTTTTGCAAGTCAACGCCCGTGACTTTTTCGATCCCAATTCATCTCCTTCGAATCAAACTATAATACAACTACATAATCATGTTCTTATCCTGGAAAAGTCAACGCCGGAAGGGAATTTTGGAGCCATTGCGTTCATAATTATGGTTAGAATAATGATTTGCATCACGAGAATGTTTATACCGGCAGCTTAAATTAGGATTAAAGAGCACATCGTAGATACAGCAAGAACGAACACACACACAGAAATCATGTTCTTCCCCAAATCATGGACACAGTGAAGCAAGAGATGGTGAGGGGGAATTAAGAGCCTGGCACGAACTTGGTGGCGTAAACCCAAGCATTGTTAGCGACGGGGTTGTCGAGATGATCCAAGAGGTTCTCCAGAGGCCCCTTCCCTGTCACGATGGCCTGCACGAAGAACCCAAACATGGAGAACATCGCCAGCCTCCCGTTCTTGATCTCCTTCACCTTCAGCTCCGCGAACGTGACGGGGTCGTCGGCGAGGCCCAGGGGATCGAAGTAGGTGCCACCGGGGTACAGATCGTTGCCCTCCCCAACTCCGGGAAGCCCGTTGATGCGGAAGCCCTCGACCAGGCCCATGAGGACGACCTGGCAACCCAGCACGGCCAGTATGCTCTGGGCGTGCACCAGGTTGGGGTTGCCGAGGTAGTCCAGCCCGCCGTCGGAGAAGATCTGCGCGCCTGCCTTGAACCACACCGGCTCCTTGAAGTCCACCTTCACCCACTTCTCCAGCACCTCCGGGGTGATGCAGCCGAACGCCCCCAGCATTGCCCACCTCCCATGGATCACCTGACACCAACAAAACAACGCTCTCGGTTTACGATCGGAGTTCATCGCCGACGCTATCGAAGCAGAGGCGTAAGTAGTTACCTCGAGAGCTCTGTTCCTGGCAAAGGCTTCGGGGTCGGCGGAAAGGCCGGCGGTATCCCAGCCATAGTCACCGGGGAACTCTCCCTTGAGGTACGACGGTGTCTGCGCCGAGAAGGGGCCCAAGTACTTGACGCGGTCTGGTCCATACCACAGCTCGTTTCCCTGCCATGGATGACACCATCAGATGCGCTACTTGGATAAGATTCAGATGGAGGGAGGGAAGAGCTACACGGCGGCTTACCATGGTGATCCTTCCTTTGCCCATGGGAACAGCATCTCTGAGAGGGTTGGCGCTCGACGCCCGAGTTTGGCCGAGGAATGGGGACGGAGCGACCACTGTGGTGGCGCGAGAAGAAGCTGCAGTCAGGGTTGCTGCCATCTCTGCGGCTGTGGGTGTCTTGAACTGTGTCTCTGTTTCTGGTGGTGAGAGGTGGATGGAGAGGAATGGATGCCGTGGAAGGTATGTAAGCAGAGGAGGGAGAGAGAGAGAGAGAGAGAGAGAGAGAGGAAGGAGAGGCTTTGGACAGAAGTGTAAGGTGGAGATTTCCGGATTTACTTTGGGCCAATAAGAGGTCTCAAAAGGATCTGACGCATCTCCACCTCATCTCATTTTATCTGACTGCTATCTTCTCTCAGCCTGCATAACCAATCATGGATTATTCATCCTCCTCTTATCCTGCTTTGATCTTTTGGGCTGTAATGTTACTTGTCTCGTATAAGTTAGAATCTTCTTGATTCTTTTATGAAACCTATATATTAGTTAAATCTTATATATATATATATATATCGTATCACATTATATACTATATAATAAAATAAAATGAGCACTTCATCAATTACTCCTTTCCTTCTTCATTCATGCATATAGGAGATTTGTCGACATAATTATATATTATCCTAATTAATTATTTTTAATATTTTAATATTTATATTTTTAAAAAAATTATATTAAGATCTATATATTTATGAAAGTGAAATACTTAATCTCATTTTTTTCTCATACCGTCGACTCTGTTGATAGAAATACCACACATATTTAGTAATAAACCGAAATAAGGTAATACATGCTCAATGATAAATTAGTATTTTCACCAGCAAAGTCGACGACATAAGAAAAAACAAGATTAAATATTTTATTTCTATAATTATAAGAATTCTAATATAACTTTTGAAAGTATAAGAATCTTATATTAAAGATAACTAATTATAGAGATAATTGATAATTAACCCAAACTTACGAAGTCCTTAAATTTATTTTGTGAAGTATTTTATCTAATTTTATTTTTTAAGTATTTCATATGTTTGGTTAGAATTCTTTGTTATATTTCTATGAATATGTTTAATGGGAGATGACACTGCGATAGATTGTTATTAGTTGAATAGACATTTTATAACACTTTATGATCATAAGGAAATACTTAGAAATTACTGAGAAAATATATAGCATAATGAGAAGGTATTGGAAGAGATATGATGACTTTATATTGGATATAATATAAATCTATCATCTTTCTTGTATTTGAAAGTTGATTTGGTTCTTCATATCTATATTTCTGTCTGATATGCTAAGATTATGCTTTTGAAATGAAGAAAATGGGTCTTAGTTTAGATTTTCTATTTCAATAATCATTTTGTTACTTTACATATTTTTATTGACAGCTATAATTTATGAAACATACAGTCTTTTCACATAAAATGTGTTTCCTCTTTTCGTCTTATAGACAAACTAACATATAGATATGAACTTGCAACACATATATATATATATATATATATATATATATATATATATATATATATATATATATATATATATATATATATATATATATATATATATATATATATATATATATATATATATATATATATATATATATATATATATATATATATATATATATATATATATATATATATATATATATATATATATATATATATATATATATATATATATATATATATATATATATATATATATATATATATATATATATATATATATATATATATATATATATATATATATATATATATATATATATATATATATATATATATATATATATATATATATATATATATATATATATATATATATATATATATATATATATATATATATATATATATATATATATATATATATATATATATATATATATATATATATATATATATATATATATATATATATATATATATATATATATATATATATATATATATATATATATATATATATATATATAAACACATACGGAGAGGCAGTATGAACTTCCACCAAGCTTCCCTTTCGGCTTTGGTGCAATTCTTTGAAGAAAATTCTCTCTGTCTCTCTCGTCAATTGATGTGGAGAAACTACCGAGCAAAAGCCTAATTTGAGATGAAAGAAAAGCTTGACGTCGCCATCGTTGATGGGTTTCGATCAGGAAACGAGATGCGATGACCACGTAGAACACGAGCATTCAGTCATCACCTCTGCTTCTCAGCAACTCCGATGTGGAAATTTGTGCGGAAATTGATCCATCGAAAGCTCGAAAACTGCATTTAGGAGGACGCTGCTTCGACACGGTTTCCGATTTCCCTGTGACATGAACACCTGAAGGAATTCTCTGCGAATACACTCGGAATTTGACATCCTGTTCATCCCAGTTTAGCTTGACCGAACTCCATTGGTGTGTTCTTTGAGAGCGTTCTTATCTGTGTGCGCTGTTGCACCACATTCCACCAGGAATCATTGATCGCAACGCAGGTGAGCCTGAAACTGAGCATCCACTTGGGACTAACTCAGACATAATTGCGGACAAATTGTGGAATTCGGTGGCAGCAACTCTTCTTTGTCAATTGATCTTAGGAAACTACTGAGTAAAAGACTGGATTATGTTTAGAGGAAGGAAAAGCCTGACGGACGTGTAGTCGATGGACTTCAATCAGCATTTCCCGAGGTCACAATTTCACGGAAATTTGAAGGAAACTGATGCAGAAATGGATCGAAAGCTCTTCTAAATTTCCTGATGGACCGAAACTCCATCAGCTCAATAGCTGCTGCATTCTCTCAGAAGCTTCGTCGTCATACAAAATCCGAAGACTCTTCCTCTATAAAAATGTCAATGGCCATCTGTTACCGTGCACCATACACTTGCAGTGTGTTCTTCTCAGTACTACTGAGATGACAATGCTCGGAGCAAGCGGTATTCTCACGTTGTTCGTTTACCTCGCTGAGTTCTGCTGCGTTGTTAAGGCGTTGCAAGCCATCGTTCGTTGCATGCTTCCAGTCGCTAAGGTACGCACGTGTTTAGTCCCTGTAACTCATAGTGCTTCAAACACTATAGCCTATAGGTTTTCTTCTCCCAGCGATCGACAGAAGTGATTCTTTGATCGACCGAATCAGAAGCCATTTTTCTATCATCGTATCAAGCATAAACGCAGTGGTTTTTGGAGGTGAGGGCAGCCATAAGCTACTCGAATCCAGTAGATTACGAAGGCAGCTTGAGCTAGTTGACCAAATTCCAAGAGAAATCGCAGAATTCAGATGTTGTTGATGCACTTAATTCCAGTTAACATGGTGTGCAAGTAATTGATGGACGAGGGAAACGCTACAGGAAGAGCTTTTCTCAACCAGAATTCCTGTTCTTGTGTCCGGGAAATCCAGTACAGAAGGAGTCAACGACAACGATTATGGAGTTTATTGGGTCTTCGTGTGCCATTTTCGTTGCGGAAAACAGTCAAAGCGAACATGGAGAACACACCGTAATATTGGAATTGATCTGATCAGATGTGGTACAGAGTCGTCGTCGACACCATCAAGCAATTACTGAGGGTTTTCTATTTCCGGGGGGGGTTTAATTATTGTGATTCCCAAGTTCAAGTAATTTTATGAGGATGTGAGATATTTCGGTGACGGAGATGGTATGTGATAAGAGAACATTTGGTCGGTCGGTCATTGGTGCGATCCGTAGACTCGTAATAAATTATCTATTTTAGGCGATGGGAATACTCGTACGGTTTTATCCTTTCGGAGTATGAGCTCCAAAAAAAAAGTACTTCTAATGATAAGGGAGATCTAGAGGACTTATGAGTCATTGATTCTCATACTCCTCAACCAATGTGAGATTAAATGATTTTATCAATATGCAACACCCAATTAGCTTTGGATCGATCACGAAGGAGACTTAAGTCGATTTATTACGGATTATGCAAGCTTGATATTATTAACGTAAGCTTAAATATTTTGGATTAGTAATCCAGACTCATCGATCGATGATCATCGAATTGATTGATCGGATGAATTATCCCATCAAACCAATCATCAAAAATGAGATTAGAATTGCACGAAGGAAGACAGAGCAACTATGACGTTCCAAGTTCGAGACTCCCAAGTATATGAGAAAACAATCTCGAAATCCTAATTTAACTTCACATCTGATGTGGGGAAAAAAATAGAAAAGAAAGATGAAAATTGTACAGTAATCGTGGTGGGCAAATCCTGCAAGTTTCGAATCAAATGCTTAATGGTGAGGGATAAAGGGAACGAAACGTCGTAGAAAATTCTCAGTGCACGAAGTATAAGACGAGGTGGGCTATATTATTGTACAGTGAGTGGGCCTCGTCTGTCATCTCATGGCCGTCATAAGTCTTCTCCAAACTAGCTTTGTTATCAGATCCGTCTGCTGTGGGAGGAGCTACGAAACAAGAAATGCTCGCCCTCTTTTAACTCTGCGACCTTCTCAGATATCATCAAAACAGATCTTCGTGTTTGGTTTAATAATACCGTTTATCCTAGTGAGTTTTACGGACTTACTGGGCCAGAAGCTTCTCAAATTTATATATCTAATCAAAGACCAACGTTTTGGAGCTAACATGAGATCCGCTCAAGAACCTACGGATTTAGGTAAATATCCCCGCAATTGGGCCAAAAGCTTCGTAAGCTCAAGTATTTATATTTCTAGTTAGAGACCAACGTAACTAATGTGGGATCCGCTCAAGAACGAGATTATTTTTTGGGAGGGATCTGCGAGATTATTTTTGGAAAACTATGAAATGCAGCGCCAAGGACTTCATCTCTTGTGGATAATCCGCTCTCTCTCTCTCTCTCTCTCTCTCTCTCATAATAGCAAAAATATAATTAACATATACAATAGTATCAAATATGTAAAAGTCTCATGGTAATATTTGATCTTTATGTAGGAAACACCACCACGAGAGACAGACGAAGATATCGAAGTGGGAAGCACCATGAGAGGCGAGGGTATTGAAGCAAGGCTCGTGGTGGAACTTCATCTGACGCAGGTATATAAATAACAGACTATTATGACTATTATTATTCACTGGGCAATGTGTTAAATTCTTCTTATTATGAGATATGAAATGATCTTTATCTGTGGATAAATATAAGAGTTTTCACATATTTATCCTTGCGAAAATTAGGAAGCCACACACACACACACACACACACACATCCTTGCGAAAATTAGGAAGCCCCACACACGCACACACACACACACACACAAAAAAGATTAATTACACTGGGAACTAATTGTGGAACAAACCAATTGTGGTAACTTATTATACCAATCAAATGCCAACCTATAATCAATGTGTAACGAAATTTATATCGGAGCTCTGTTTGAAATCATAGGATGGCTCTGCAAGAGTTAGACCTATAACTTATGTAATTGAAGTCTAAAGATGTATGTTCTAACTACCAGTTTTACTGCTAAATAGCATGAACAACAAATAATATCTCGTGAGCAAAGGGCGGATCACCTTGATGAAGCATCAGCACCAGACACTCAATTAGCTTCCCCTCTGCAGCAAAACGATGCCTCAGAGACAAAAATCAAGGTCGCATTCAAGATCGTCATGTGCATTGCAGGAATGGTTGCATCCATATTCGGCATTTACATGGAGAATAAGCAGAAACGGGTGAGTCATGTTGTCCTCATGATCGGCAAGCTGCTTCTGGCATCGACCTTCATTTCCAGTATGACCCTGATGTTGCTAAGTATCATCTGCAGTTTTGTCAACAAAAGACTCGTCATAGTTGTAACGCTCACCATGTACATGACCATACTTTTGATGATCTTGTTAGCAATCGATGCCATTGCTCTAGTACTGATGACCTAGACCCTACAAAGATATACGAATCATATTGGCAGTAGATCAGCTCTCCACACTGACAGCATAATCCATCACAACTGGAGCAACAACAGATGGTAAATTCTTCCTCGATATAAAAGATCTTATGGCTAGTTGATGAAGTGAGTTGACACAAGTACAGGATAAACCCACATTGGCTGCCGGCAAAGACAGATGACAGCATCGAAAGAAGTCACTCATTCTCATTGTTGCTCTGTAAGTAAAAGCATATGGGATAACCTTTCCAGCTTTCATTAGAAGATAAGCATTTTGAATAAAAAGTGAGCTGGTTTCATGCTAACTGTTGTAGCAAATCTTGCACACAGTCTCTTGCTGCACCTTCTTGTATGTTCTGAATTGAAAAAAACTGCAAGGTTTTCATGCAAGTTAGATATCCTCAAATCAGCTACAACCAACAGAATAGTCAAAGAAGCAATAACACTTCTGAACTTACAGTCGAGGACAATGCTAACAACAAAGCTTTTAAAACTATTCTCTGAGATCTTTGCTCATCTTTCACCATAGATGCCGCTTGAGTTTAAATGACTCTTCTTGATACTTGTGAAGTGTCCCATGAGAGTAGAGGCGAACCTGGTTGAGTTACCTAACTGTATTCCCAATTCACTCTGTGTTCAAGTCTTTGTGCAGTAAGATTTTCTAACAAAAAACAAATATCTTTGTCGATAGAAGAAAATTCTGCCTTCCTTTCATTCCATTTCCAATATATTGCAACACAAAGAAGACCCTGACTCTGTCAATCCTAATAGTCTAAGGAAATGCTACACAGAAAACTTGAGGATGCAGACAACATAAATAATCACTAGTATCTTGATGGACTTTATCTCATAGTACATGATTATTCTATATAAAAAATAATGGCATTCAAGAAACTGAAATTCTAAATCATGGATTCACTAATCTGTCAAGAACACAGACAATGCAAGAATCTTAAGAAAATTCTACAGCATCACTAAGCTATCAAAAGAATTTAAGAGACTTATTTTCAAGAAAAAATGTGTAGCAAATGATGATAGAAACACTGACAAAAAGATCTAGAAATTCAGCAGCCAAGAATAATGATATTAATATTTTTAATGGAACAAAATAAGTAAAAGAGTAACATGATACAAATTACAAGGTTTTGCTCTTGCCACAGAACAATGCCTTGGCAGATAGCGGCGATGGGAGTATGCTGAAGTATGTCGTGAATGAAAGATAAGCACAGCTGAATGCTACGTAAATTTTGAACCAAACAGACGAGAAAATTGTCAAGTACATGAAGATGCTCGTTAAAACTATAACCACAAAGAATTTTACTAGGCACATCAATGTGGAAATATCTCCTTCAGTTCCTTGATTAGGAAAATATCCAAGAGCAGTAAAATCAGATAGGAGTTGGTCCTTGAGCCTGAATCTCTCTATCAACCACTTAGCTGCATCAGTTTCAGATGTTGGTATCTCATGGAGGAGGACCCGTTGGACATGAATATGGACTTCAGAAGGATCCACACCAAAAACATTATCAATAAAAGTCGGGCAGTGATGTTTGTAGCCAATGGTAACATCATAAACTGTACAAAAATCAATACAAGATATCATGAATGAATGAAAACACAGAGAAGAAACAAGTCAAAAACATAGAAAGTGAGGTTGCAATAAGCCGATCAACTAACTGCCTCTATCAGTCACAAATTTTTTTCTTTGCCTTCTTTTAAGAAATCCAACAGGTGAAAGGCCCACAGAAAAAAATCATTACCAGTAACAAATAGATTGCAGCAATAATTAGCAACTAGTTTAAGGATTGGATAATTGACTAAAAATGGCATACTCCCGTTGGATAGACTCCAGTTGAGTCCAACAAATCGTTTCAATTCATGCCAGTTACAATTTATTTCTGGCAGCGAGGCTGAGAAATTGGATCCACTTTCGCCAATGCCAACACAGAATGGATATACCGAAATTAGCAAACAAGGCAACTATGCTTATCAATGGTGCAAAGAATAAAAATTACATAGAATGATAGCTTGAGGATGCAGCACACGATGTTTGAGATAACTTCCATACTGGTCAATATTGGCTGTATATATCAGTAAAACAGCTAACCAGGATGCAGAGTGGGCAATTTCATTTGGTATGGTGCACTGCCCGAAAATCATAGGCTCCCTACATCCTTTGTAAACACATTTTGTTTTCTTTATTTTCCCTTTCCTTTCACTATTCGATCATTTTAGTTTTTTCCTACTGACTACTGCATCATTTATATACTTATGAAGTTATATTTGTCTGCAGGCTTTTCCCTAAAAAAGTAATAACGAATAAATAAATGCTAAAAGAACTTTATTAGGGTTGCTTTCATTAAGTAAGACTTTATTTACTAAATCATAGTTCTGCTCTGTCAAACCTCAAAGATGGGTTTCAAAAATTGATGCTTAGAACAGGCAACACCTCATCGGTCAGAACTTGATCCAAGGTATAGATCATTGTATATTCAGAATTTTAACAATGGATCACAGTACAATGAGACATAATACAATAAATCTAAATGCTTCCAATGTAAACGTGGTGAACTTAAGAAATACTAGTACAATCTGCCCAGAATATAGGAAACCCAAAGGCAAACCTACCTGCATCTAAGGAGTTGCTTAAAGCTTCCAAACACGCAAAGAATCCCTTTGTCTTCGGAATAAGCAGATTTTTCAGAATTGGCAACCCATTTTCAGATGCAAACTGTTGGCTTTTTATACACTTCTTTTCACTGGCATACAAACAGAGGCATTGTTAATGTTAGCTTCAAAATCCCTTCACATGTCTAATACTAGAAATGGAATTTTAAAACTAGCAATGTTATATTTCATGGTAACTTATTGTTGTTAAAACAGCCCACAAGGTACAGCAATTCACAGAAAATCATAAGACTGTCTAATTACTAAGTCGCATGATACTTTAAGATCAATAGAAGTGATGTTTCTTGATTTTTTCAAAATTCCAAAGGGGTGGCACAATAAAGATAGAGAAACATTACGTATAGTCAGTGCCCTCAGGGAAAACAACAAGCCACAGAGGATCTCTGGAATCTTTAAAACTTGATAGCTTCTTTCCCATAATTGATTCATCAATTTCCCACTTTCTTTCCACTGCAATAAATTCCAAAACATGAAACCCCCAACCAAATATAGGCAGTTTCATCAAGCTGCTCTTAAGGATATACTTTAAGTATCCCAAGTGACCCTTCCTCAATGCAAGATCCCACAAATACATCCAGTCAACTTCAGTTCTGTGGTTAGCAAAGAGCAAAACTCGCTCTTCCGTAGGCACGGTTTCACCAGAGAAAACCACCTTGGTCTTATTAATCTTCTCAAACAAAAAGGGCCACAGAGATAACCATGTAGCAAAGAGAAAGGAAGTTGCCTTCCTGCTGTAATGTACACTGACAAGACGCAATAAAAGAGTGGTCACAGGGGCCCAATAAACAATCATCATAAAAGCAGTCGAAAGTAATATTACTAAACATGCTACACCCCTGAAAGCCCTCAAAGGTGTCAGGTGACGGTGTCTCGGTAGGTCTTTCAATGTGAAAGGCTCACGGACATCCATCTCTTTCCTGTTTCCATTCAAACACTCAGATTCCATGGAAGTACAACCATTAATACTTGACATCTTGCAAAACCCATTGATGGATCTGCTACATGGCTTAGTCATCACCTTATATCAATGAAGTGGTATGTAGACTAAACCAAGATGCAAATGGAAACCTGCAGAATTAGTTGAAAGAGATATGAGTACACCAGTCGTGCCATGGACTCTAAAATTTACATAGAGAGCAAGAATCCTTAGTCGCCAATATCAAAACTAGCAAGCAGGTAATCATATATAATAGTTTTTAATCCAGCAAAACAAAAAAAATGTATTATTCTAACATGGACTAAATGATTCATGTGAAAATCTCTCGAAAGTAACATATATTTAAATCACATTCTGATGGAGAATCTCTAACACTATAACTAATTTGTATGCAAGTTTTTTCTAAAATTAATTGTATATACAACTGCAAAATCTGATTGGCAATGCTTGAAGTATTAACAAGGACTTTGCTCACTAATTGAGATTTTTGAAATATACAGTACATTTAGACCAATAAGCATGCATCACCAGTTACTGAAGAAAATATATATCCCACAAACCATCAAACAAAAAATGCTCATTTAAATAAGTGATTCAGTTATCTCCATGAACCATGTGACTCTTATGGGTTATTGTGTTATTACCTTAATTGACCCAGATATAACAAATCCGTAATTTACGAAAGATTTTTTATTTCAATATTCTTATCTTTACAATGCTAAATATTTTCAACTAGAAAAAGATTTGCACTTCATAGCAGCGCCACAAGTGACAAAGAAGTTTCCTCCACCGAAGCCTCAAAACTATTATAAAAAACTGCAACTCGGTCCAGAATCACCGTGAACCAACCTGAACTACTCAAATCGATCTAGTTAAGTCAATTAATGAACTCAAACCAATAAATGTTTCAAAATAGAATTTGAAACATTTATAGACAATTTTGTTAAAAAACGCTACCTTTTTAGTTTTTTTCCCAAAGGTGTCCCATGTTTTTATTGTTCCCAAATGGTGCATCTATTATGAATAATACCGAAAACACTTCTTACCAGCACAAATGTTACTGTTCTCGCTACAATCTACTGGTTCATAAGGTGCACTAATCTAAGTGGATGGACTAGATACAGTGTTTTTCTTGTGGTGGCCAAAACGCTGTAACAGGCCAATTTTTAGTCCTCATTTGGGAGATATTGTTCCTAAATTATTAGGAATACCTATTTGAATCCTACTATAGTAGATCAAATGGTCATAGTGTGTTTTGATTCCAATTGGCTCACTAACAATATTTTCCAATAACATTAGTGTTTTTTTTGTGGTGTTGACAACATTATAAAGCTATTGAAAAACATTATAAGAGACATCATATTATATCTCTTTAGTTATTATTGCTCGTAGACCATTACAATACAAAATTTTAGGCTTGTAATTGGTTTGGTTGAGGCTACAAGTCTATTTGGGTGATTTATAATGTTTTCAAATAAGTTTTACAGGGTTTTTCTTAAGGTGGTCAAAACATTGTAACATGCTAATTTTTTATCCTTATTTTTGTGTTGTTGTTCCTAAATTATTATAAATATCTATTTGAATCTTAGTTTGGTATATGAAATGGTTTCTAGTGTGTTTTTATTCTATTCAAATCACTTATAATGTTTTTCAATAGTGTTACAATCTTTTTCTGAGGTATTGAAAACCCTATAAAGGTACAAAAAAACACTAAGTGATTATATTGTGCCTTTTTGGTTGTGATTGATGATTAACCATTACAATACCAAATTTTTAGGCTTGTAATACGTTTGATTGATGTTAGGAGTGCATTTGGATATATATAGTGTTTTCGAGTAGGCTTTACAGTGTTTTGAAGCAAACTTTATAGTGTTTTTGACTGGTGTACCCTCTGAACCAATAGTCCCTAAGGTGTCTCTGAGTTCGGCGAGAAAGTACCAATGGGGTTGGTGAAAGATATTTTTGGCATTTTTCGAAACAGAGGACACCACCATGTAAGAATAACTAAAACAAGGGGCACCTTTTGGGAAAAAAGCAAAAGAGAAGCTTCTTCAAGGAAATCACCCAACATTTATTTCCTTAAAGTTCATGTCATTGATTAGAAAATAAATAAATTAATAATTTTTAAATTATTTAATCAATGATTAAATTCCTAACTTGTCCACATAATTAAAGAAACCAATATTAATTAATTCCTTAATCATATTACACAAACAAGGAAATGAATAATTCAAATAAAGTGACACATTAGTTATAGTAATTTGATTTATAGTAAGGGGAAAATTTTCTGGTGATTACACTAATTTTATATACAAGATCAGAAAAGAAAAAAGCATTTTTTTCAAAAATGGTTGTGCACTTGTTGCCACAGACAGCACCATCACCATAGTCATAGTTTGTGCAAACAGAATGGGCAATCATGCATCTGGGATTGGCTTCAGTCTCCAATTCTCATAGTAAACAAAATTTACCAATTATTTCACATAGCTAAAGACCACTGGTGTCACGACCAAACATTTAAAGTTAAGGATCTCTACCAAGGGCCCCTGACCATGAGACGAATTCAAGCAAAATCTTCGATACTTATCAATGGGCGTAGGATATGATCATCCTTGATATTCTTTTTGGGGGTTTTATATATTGGACAACGTGACAACTTTTTTATGAAATAAACGTTTTAATCCTGAAATCCTTTCAAAAACCTTTTGATGTTACATTCTGTATATCCTTTCACCGAAGATATTCCTTTCTTCCCACTCCTAGTAGCAAACTTAAAAGGTTACCAGGATCATGAATTGCGCAAATAGCATCCAACAGAGTTGGAATCGATGTAGTGGGTACGCATCATATCCTCGCAGCAGCCAAGGCTAGATAATAAACATCACTCCTCAAACCTAGCTTATATTGTTGATCAACATACTATGAAAGGTCTGAACCACTCTGCCCACGTCTTTCTGAACATAGATAGATCGACCTTAAGCCCTACAAGTCAAGTAGAAATCTAGACCAACCAGACACTAATCACTACATCCCTTAATCAGAAGAAAAGGCAATCATCAGCATCAAAATCCGACCGAAACTAGGGCGAAAAAAAATATAAGCGAGTAAAAGGAAATCAAGACCAGATGCAAGCAGATCTAATCAGATCAGAATACGGAGAACCTCGAGAGGAAGCGGAGCCGATGACACAGTAGGATCCGGTGGAAGGAGGAGAATCGGCGGCCGAGGGAAGGAACGGAATGGAGTCAATTGGAGGAAGTATTAGGAGTTCAATAGATCAAAGAATTTTGTGATCCGTATGGTCACCAAAAGAGGCGGCCGCCGCGACACTCCGGGGCTTTTTTGCGGGGTGGGTTTTACCCTTCGGTTTATATTTTATTTGTATCCGTACTTTTTTCGTCGGAGAGATGTTCACCCGCCTTGATCAACCGGCGTGACAAGTAGCGGGGCCCATTCAAGATTTCGGTTTGGCGGGTGCCACGCCAGGCACGTTTCGGGGTGAGCGTGCGGGTTCGGGTACAGTGAGTAACAGAAGTACTTTTTGTTCTTTATGGTTTAGTTTTATTATTAGGGAACTGATGAGATAGAGGAGCTAGGATTCTCTCCAAGTCTAACGCATTCTGCTTCTCCTCCAATTCTGCTATCTACTCTCCCATCACCGCTTTGCCGGTGTGTAGACGGATGTCAGAAAGATGAGGAATTGGAGGGGATCCTTACGACTCTAGCGCAAAGATGATGTATGGTGGGCCCACGAGTGTGGGTCCCTCCACATGAGGGTGGTAGAAGCTCACGCACATGGTGTGATTCACTCAAACCATGCGTGGGATTCTCGAAGGGGGCTAAGCCGACAGAGGACGTCAAGATGCGTGAAATCTAAAAATCTGACGGTGGACAAGTTTGTCTTCCCGGGGAAGCCGAGGTTGATCAAATTGTTATTACCCATTAATTGGATTTAAATATATATGGATTTAGAATATAAGTGCTATGATTTTATGGAATCATGCATACCTTTAATAAAAGATTAGGTGCCAATATATAGTTGCAGTTAAGAAGTATAGTATGATCAGTGAAATATTAGACGTTTGACTTCTTTCATGAAACTAATGCAATGAGTTGCATGTGCAACCGACAGATCCCCATACACCACATGAACTCTGTGAATGTATATGACGTATGGCTTTATGAATGAAATTGAGATGACAGATATGCTGATGAATAATACGTGTATCTTATTGTTTCGTATATGTCATCTTCTATATTATTCTTTTATATAGAATCATACATATGTTTGGCTACTCACCTAAAAATCAAACATCGAGTTCCTCAGAACAATGGCGTGTGTACGCGCTCGCGCTCACGACCGAGAGACACACATGGATGTCCGGCCACACCGCCGGAAACAGACGCGAGACACCGTATCCGCACAAACGCCCCATAGTGGATTGTGCCGTACAGCAACGATTTGGCCATCGCCAACTTCGCCATCCTGTACTTCGCCATCCTGTGAAGAAACGAGAGGCGGTGAGCGACCATCGATCTGATGTGCAAGCAAACAAAAGGGAGGAAGCTGCGCTCGCGACCGAGACACACATGGATGTCCGGCCACACCACCGGAAATAGACGTGAGACACCGTATCCGCCAAAAGCGCCCCACAGTGGATCGTGCCGTACCGCATCGATTCGGCCACCGCCAACTTGTGAAGAAACGAGAGGCCGTGAGCAGTCATCGATCTGACGTGCAAGCAAACAAAAGGGAGGAAGCTGCTCGGAAACTGTCTTCGTTGGCCGCAGACCACGTACGTCCTATCTCTCTCTCTCTCTCTCTCTCTCTCTCTCTCTCTCTCTCAGAGAATACAAACGATATGAATGCCACGTCCTTATCTTGGTTTTGGTTTTGCTCTTCGTTCCTGGAAACGATGGCTAAGAGGGACAACCGATGCTCGATGATTGTCTCCCATTGATTACCATCACGTTGATGATGCCACAGATCCTGAGAGTAGCAAAGTTCATCTTTATCACCACCGTGTAGTACTGTTCTTATTAGGAACTCTAATATCTTGTTTGATTGAAACAAATATCTTTTTACTGGCCATTTTCACTATGAAGCAACCGTCTGCTACAGAGCGACATCAAGCACATTTTGAGTCAGATGACTTGGGCCTATGGTACAGGAGAGATTCACATGATATATGTATATATATATATATATATATGTATGTATATATATATATATATATATGTATGTATATATATATATATATATATATATATATGCTTCTCAGTGAGAATTCACCAAGATAACAATCCCAAATTATATGGTTTCGTGAAGGATAAATCCGTATGATCTCCTTGACTCTGTTCTGAGAGTGAGACAACCTCTGCCTCACAAGGACAACTGCAGTAGGCCGATTCAATAGCATTTTGTTGCGCACAGAGCTCCTCCCCCCCTTCAGTTTCCCTCCTCCTCTTACTCAGTCTTCACACAGTCTCCTATCTAGTAGGAGATCTAAATCCGCATGTCGAGTGAAGAGTCAAGCAGTCGCTCCCACGAGGAAACTGAGGAGGATGGAAGCCAGAACAAGCCAAGTGAATCCACCGGAGCTTGTGATTCTCACAGGGGAAGATGGCTGCATGGTTGGGCTTTGGACCCCTGCACTAAATGGGTCCGGGAGTGGAATCGTATCTACCTCCTCGCCTGTGCTCTGGGACTGATCGTGGATCCACTCTTCTTCTACACGTTATCGGTGAGCGGCGCCTTGAAGTGCATCTTCGTCGACGGGTGGTTCGCCGTCACCGTGACGGCCTTGCGGTGCATGATCGACGCCATGCACGTCTGGAACATATGGTTGCAACTTAAGATGGCCTACGGCGCTAAGCGATCCGAGGGGGAAGAGGAAGGCGAGAAAGGTGGAGGGGGAAATTTCATGCCGATCTACGTGAAATCTAAGAGGGGCTTCTTCTTGGATCTCTTTGTTGTTCTCCCTGTGATGCAGGTGATACTTCCTGGACACTGCCTCTTTGTCTATCGTATGGCATTAAGATAAATTAGCTGCATCGTTCCTACTACAATGATTAATCGTACGGCAAGAACATCTCACATGAGAACTTGGTGGATTTAGCACACAAGGATGCTAAATCAGATCTAAGTTAACACACAAGAGTTTAGGATACGGAAGCAATTTACAGAGTTACCAATAACTACATGTCAGTGATGCAAGAGATGATTGATGAAGTTTTCCTGTTTGACCCAAAATTCATGGTTTTTAGGTAAAGATATCGATTAATGGGAGCTAAACTCGGTAGAAATCATAGTCTTGCAAGATGTGTAACTAATAGCCAAAAACAATGATGCAGATCGTCACATGGGTGGGAGCTCCGGCGCTGCTACGGAGAGGAGCAACGACAACAGTGATGACCGTCTTCCTTATAACGTTCCTCTTCGAGTACCTTCCAAAGATCTACCACTCCGTCTGCATCCTGCGTCGCATGCAGAACTTCTCAGGACATGTGTTTGGGACTATTTGGTGGGGAATTGCTCTAAACTTGATGGTCTACTTCGTCGCATCGCATGTCGGTATCCTTCCCTTGCCTCTGACATTAACCTGTAAAAGAATACAAACATCTGCAGATCATTGTGATCATATTAAACGATCACTTTGGTGTTGTTATGATAGGCTGTGGGTGCGTGTTGGTACCTGCTGGGAATACAAAGGGCAGAGAAATGCCTGAGAGTGCAATGCAGCCGGGTAAAAGGATGTGGTCCAAAAACAATGGCTTGCATGGATCCCATCTACTATGGTGCGGCAACAAGAATAAGGGATGAAGCCAGATTGGATTGGGCCAAGAACTTGGAAGCAAAGACCAGATGCCTCGATAGCAGTGACTATTTCCAGTACGGAGCCTACAAGTGGACCGTTTCTCTGGTTACTAACACTAACCGGCTGGAGAAGATTCTCCTCCCCATCTTTTGGGGCCTAATGACTCTGAGGTCAGTCTCTTCTTTTCTCCTTAGGGATCACTCCGTTGATGCCTGAAGGCGTCTCTTCTTTCAGCACTTTTGGCAACTTGGAGAGCACCACGGAGTGGCTAGAAATTGTCTTCAACATCATCATAATCACAAGCGGTCTCATTCTGGTCACCATGCTCATAGGAAACATCAAGGTATGAAGACTACATGAACAAACAAAGCTTGTTGTATTAAGGTGATTTGAGACGGTACATGATTGATTGCAGGTATTCCTACACGCGACTACGTCGAAGAAGCAGGCGATGCACCTGCGGATCCGGAGCGTGGAGTGGTGGATGAAGAGGAGGAACTTGACGCAGGGGATCAGGCAGAGAGTGCGGCAGTACGAGCGGCAGAGGTGGGCAGCGACGAGAGGAGTGGATGAGTGCGAGATGATCCGAAATTTCCCGGACGGGCTGAGGAGGGACATCAAGTATCACCTCTGCCTTGATCTCGTTCGGCAGGTAATGCTTATCAGAAGTTCAAGATTTGGAGATGGCAGAGAGGTGATCCAAGTGCAATCGATGCAGGTCCCTTTGTTCCAACACATGGATGAACTGGTGCTCGAGAACATCTGTGACAGGCTGAAGTCTCTCATCTTCCCTAAAGGGGAAGTGGTGAGCACACGAACATACCTGACTAAGCGTCTCTCTTATTCTTTATTACCATGTCTTCCTCGATCATTAGCTGCTCTCCCGTTGTGGTCATCAGATTGCCAGAGAAGGTGATCCGGTCCGGAGAATGCTGTTCGTAGTGAGAGGGCACTTGCAGAGCAGTCAAGCCCTGCGAGATGGCATCAGGAGCTGCTGCATGCTGGGGCCTGGAAACTTCAGTGGCGACGAGCTCCTGTCATGGTGCCTGCGGAGGCCGTTCGTGGAGCGACTGCCGCCGTCTTCCTCGACGCTGGTAACCCTGGAGCCGACAGAGGCGTTCGGGCTGGAAGCTGGCGACGTGAAGTACGTGACGCAGCATTTCAGGTACACGTTCACCAACGAGAAGGTGAAGAGGAGCGCACGCTACTACTCGCCCGGGTGGCGGACGTGGGCGGCGGTGGCGGTGCAGCTTGCTTGGCGGAGGTACAAGCACCGGAAGACCCTCACGTCGCTCTCCTTCATACGACCACGAAGGCCTCTGTCGCGGTGCTCCTCGCTGGGGGAGGAGAAGCTTCGGCTCTATACTGCGCTGTTGACGTCGCCCAAGCCGGATCAAGATAACTTCTTGTGAGGGATAGGCGATCGTGTTATTTGGGAACATGTTATGTTAATATTATTGTAAATCATATTTAAACGTATTTTATATTACCTTATTAAAATTACAAAAAAACAATTAGTATTTAATAAATATGATAATTTTCTTCTCTGTGTTATCTTTTTTGCTACCTTTATGAGAAAAAAATTGGAGACGTAGAAATATATACAAGACTAAACATTATAGTAGAATCTTGATTTTGATTGGTCAATAATATATTCTTTACCATTCAGATATTTTATTTACTTTTAGTAACCCATTATAGTTCATCGTCGATTTTCATTGAATTGTATTGTATTGATACCCCAAAAACACTTTAAATCATGTATTTCTCCCTCAAAAGTATTTATTCTCCTTTGTGTCTCTGTTAATATGGATTGGACAAGTAATGTTAACGATAGAAATTTCACATCAACCTATATTATCTGCCAGTTGAAGCTCCTATGTTACTGCAACCAATCTAGACTATGTTTCATTCTCACATAAAATATATTATCATTGATTTTTATATTAATACATATTATATTACTAAATTCCAATTACATCTATCGAACCAACTAGTAAATTTCCTTACAAAACCACTTGCTCGTAAAGTATTCTAATTTTATTGACACTCATGATAGAGGACATGATAGTGGAAGGATCATTGATAGAAACAAATGATTGATAATAATTATATTTCTAATATATTATGATCATCAATCAGTCCATGATTCAAGAATACTCATGCTAATTGGGAATCACCCTCTTTAAGTATATACAAATACAGAACATTACAATAAATAAGATCACAGCCTTTTACAGTACAATTCAGCACAATCTTAATGTGTAAGAACTTTAAAGCATCATTCAAAATATCATATAATCCTTATTAAAAAACTTCATTTAAGAGAATGTTCGCCAGTAGAGGTCTAAAATCTCGCATTAATCATAGATCATATTTAGTGCTCTTGAATCACATGGCGCCAAACCTAGCAAAACTGCATGGGCAATAGAAAATTCATTAGATGCTTAAGTTAGGAGAGGTCTTAAGTTCTTTAGAATTAAATATATTAGAACTTCGAGTCTTAAAGAGCCTTTAGGAATATAATCGAGAGGTATTTTATAGTGAGATTTCTTATCGTTATACTTGGAGACATGTATTAATATATAAAATAGCTATATGTACTTTTCAATCTTGAGTGCTATTGTTTGATATAGAATATGAAGAGCATGTATTAGTGTGGATGTAGTTATAATATTTAAAAAGTGATATTATATTAGTTATATGGTCTCAAGATATTAATAACATGATATGACATTGGGGTGTCAGCCACATCGTTAGGGTATCGATCAAGTATGTCAATTATATCATTATCCTTCCATTGCACTATAATTTTTATATAATTATATAGTTTTACTATAGGTAGTGAATTGTGGCTTAAAAAAAAGGAATTAAAAATTTAGTAAAAATTTTATGTGTATATTAAAAATTTAGTAAAAACTTTAGATTTTATTAAAATTTTCTTTTATTTTCTTGAAATAAAAGATAAATTTTCTTAAATAAATTAATGAAAAAAATATTATGTTTAGTGGGTCAAGTGACTATGAATTTAATTGAAATATGAATCCGACTTTACAAAAAAAAATTCACGTAAACTATATATCTTTGAAGCTCTATTTTAAAACCATTTAGACTATGTTTCATTACATAAAAAATATATCATGATTTATTAAAAAATTATTTATAAATTCCATTACATTATCGAACAATAGTAATTCATATACAAAACACTGAAAAGTATTTATTTTATGACACTCATGATAGAGGACTGGCTCGTGGATGGTCATTGAAGAAACAATGATTGCTAATTAATTATATTTTCTATATCTACGTTATATCATCAATCAGTCCATGATTCAGAATACTCATGCTAATTGGGAATCACCCTTTTAGTATATACAAATACAGAACATTACAATAACTAAGATCACAGCCTTTTACAGTACAATTCAGCACAATCTTAATGTGTAAGAACTTTAAAGCATCATTCAAATATCATATAATCCTTATTAAAAAACTTCATTTAAGAGAATGTTCGCCAGTAGAGGTCTAAAATCTCGCATTAATCATAGATCATATTTAGTGCTCTTGAATCACATGGCGCCAAACCTAGCAAAACTGCATGGGCAATAGAAAATTCATTAGATGCTTAAGTTAGGAGAGGTCTTAAGTTCTTTAGAATTAAATATATTAGAACTTCGAGTCTTAAAGAGCCTTTAGGAATATAATCGAGAGGTATTTTATAGTGAGATTTCTTATCGTTATACTTGGAGACATGTATTAATATATAAAATAGCTATATGTACTTTTCAATCTTGAGTGCTATTGTTTGATATAGAATATGAAGAGCATGTATTAGTGTGGATGTAGTTATAATATTTAAAAAGTGATATTATATTAGTTATATGGTCTCAAGATATTAATAACATGATATGACATTGGGGTGTCAGCCACATCGTTAGGGTATCGATCAAGTATGTCAATTATATCATTATCCTTCCATTGCACTATAATTTTTATATAATTATATAGTTTTACTATAGGTAGTGAATTGTGGCTTAAAAAAAGGAATTAAAATTTAGTAAAAATTTTATGTGTATATTAAAATTTAGTAAAAACTTTAGATTTTATTAAAATTTTCTTTTATTTTCTTGAAATAAAAGATAAATTTTCTTAAATAAATTAATGAAAAAAATATTATGTTTAGTGGGTCAAGTGACTATGAATTTAATTGAAATATGAATCCGACTTTACAAAAAAATATTCCACGTAGAAAAGAATATATTTTAACCTATATTAAAATTTTATTTTAGAGTATTTTTTATTAAATTATTAGTAAAATAGAATATAAGAGTTGATTAAAAGAAAATCATTATATATTTTTATTAAATTATTGGTAAAATAGAATAGAAGAAATAATTAAACTAAAAATATTTTATTTTAGAAACATGCGGTGAGCGTGGATCGAACACGCGACCTTCAGATCTTCAGTCTGACGCTCTCCCAACTGAGCTATCCCCGCTCGCTTTATTATTCTGATGCTTTATTATTCTGACGCTTTCTGTCAATCAATCCATGATTCGAGAATAATCATGTTAATTGGGAATCACCCTTTTTAGTATATACAAATACAGAACATTACAACCAATAAGATCACAACCTTTTAGGGTACAATTCAACACAATGTTGATGTGTGGGAATTTAAAAGCATTATTCAAAATATCACTTGCCACCAAAGAAATATCATATAATCCTTTTTAGAAAACTTTATTTAAGAGATCGTTTGCTAGCAGAGGTATAAAATCTAGCATTAATTGTACATCATATAAATGATCTTGAATCACAAGGCTGCATGAGAGATATCCTCAAAAAAATTCATTCGATTCGATGCTCAAGTTAGGATAGGTCTCGAGTTCTTTAGAATTGAATATATTAGAACTTGAGTCTTAGAGAGCCTTTTGAAATACAGTAAAATGATTTTTTATAGTAAATTTTTTATCATTATGTTTGGAGACATGTATTAATATATAAAATAATTATATATATTTTTTAACCTTGAGTGATATCATTTCGTATAGAATCTAGAGATCATGTATTGGTGTGAATGTGATTATAATATTTAAGAAGTGACGTTGTGTCAGTTATTTGGTATCAAAGTATTAATAACACGATATAGCATTGGGATGTCAGTCACATCCTTAGGGTATTGACATGTGTGTTAGTCATATCGTTATCCTTATATCACACTATATTTTTTTATATAATTATATAATTTTACTAAAAGGAATGGACGACTAGTAGAAGATGGAAAGTATAGCTCTTATCTACCTTTTGTGTGCATATCAAAAATTTAGTAAAAACATTGGATTTTATTAGAATTTCTTTTATTTTTTAAAATAAAACATAAAATTTTTAAATAAATTAATATAAAAAATATTATGTTCAGTGATCGTAGTGGGTCAAGTGACTATAAATTTAATTGAAATTTGAATATGACTTTGCAAATAAGTATCCCACATCAAATTGGAAAAAGAAGATATTTTAACCTACACTAAATGGATCAAAATTTCATTTTAGAGTATCTTTTGATTAAATTATTAGTAAAATAGAATAGAAGAGTTGATTAAAAAATATTTTATAAAAATGCGGTGAGCGTGGATCGAACACGCGACCTTCAGATCTTCAGTCTGACGCTCTCCCAACTGAGCTATCCCCGCCAACTGTTATTATTTGACGCTTTAATATATTATATATAAGAATGGGAATAGTAGCAGAGATCAGTGGCAGTGTACCACAACAGAATGCTTTGGTCGAATTCCAACTTGACGCTCCAGCCAAATTTCTTCATATGTTTCTGCTGCTCGAGTGCCCATTCGCCTCTGCAGGCACTGAAACGCTTGGAGTCTTTGGACTCCTCTTCGCTGTTGGATTTGCTCTTAAGGTCCCTAAAGACGTGTCTCTCTTTTACCGCGAGGAAGCGGAGGAATCTGTTGCATGGGGATTATACTGCGCCATGGCATTAGACCATCTCGGCTTGTTGGGTGGCCGCATGAAAGAGTTTGTAGCGGAGACGAAGCTGGAAATGCGGGGCTGTGAAGGCCCAATCTGAGAAGGCCGACAGAGCAACAGAATAGATTTCAAGAACAAGAACTCTGACTAAGAGCGTGCAAGTAATTATAATGTCGATCTCTTCGTATCCGTGCTTTGCGGTGAACAAGAAGAGCAGAAAAGCAGACAGAAAAGAGAAGAAACTGGTGAAACGAAGCCATGGCCCTGCAACAGTGTGAAGCACGGAAGACTTGGTGTAAAGGACCTCGTAAACGAATGAGAGCTCTGTCTCGATCACCTTGAAAACTTGGATGGGAGAGCGCTTGAGGAAGAACGACTGGCTATCGTTCCGATCGTGAAAGCTGAGGATGATGAAGTAGACCATGAGGCGCTTGAAAGTGTGGAAGTACTGAAGAGCTTTGGTCACCATCATAACCGGCGAAATCGGGTCCTCGGAGGTGTTCGGTTTCCACGGTCTCCATTCTGGCTCTTTTTGCACGTCAATCGTCGCTCTGGTTCCTGCAGCGGTCACCGAGGCGTAGTCCTCCATCGACTTGGCAAAGATGGTGCCGGGGTCGGGGGGCTTGACCAAGGAGTTCCGCAGGCTGTCCATGCTCGCAGACATAAGAGACCACGACTTCTCGCCCTCCTTGAGAATCCCGGCGAGAAACATCATGGCCGCAGGTGCCGTGAGCCTTGTCTCTGGCAAGGAACCAACAAAGACGTAGAAAGCCACGGCAACCTGAAACACGAGCCCCATCAGGTACCTCATCCACAGCTCGTTATCCTCAAGGGAGAAGGCCGTGATGGTATCAGGGCCGCCGAGGTGCAAGAGAAGGAAAGGCGACCAGAAAGCGAGGCGGTCTTCGTTCAGGGTGCTGTGAGAGGAAGAGTCGCAGTCAGAGCCAGTGTGGTTATTGGAGAAGATGCCAAGAGCGAAGGTGGCGACCCAGTCGGCGAGCAAGTAGGCCGACCAGAGGATGAAGCTGATCCACCTGGAGACAACGTGGTTCCGGTGGCTCCCGGAGAAGCTGAGGATCATCTGCAAGGTCAAGCTCATCAAAATGAATGACCGGAGATCCCAGTCATTCCATGCTTGCCTCCACCTGTAAGGGAAGATCTCCATCTCTCTCTCTCTCAGCTCTCTCAAGTGTACAAGAAAGAGTGTGGCCTTCAGTTGACTCGGCAGTCCAAAAGCTTGGACTCCCCACGCGTTTAGATGGATTGGCGTGTAGGCGTGAAGAGAGACAGAAGACGACAAGAGACTGGAGGGAGAGATGGTCCTTCCTTGAATTTTCTGCTGCAGTGAGGTTAACGAAGTCCGCCCGAATCAATATTTAGACGGATTGGACATATGGCACAGATCCACCTATCGTGCAAGCAACAGTTGAGTTGGTCCAATGCTTCCATTTCTGTCCATGTCTTGGCCTCACATTGACCGGAGAAGTTCCATCATCCCTGCTTCATCAGAACTCGAAGTCTTGAATTTGAGCAGTTTATAGGATAGTTTCAATAACTACCTTAATCATGAATGACATGATGAATGAGATAATTATCACTTGTAACATTCTTGCATTTGTTTTCCTGAAACACCCACAAATAAACCACAAACAAACATATCATCTCGGTGGATTACATGCATCAATCCAATCAGCTACATGTTGATAGATTTTACTCAATGATAGAATAGAGCTGTAGTGGTACAGCGTAATTACTTCTCTATCATCAATTTGGCCCTTGCATGCCCTTCTTCGATCCGATACTGCTCCCCTATTCCTAAATGGGCCATTAGAAACCACACCATCGTGAGCAGTTCTCCGCCGGCGCTGAGCTGCTTCGCGTGGAAGTACCCTCTGCAATTGCTTGCGGCGTAACATAACATCTCCACCCATACTGCACTCACTACCTTCCATCTTCTTTGCTCCTCCACCTCCAGCAAGTCTTTTGCTAGCATACAGGCATCGAACAACACCGATTTGCTTCGGTCCCCTTTCACCTGCACAGGCGGGACTTTGGTCTCCACGCAAAGAAGCATCTCGCAGGCTTGTTCATGATCTGGCGTCTCCACACCACGCGAGAAGAAGTTCTTGGCCTCCGCGCAGGTGTCCCCGTACCTGATCTGTCCAATCCCAGCGGTCAGCATGAAAGGCCGCACGACGAGAAGGTACAGCATGTAGTCCGACGCACGCTTGCTGATCCTTCGGTAAGAAAGCGTATCCGTCGACTGGTTGGTGTCGTCGGAGTAAAAGCAGAGATCAGTGGCAATGTGCCACAACAGAATGCTTTCGTCGAACTCCACCTCCACGCTCCAGCCAAGTTCCTTCAGATGCCCCTTCTGCTGCAGAGCCCATCTACCTCTGCAGGTGCTGAAACGCTTGTAGCCTTTGGAATCAACTGCGCCGATGGATTTGTTCTTGAGGTCCTCGAAGACGAATTCTTTCAGGTCGTCGGTAACAGGGCAATAGCTGGTATGCCAGTACCTGTCCCATGCTTCTTTTACCGTGAGGAAGTGGAGGAATCTGTTAAATGGGGATGGACGGTGTTGGAGGCAGAAGCTAATGAGATTATGCTGAGCCATGGAATTAGACCATCTGGGCTTGTTGGGTGGCCGGAAGAAAGAGTTTATGGCAGAGGCCATGTTGGAAAGTCGGGGATATCCGAGATCTTTCAGCCTGAGAGAGGCCCAATCCGAGAATATCAACAGACCAACTGAATAGATCTCGAGAGCAAGAGCTCCTGCTAAGAGCGTGTAAGTAATTATAATGTCGACCTCTTTGTATCCGTGCTTTTCGGTGAACAAGAAAAGCAGAAGAGCAGTGAGAATGAAGAAGAAACTGGTGAAACGAAGGACAGGGCCAGCAACAGTATGAAGGACGGTGGACTTGGTGTAAAGCATCTCGTACACGAAGGAGAGCTCGATCTCGATCACCTTGAAAGCCTGGATGGGAGAGCGCTTGAGAAAGAAGGACTGGCTCTCGTTTCGATCGTGGAAGCTGAGGATGAGGTCGACGATAAGGCGCTTGAAAGTGTGGAAGAACTGATGAGCTTTCGTCACGATCGTGACTGTGCGGATCTCCTCCACCAATGTATCCAGTGACCGCGGTTTCGATTCTGGCTCTTTCTTCATCTCAATCTCCGTTCTTAGTCCGGCGGCGGACATCGCCGCATAGTCCTCCATGAACTTGGCATAGTTGGGGCCGGGGTCGGGGGGCGTGACCATGGAGTTTCGCAAGCAGTCCATGCTCGCACACATGAGCGACCATGACCTCTCGCCGTACTTGAGAATCCCGGCGAGAAACATCATGGCCGCTGGGGACTTGAGCCTGGTTTGCGGCAAGGAACCAACGAAGACGTAGAAAGCTACAGCAACCTGAAACACGAGTCCCAGCAAGTGCCTCAGCCACAGCTCATTATCCTCGAGGGAGAAAGCCGTGATGGTATCAGGACCGCCGAGGTGTAGTAGAAGGAAAGGCGACCAGAAAGCGAGGAGGTCGTCGTTCTGGGTGTGAGAGGAAGAGGCGCAGCCAGAGTCAGTTTGGGTATTGGAGAGAATGCCGAGGGCGAAGGTGGCGACCCAGTCGGCGAGCAGGTAGGCGGACCAGAGAATGAGGCTGATCCAGCTGGAGACGACGCGCTTCCTGAGGCTCCCGGAGAAGATGAGGATGATCTGCAAGCTCAAGCTGATCAAGATAAATGACCGGAGATCCCAGTCATTCCATATTAGCCTCCACCTGTAGGGGAAGACCTGCATCGATCTCTCTTGTCTAGCCCTCTCAGATAACATGCACTGGCATTGATCTTGTGTTAGTGTGTCCTGCAACTGAACTTGGAAGAATGATGAAGTATGTGTGGATCAAGGAAGGTCTCTGGAATGTGAGACAGTTTCCAGTTTCGTGCGTGTCGGTCATCATGAACTGTAGGAGCGTGGAAATAGATCGGAAAGAGGTGCCTCCGAAGTCTAAACGCGTGCAATTTCCAGGAAAATGATCAGGACAGTTCAGACGAGGGACGTTCTTTTTGGTCAACATTATCAGCACCTCGATTTTGACCTACCAAACAAGCAGGTTCTCGGTGTCTTCTCGGCGTTGTCCCCCCTGCTTCTCGGAAACCTTCAATCTTGTATCGTGCACTCCATTTTTTCTGGAACACCAAGTGAAACATTCTTCAGATCACGCCTAAGGGGTCTCTCTTAGAGCAAATGCTTTGAGTTCCACTTGTCCCGGTACAGCCATTTTCTTCAACAAAAGAACACCAGCTCAATCAAGGGTGTACACTTGCATTGTCGGAGCTCTGGACGGAGCAATGGCCACGGGGGAGCGCAGCATTCAGCGTTTGATGGAAGAGGTAACAAATCCCGAAGTTGGGACGGTGGTCGTTTACGGGATTTCTGGACTAGGGAAGACATGGACCGCAAGACAAGCTTATGGTCGAGCGATGGCTTCTCCCCTCTTTGATGTCTTCCTTTGGATCTCCCTGTCCGTCACATGTACCACCAGACGGGCGAGACAGAAGATACTGGAGAGCCTGTCGATCGCGGTTGAAGACAATGGCGATGAAGAAAGGGTCACAGAAAAGATCCATTCGTTTCTATCCGGGAGGAGGTTCCTGTTGGTGCTGGATGATGCTTGGTTTACAGAGGATCGTATACTGGCAACACTGGGAGTACCTACACCCAGGCACAATGCCTCCAAGGTCGTCGTCACCACCAGAACCAGGAGAGCAGTAACAGTGATGGAGCCTGATGTCGTGATAGAACAGACCTCGCTCAGTAGAAAGGAATCGTGGGATTTGTTCTGCCAAATTTCTGGGCACAGCATCGTGAATCGTTTCGGGCAAATGGTGGTGGAAGGAAGCCATGGCATGCCTTTGTTGATCGTGCTAATGGCAGGAGCCTTGAAGGATTCGATTACTGATTCGGCAAACGAGGAATTAACTGCTGAAGTGTCGTCGGCATTGCTGAACGAGGTTACTGCCGCAAGGTTCGCTTACTCCATGTTGCCGGACGATGAGGTAAAACACTGCCTCGTTTACTGCTTGCTTTTCCCTGGGGATATGGCACTCCATGACGATGAACTGATCCAGTATTGGCTCATGGACGGACTGATTGCTGAAGGATATCTCAGTGTAGCGGCTACTGATAAGGCTCAAAAGATCCTGCGACTGCTTTTACATCGTCGTCTATTATACAGGGAGGACGATGACCATGTCCGCATGCATGAAGCAGTTCGAGAGGTTCTCATGGACACTGGGAGGCAACGAGGCCACCATGGATATTCCTGTGCCACCCACTCAGAAGGGGTGACTTCCATTTGGCTTCCTAATGGGCGATACAAGGTGATCTCATTGATGGAGAGCAGCACGGATAGACTGCCACAAATCCTCCAGTCCTTCCTTTCCTCCTTATTTCTCAGGGGAATTCGCTGGTTGAAGGTAATCCCGAACTCATTCTTTGACAACAGGCATATCCTCACTCTGAGTGTTTTGGACCTTCACTGCAATCACGAATTTGCCGTCCTCTACCTCCAATTTGGCCAATCTTCAATTTCTACTCCTAAAAGGTTGCGAACATTTAGAGGAGCTACGGAACATCCGCTCACTACAGAAGCTCCTGGTGCTTGACGCTTCAGGGTGCTCTGCCCTGAGGACGATCTCCCCTGGATCATTCGCTATGATGAGCATGCTGAGAGTCCTTGATCTTTCTCGTACCTCAATCGAGTTCTTCCCAACTTTCTCCAGGCTCCCAGAACTCCGCTGCCTTTTTCTCAGAGGATGCCGGCGCTTAAACTTCCAGGAAAGTGTGTTTCACATAGCAGATCTCCCAAAACTGAAGGAGCTCGATCTTTCTGGTACTGCACTGCCAGAATTCCCGTACGGGATCACAAAAACTGGTCACATACTGAGCCTGAAGCTGTGCACAGAGAGCAACGCAGTTGATTGGAAGGTCATGCAGTGGCTGCAGGCTGGATTGACTTGGGACGAGCACGCCGGAGTTGATGCCTCCATCAATACATGCGTGGACGACTACAGAACTTACCTGTCTGTAAGCAACACCAGTTTCTTCCAATCCTTGGACAAAGATTCTCCGCTGTGGGATAATTGCTTTCTGAGGTTCCATTTTCGTGTTTGTCCCTCCGAAGAAGCGAACAGAGACAGTGAGTTCGTTTTCCAAAACGAGAACTTTGTTTTCAGAGAAACTTACTTCGGAACGAAATATTGTTCGCATCCCCCGAATGCTTGCCGATTTCTGGAGATCCATCATGTTCGTCCTTGGGGAATTGGAGGAGTCCTTAATCATGCGGATGTCGTCCTCTTGAATGACGTGAAGTTGGTGAAGCAACTCTCGGATTTTGAACTGCAGAACCTCAGAGCAATGAGAGAGTGTTGGATTCAGAGGTGTGACCAAATGGAAAGCATCTTTACGGCAGAATTAGAGGACGTGTCTGAAGTTTTAAGCTTGGAGAAGCTATGGATCTCAAATCTCGAAAAGTTGAGCTTCTTGTTTGCTGGTGTGGAGAAGGAAACAAACTTCACTAGCCTTAAACACATCCATATCGATTGCTGTCCAAATCTTGTTGGTCTCTTTTGTTCAACCCTGCGCTTCCAAAACCTTGAAACTCTGCAGATAAGATTCTGTGATAAGCTGGAGAGCGTTTACGATCACTCCGTGATTGGAGAAGAAGCCTTTCCAAGACTGCACACGCTACGTCTGTGGGAACTGCCGGAATTGAAGAGTGTGTGTGGAGGTATTTTGCCATGTCTTAAGCACCTCAAGGTGAAGGAGTGCCCCGAGCTGAAGGCACTCCCCGTGGGCGTCAATGACATGACCCCAATCGCCATCATCCGAGGAGAGAGACAATGGTGGAATAACTTGACGTGGGAAGATGAGAGGATCAAGTCTCATTTACTCTTCAGAAGATGGGGTCGATTCTGACAGCATTGCTCAGGACAAGAACAAATAAGAAATTGATGTTTGTAGTTAAATTCGAATCTGTAGTTGTAACCAAAAGTGACAAGTTTCTGTAGACAAATTTAGTACTAGAAAGAAAGAATCTATTGGCATCTGTTTATTGCCACCGATTTCACAGAGATCTCAGGGATGAAGCTCGTTCTCAGGCTCCGAATTCTCTGCTGGTGAGAGAGATCCACGCAAGATCTCCCCTATGGTCTTTGCAGCTAATGGCAGGCCACCACATCTATCCACGATCTCTGTCTTCATGCTTCTCAGAGTAGGCTGATCGCCCGCAAGCCCGCCCTTCGTCACTGAATCCATGAATATATTCCAACAACATTCCCCGTCTTTATCGGGCTCGATCCGACACATGTTCTCTTTCCCGACCATCTTCACAGCCACCTCCTCCAATCTGCTTGTGACGATGACCGACCCGCCGCAGTCCTTCGGCAACACACGGTCAAGACGAAGATGACCGGCCCATCCACCTTCGTCCGGCAAACCCGAGCTCATTAAGCCTTCGTACCACTCGTCGATGTTCCAGACGTCGTCGAACACGATGAGATATCTTTTGTTCATCAATTGGAGGTGGAGCGCGAACATCAACTCCGCGAGGCCACCGCTTTCTGCACCGGCTTCTGAGATGGATGTGATGGCCTCCTCCTCGACTCCCAGTGCCATTAGCATCCTCTCCAACATCTCTCTTCGGACATCTCTACCTCTTTTCGCTGTCTGAGACATGCACACCCATAGCCGCGGAAAGAAGCGCCTTCTCACCGGCTGACTGTTGAAGACCATCTGCGCTAGCACTGTTTTGCCAACTCCACCCATCCCCACAACCCCGATTCCTTTGAATCCGCCGCTATCCTCTTCCAACAGCATTCTCTCTATCGCGTTGAGCTGATCGTCGAGACCATAAACCTTCGATTTGTCCACAGAACGCCAAGTCCACCTATCGAACTCCATGTCGCCGTTTAACGAACCACTACTGTAATTCTGATCCACCGCTCCATGGTTTCTGGGTTGGATACTGTGCTTGATCGCCTGCAGCCTCTTCTTCGCTTTGTACAGAAACCATAGACTCGACATGGAAGAGAGTCTTACGCGCTTCCGTTGCTTGAGGTCCGTGTGCTTCTTGGAGAGCGTTCGGCACTCGATCAGTATGTCATTGAGGTCGTACAGCGAGTCGCGGAGGAGGTCGGCGGTGCCCAGAGGCACGGAGGACCTCATTGTCACTTTAAGATCCTCCTTTATGCCCTGGAACAGAGCATGGAAGGGAACCGCCGAACTGTCTTCTTCTTCGAGCGCATCCATAAACTTCTCCATGAGGAACTGCACCATCGCCACCGCCATTCCTGTGTGCGATCTCTCGGAACTGCTCGAATTCGAGACTTCGAGTTCTGATGAAGCAGAGAAGTGGAAGAGGAAAGTGGCATTGAGGTCTCAGGAAGAGACGAGGAATCTACGGAGGGATGATGGAACTTCTCCGGTCAATGTGAGGCCAAGACATGGACAGAAATGGAAACATTGGACCAATTCAACTGCTGCTTGCATGTTAGGCGGATCTGTGCCATATGTCCAATCCGTCTAAATATTGATTCGGGCGGACTTCGTCAGCCTCACTGCAGCAGAAAATTCAAGGAAGGACATCTCCCCCTCCAGTCTCTTGTCGTCTTCTGTCTCTCTTCTTGCCTAGACGCCAATCCATCTAAACGCGTGGGGAGTCCAAACTTTTGACTGCCGAGTCAACTCAAGATCACACTCTTTATATTAGAAACTCTTTATAATGATAAAGCGTCAGACAATCAAAGCCAGCGGGGATAGCTCAGTTGGGAGAGCGTCAGACTGAAGATCTGAAGGTCGCGTGTTCGATCCACGCTCACCGCATGTTTATAAAATATTTTTCTTTTAATTAATTCTTCTATTCTATTTTACTAATAATTTAATAAAAAATATAATATTTTCTTTTAATCAACTCTTATATTCTATTTTACTAATAATTTAATCAAAAGATACTCTAAAATGAAAATTTGATCCATTTAGTGTAGGTTAAAATTCATACTCATATTCATATTTCAATTAAATTCATAGATCCATTATCTATGAACATAATATTTTTTACATTGATTTATTTGAAAGTTTTTATCTTTTATTTCAAGAAAATAAAAGAAAATTTTAATAAAATCGAAAGTTTTTACTAAATTTTTGACATACACACAAAAGGTGAAAAAAATCTATATTTTCCTTCCTCCACAATAGTAGTCGTTCATTCCTTTTATTATAGCCACAATTCACAACCTTTAGTAAAACTATATAATTATATAAAAATTATAGTATAGTTCAAAGAAAATGTTATGATTAACACACGTGATCGATACCCTAATACCCTAATGATGTGATCATAAGTAGGTCGCCTGCAGTGCATGCGATAACTCGCCCGTGGGTAAAGAGGGGCGGTGACATAGATGGTCATAACGCCCATGAGCGAACCACCTACAGGTAGGGATGATGCTCGCCCGCAGAGGCGACTGTCAACGGGGTGGCAACGACCACAGCATAGTAGGAGAAGGGGAGTTAGGGTTTTTTTGGACAAAAAAATAATTTTACCCCTCTCAATTTTAAAAATATCGAGGTTTGTCCTTTCTATCCAAATTACATAATTACCCTTCATAAATTAAAATTTTTTCTATATATCTTGAATTTTAAAAAGATATTAGTTAATTAAAAGATTAAATTAATAATTATTATTTATCTAGTAGTCATATGTAATGATATGTACATGTGATGTATGATATGGACGAATGATCATTGACCATGTGATGTGATATATATGTGTAATGTAATGATCATGATTATTATGATTATTATTTTTATTATATTTTTATTATATTTTTATTTTATTTATTATTATTATTATTATTATTATTATTATTATTATTATTATTATTATTATTATTATTATTATTATTATTATTGAGGCCTGTTGAGTCTTCATTTTTTCTCATTTATTGTTGGGTCTATGTGCTTATGATTATGTTGTAATTACATGAGGAGACATAGCGGAAGCATGGAGGTGATAACGGGATAACCTATAGAACTCCATGGTTAAGCCCCTCGATCCCGGCACCAACTTTGCCAAGTCGATGGAGGACTACATGGGCTGGACCATGTTTGATCATATTGATTGGATCATACATTTCCACATTAGTTGGCTCATACTTGGTTACATGGACTGGAGTCTTATATAGGAATATAGGTTAAATCGTACATAGGTTGAGTCGTACCTGGTTATAGGAGTTAAGTCGATTCGATCTACTAGATCAACTTGACTCAGGCCCTAGTTAAACTCATCTTATCAAAATAGATTTTTAATATTTTAAATTATTAAAGAGTAATTAAAATTGATGAATTAAAGAATTTAAATTCATGATCTTAAATTTAAAACTAATTAAATAATAAAAATTCATGCATAATTTTTGAAATATAGATATATATAATTAAATAAATTAAAATTATCATGTTAATCTAAAAAATAAAAATATTTAATAATTAAATCAATCTTGAAGCTCACTTAAGTTTAGAGAACATTATATAAGTCAAGTAATTATTATAACAACATAAAGCAATTATCATCATAAAATTTTAAAATTAAAATATTATTATATATTATGAAATTATAACAAAGCCAATTTAAAATTTATTTTTAATTTACTGTCACACATAAAAATAGAAATATAATATTTATTTCTTATAGTTCACATTACAAAAATAAAGTTTGAACTTTTTTACTTTCTAAAAATCATATCACTTAGAAAATTAATTAATGAATAATTTAATTAATTAGTAAATTTTTTTTAACTTGATCCCATGATTATGAAAATTAATTTTAATCATTTCCTTAATCATACTATATAAACAAAAAAAATAATTTAAATAAAAATAATATATTATTTTTGATAATATGTTAAGAGAGAAAAATCTTGGATTACATTCCTATAGCCTTCAGCATCCTCTCCAACATCTCTCTTCTTACATCTCCACCTCTTTTCACTGTCTGAGACAACACACCCATAGCCGTCGACCATCTGCGCTAGCACTCCACCCAGCTGATCGTCGAGACCATAAACCTTCGATTTGTCCACAGAACGCGAAGTCCACCTATCGAACACCATGTCGCCACTTAACGAACCACTACTGTAATTCTGATCCATCGCTCCATCGCTTCTGGGTTGGATACGGTGCTTGATCGCCTGGAGCTTCTTCTTCGTTTTGAACAGAAACCATAGACTCGACATGGAAGAGAATCTTACGCGCTTCCGTTGCTTGAGGTCCGCGTGCTTCTTGGAGAGCGTTCGGCACTCGATCAATATGTCATTGAGGTCGTACAGCGGGTCGCGGAGGAGGTCGGCGGTGCCCAGAGGCACGGAGGACCTTATTGTCACTGTTGGATCCTCCTTTAATGTCCTGGAACAGAGCATGGAAAGGAACCGCCAGGCTGTCGACTTCTTCGAGCGCATCCACAAACTTCTCCATGAGGAACTGCACCATCGCCACCGCCATTCCTTTGGCGAGAGCTAGGAAACCTGATTAAGCCGAGAAGAAGAAGAGGAGGGAATCGGCAGTGAGGTCACTAGAAGAGAACGGGAACCTTCGGAGAAGGTATGATCCACATGATTAGTCTCTTTCCTGCTTGACTGACTTCATATGTTTATTCTTTCTTGACAAAATTGACAATAATTTCTTTAGTCTACTATATATGAGCAAACTCTCAGAATCAACCCAAAAAACGAGTTCATCATTAAAGCATATTTGCAAGTCATTAGCACTTTAAACTCTTTCACATACATTGCCATACATTTTTTGTGTAACTCAATACAAGTAACACCAACAAGCAAAAGCTACTAAATAACTTGGACGCAAATCCTTTCTCATCTTCAAGATTTCGTGGCTGGCTTCCACAATCCCAACCCAGTACCGCTGCCCAAATGCTTAAACTCTGTTGCCTCCAAGTGATTCCCATGTCCGGCGAATCCTGTCCCTCCTTTCGCCAAGCAAACCAGGTTCCTCTCCTTGCATCCCTTGTTGCAAACTAGACAAACTTTATCAGCAGCTAAGAACTTATCGGAGCACTTCTTGCAGAATACATGACCACATGTGCTCACAGCCACGAGGGAAAGGGTGTTTGTGAGTGTGACCTTGCAGCTCGGGCATATGTAACTGATTTCTAGAGCCTTGGATTTGTTCTTCTGTTCATTGCTCTCTTCAGTGAAGTAGATTGGGAATAGAGATTTCAGCTTGAGCTTCTCCTTGCCTTCTGGACAGATTGTATCAGTCGATGGAGCCTCCACCTTGACTGGAGCATCAGGGGTCGCAGATGGAAGCCAAAAGGCCTTCATGTTGCGAAGAGCCTCTTCTTCGTATGAAGTTACCTTCACACTGTTTGCTCCATGGAAACCATTCTTGTCACGTACCTGACTCCTGTCACTGTACTGAGGGACAGCTCCATGGTTTTGCTGGTCAAAAGCATCAAGTTCTCGAGCCTTTTGCAACATTAGCTTCTCCTCTTCTTCCTCTTTCTCTTGCTTCTGTTGAGCAGCATGTGCAGCTAGCTTCCTGTCCATGTTAAGATAAAATGTCAACACTGTTGGGCCACTGAACAAAATGAGAAAACCTCAGTTGCAAGCATGTGCAGAAATGCACAATTACAAATGGAAACCTGGAAACACTAAACCAATACATGACTAGTAAACATAAAGCAATAGTGACTTCAACAGCAAACATCCTAAATATCAAGGCATCTTTTTATGCCATCATCTAAAGAAAACTCAAAATATAACAAAGAAGTTAAGCAGCTTTTTGGATAGATAGGGCACACAAACAAATAAGGAAAATATGGTGATTTTGGTTGTGCATAAATAAGTAGTTCAAGATGGACAAACTTAGTTGACAGGAAGATAAACTAAAAAAAAATGATACCACTTCAGAAACTAAACCAGAATTCTGAATTAAAGATTGCTAACAGCAAAAATTTCACTAGTAAAAGGATCATACCATGTAATGATACTCATTGGGCAGTGATAGTCAAAATATCACACTTCTAAATAATAGAAATTGCTTCATCATATTTGCAAAATACAAAGTTTTCACTTCTCCTTACAATACTGCTAGAGAGAATATGTAGCAAATAACAATTGTTCAAATTGCACTCTAACACGAACTTACAAGATGTATGATACCTCACTTAAAGCTCATTCATTAATTGAAAATTCTGAATTTGCATGTGTTACTAGTCTCTGATAGATAGAGGCTTAAAAGCTATAATCCAATCAGAAAGTGATCAAGAGACATGCAATTTTTAATGTCTACAGTCATGCATCAGCATACTTGATAAGGTCATTCATATTACTTGAAACAAAATAACCACCCATCTAATGGTGCTGCTTAAAAGAAAGTTCATCAAGATCCCACTGAGCAAGGTTGGCATCAATTACAAGCAAAAGGTAAATAAGTTAAAACTAATCATCCACAAGTTCAACTTCAAGTTTCTCACTGTGGAACATGTTTGCAATGTTGAGAATTGATATCAAGCTTAGAGAATCCAAGGGACCCAATTGACTAAACACAGACATGTAAATCTCAAAGATACTGTCTAGAACATGACTTCCATCTTGTAAGTGGCAAAGAGATAAACTGGATACTAGATGGGGAAAAAATCTACGGAAGCCTTGCTTCTTAATAACTATCCAAAGATATAATACAAATCAACTTATAGGAAATAAAAAATCAACTTCTATCCATTTAGGAATTTCCGGAATCACAAGCTATTAATATATGACCCAGAATTCAAGAATTTAATTTCCCTTTTCTAAATTTATTCTTTGAGATCTTAGAACCATAAAAGCTCACACCTGATTACTAAAATAAGCTCCTTGCAACAAACAATACTTATTTCAACTTACAATATTTGGACTGAAATGTTGGAGGCTGAAATAAATCAAATTCATCAACAATACGAAGCCAGTCAGGCAATTGATATACTACCATCTTCCAAAAAATATAAAAACAATTAGCATCATCTCAATAAAAGCAAATAGCTGTTAGTTATATAACCCTATTTGTGTATTAAAAACATGAAAGGAAACCTTGATATAATTTTTTTGTGGTTCATAGGCAACATTCCTATCTTCTATCTTCGAGATGTATATTCAGCACAATCCTTGACCTCACACCTGGTCCACATGCAACTGTTATGAAATTAGCCTTATAACGCCAAAGGTCATGAAGTATAACTACTACTCAAATGATCTAGTGGTTCCAGAGATTCCGATTTCCGATGCAAGTACATATAGCACTACCAAAACATACCAAACAATGACAAACAGATACTTGATATCTTCCAAGAACACGGCACTCAAATCTAATTATAAGATCACCAACCTACATCAAGAACATGTATCGCATATAATTATCATACAATCAACAACCAAGTTCTCAAATTAGACCCACTGCTATTGAGATTATCATCAACCATACAGAAAAGGAATTTCCTGGTCAGTGGAGTAAAACTACCGCGCACCAAATCAATCAAAGAATCATAGGGAAATCAAAAGAGATATTTGGAAAGTGAGATACAGAAAGTAGATTCCACCGTTTAATGTCTTTCTTCTGAGCGAGGAGGCACTCGAGGATGCATTCCTTGCAGAAGACGTGGCCCTTCTGGCAGCATAGGGGGTCAACAAGGGGCTTGAGGCAGAGGCAGCAGGCGTCGAAGGGCTTGATGGAGTCCTTGCCGAGCCGCTCCCGCTGCGTGCCGTACCCAAGCTTGCGCTTCTCCTCGTAGGTGAAGAAGGCGAGGTCGTTGTTGTTCTTCGAGTGACGCTGCGGCATCTCCGATTCCTCTCCAACCTCAAATCGACCCAAAAATTCCCTCAACCCTAACCCTAGATCGCAGCAGGCGACCAAAGCTACCTCCTCCTGCCTTCGACAGAAATCGAACGACGGTAAACGACGCTCCGACTTCCGAAGGTATGTTATATATATCGGGTGTTATCGGGTTGGATTAAGATCGGATCCAAATACGAATCCTATTAGGATCGGATCCAACTCATCGAAGTAAGAATCCAAATAAGGTCGGATCCAAATAAGAATCCAAATAGGAGGTAATCGTGGGGAAAAAAGAGGAGATAAAAAGAAAAATAATTAAAAATAAACTAAAAAAAATACTTTTCTTCCCGTTTCTGTTCTTGTTCCACGTCAGCTCATTTGAGCCGCCCTCTGCTCCTGCCCCGCCCCATACCCAGCCATTCCTCACATCGTCTCTCTTCCCTCTTCCTTGTCGATAGATCGAACAAGGTGTCGAAAACACTAGAAAAAACCTAGCTTTGTTGGGCGATGAGCCCTCGGCAGACACCGCCGGAGTTCGACCGCCAGGCCCCTCCCACGGTGGCGGCCGCGGTCACTCAGTCAGCGATCCAGCCCTCGTCACCTCGCTTCTTCTTCTCATCCGCCGCCGAATCTAGTCCCTCCGCAGGCTCCCACCGTCGGATCGCGATCGCGGTCGACCTCAACGACGAGAGCGCCTACGCCGTGAAGTGGGCAGTCTAGAACTACCTCCGTCCCGGTGACGCTGTCATCCTCCTCTACGTCCGCCCCACCTCCGTTCTATACGGCGCCGACTGGGACGCCATTGATCACTCCGTCTCCACGACGGACGCGGAGGAGACGGCTTCCGAGGGGTCGCAGCGGAGGCCGGAGGACGATTTCGACGCCTTCACGACCGCGAAAGCCCAGGACCTTGCGCAGCCCCTCGTGGATTCTCAGATCCCCTTCAAAATCCACATCGTGAAGGATCACGACATGAAGGAGAGGATTTGCTTGGAGGTGGAGAAGCTCGGGCCTAGTGCTGTTATCATGGGGAGCAGGGGGTTTGGGGATGCACGGAGGACTGACAAGGGAAGACTTGGAAGCGTCAGTGACTATTGCATTCACCATTGTGTTTGCGCTGTGGTGGTGGTTTGCTGTCCTGATGAAGGGAATGACAATGCAGAAGCAGCGGGCGGCTCCCCTGTTGATGATGATGCAGCGCCGGCCACAGGGACGGAAGAGAAGCAGGTGAAACTACACCTCGTGCTAGAAGTTGATGATGAGTACCATGATACTTCCTTTGAGCATAAAGGTTAGGCTTTTCGATGGATATGTTCTTTGATCTGGATTTTGTGTAGTAGATCATGAAAGAAATGGAATCGTGTTCTTACTTTTTTGTTTACATTTGGATGGATTTGGGTTTTGCTTGTTAAAATGTTATCACTCTGCGTATGACTGTAGTTTCCTACATTGTATTCAAGGTGGATGAAAAGATAGTTAATCTTCAAGTGTTGGTTCTTTGTGGGGGGAAAAGACGTTGGTGCAAAAAAATTTAGACAATCAACAAAATAAAATATAAACTCAAATATAGTAACACAAGAGTTGCATGATTTGATATTTTGACCTATAACTGTGTATAAAATCCTGAAATTTTCACTATATGAAATTAATAAAATACAATGAAAAAATTCCCATCTTGAGTTAACTTGCATTCAAGTCTAAAGCCCTTTATACACCCTTTCACATGAATCTTAAAATTTTCTCTAGATATATTATAAAAAGCTTCACTGTTCTAAAAATCTGTTTTTTCCACACCACATCAAAACTTTTAGATATACAGGATATTTATAGAGCAGTCAATCCTTAATTTCCAAGAGGTTTCTTCTTCAATCATTAATCTTTCTATATCTGTATTTTTTGTTAACTAAGCAAATTTGTACTTTAAGCAATCCATCTTCAATTAAAGAAGTCAATAAATACCTGCTAACCCCAATAATTGTCACCCTTTCCTTACTTTGTGGATCCATTAGGAAATCTATAAAAGTTTTCAATTTAAAAAATATACTATAGCTACATGGATATCACTTTTTCTTATCTTTTATTAGGAGAAATAGGAAAAAAAATAATTTTATTCGTAAACAATTAGGTATCGTTTCGATAGAGGATAAGATAAGAAAGAATCATTTAAGATGATCCGGACATGTGATTAGAATACCTCTGAATGTGATAGTTAAATGAAATGATTAATGTTAGTGGTGCAAGAAGAGATAGAAGAAGACCTAAAAAGATCTTAATAAAAACTATAAATAAAGATTTAAGAACTCTAAACTTAAATTAAACAAATAACTTTTTACGCATCTCAATAGTGGTAAAAGATCCATGTAGATGACCCCAAATAGTTAGAACTTATGACTGTGTTATTGTTGTTGTACTATAACTACACAGATGAACTAGTTCATGGTTCAATTGTTCAATATGCACCATGTATAGCTGGAATTGAACCAATATGGCTATTTGATTCTTGAGAAAGCTCTATATAACCTCAATTTTCTTTTAGCAAGATGTTTTTCTTTCACAATCTTTTATATCCTAAAATCATTCACATCATCTTTTGTTATCTTCTCTGTCGATGGGACTCGCTATTGTAGGCAACTACCATATCTTGCAGGTGCAACTTCTTTTTAGTTTGAGGTCTCTACTGTGTATTTTTCTAAACATTAAAAATTTTGATGTAATTTTTCTTTTATTAGAATCATGTTATATCGAGTGCCTACCTATTAAACTCCACCTTCAATTTTGTAATCATAGCCTTATGAATATGAAATACTCATTGAAGTTAAGCGTTTCAAGTATTCAAATTTGTTAGTCAAGTTTTTAGTAGAAAAGACTTCTCTAACTTACCCAAATACCTATAATGGAGTTACCAATTACATTAATAAGGCCAAAAGTGACCATTTGGTATTGTGTAAAACTTTAAATGATTTACTAATTCAAAGTGAGATGGAAGCATATAAGGATATACGTATTGGGTGACAACTACTTTGCCAACTGTTCTGTCTTGTTCCAAGTTTTGCATATGCGTAGTCTGATCACCTGTTATTCCAGAAAGATGGCCACTGGAATTCCTGTGCTTGGCTATTTACTGATTCTGTTTCTCTTCTAATGATAATATTGTATTTTATTGGTTGTTATTTGGTGAGTTTTATGACTTGTCCCCCCCTCTTTTGATTATTTTAGCCTCTTGTGTTGTTGTATATACCCATCAAACTATGTAACTGCAAAGGAAGGTGGACAGCTTCACCTATGCTAATTTGTTTAGCTTAAGTGCTGACAAATTAATGCAATACCATTTTAGAAAAATCCCACAAATACTTATTTTTGTTTTTAAGGGTCAAATGTTTCTCTAAAGAGACTTATGAACATATTTAATGGTTTGATTCATAAATATAAAAAATGAAACAGGTATAGAAGCCTGCACAAGATTTTGAGAGAAAGATTATACAAGAATTTAGAACAAGCACATGCTATCATTTTCTATTTAAGTTTTGTATCCAGAGTTATTGATGTCACATCTCAGGATATGCATGGGTTTATTCCTAAATTTCATGCATTCTTTTGTTCAGGAACCTTTGATCTTGATTTTGATTGTATGTTACATAAGAAATAACATTTGTGCTGCTATGTCTAATGTTTGGTAATGTTGTACTTAACTCTAGTTTGGTAATTCAATTTTTTTTTCTTTTGTGAAGCAAATAGTAAACTGCTCAGACTTCATCTATAGATTTTAAATGGCAACAATAAACCTGGTGTACTTGCATTACTAGGTTTAATGCCTGAATGATAATAGCTGATTAAATGAAAGAAGCAGCTCTATCTATAGAGCTGATCTAACCAGTTATGGTAAGCAAAACAAAAAAAACTAGTTATTGTATATTGTGTTGTTAGGCTTTCTTTATTTTAGGTGAAATAAGAACAAAATTTTGGTTTGAAAGGTACATTAGTACAACTGACTAGCATTTGCATTACATACTGAGTCCTTTAGGTACTAACTGAACATTGGACAGAAGAGGATGATTCATATATTGACTCCTTTCCTGTAAAGCCCTCATTTTCCCCACTTAATAGGAGATCACCCTCAATAGAACTTTTGCCTTGTGCACATCCTGTAAATCTCTTGTGCAAGATGTACTAACACGAAGCAAAAATGTTGTATGAGGAGTACCTCAAGCAGGGAAAAACCTGAAAAAGGGTGCTTTAAATGAGATTTTTTGTGAAAAGAGGGACAACCTTCAGGGGCATTGATCTTTGTGAGTCTTTTGACTCCTATTAGAACTAAATATGTTTAACATATGTTTTTCCATATTTGTGAAAAGGATTGACCTGTTTAATTCTATGGTCCTGCAGATACTTGACAGGAGCATGGGTACTTTTGGCATGTTCCTCTTGGATCCAGGTTAGGATTCTAGTTCAATAAATATTAATACCTTAGCCAGATACTTTATACTAGTTTCGTGAATCTTAATCAACATTTAACTTCTTTGCCTCCCATCTGTTTGAAAGATAAACTATTTAGTTCTGTTCAAAATTATCAGTTACCTGCAAAACTTTTTCAAGAACTTGACATGTTGATTCAAGATCCTTCTCTGGGACAACATTATCAATCATTCTCTATTTTGGTACTCGATAGCAGCGTCGACCTTATTATCTCATAGTCACCATAATCTTTTCTCGTTTTGTTTTCTTTAGACGAAATCCAATTTCTTTGTTGGTAACTTACTCCATGTGTTCCTATCTCATTTCTATGAAGGTATCAAAGGGAGGGAGGCATGCACGCGATAAGCTGAGGATGGAAGGGAGTTTGTGGCCGCTGCCAGAATCGTGTTGTTTCCTAATAGTATTATTGATCTTAAAAAGGCTTGACTGTTCTGCCTTGTGCTCTCATGAGTTTCTTTACGATCCTTTTTGATACACAGGTTAAATAAACTGACACCTTTCTGTAATCTTGAGTCTTGTGGAAGTTACATATGATATTGTTATTTGCCCCAATCTAATTGAATCAAACTCTTGCAAAGGGACGATTTAGACATCAAACATATACTCAGAGAGAGAGAGAGAGAGAGAGAGAGAGAGAGAGAGAGAGAGAGAGAGAGAGAGAGGAATATTCCATGTTCCATTGTTCTGACAATGGAGACCACAAGAAAGATAAAGCTACTGATGAACATAAAACAAATCCATTCTTAGGTTGCTTCCTGGACAGTTCATATTTGAAACACAAATCCACCATGCGTTGAGTGCTTATATGAATGCTAAGCTAAAACAAACAATAAGCATGACGGCATTCATGGCAAATAATATCACTGACATAAACAAACTTGACATCACTCATCGGTTCTATACATTCATCAATCAAGAATCCATCATGCCAAATGCTACCAATCTAATACAAGTAGATCAAGTAAAACTTCCAAAAGAAAAAACAGTTACTCAAACTAACATCTCAGTTCAGAATGACTGGCCCGATATGGTTGCTACAAGTAAACTCAATCATGGTTGCAACTCTTTTTATTTGGTAGAGAGTATCAAATGGCTTCCATATCAGGTACTGGAACCAGAGGATCTAATCTATAGGATAGTAACTCATAAGATTCTCCGAATGCTCCCTCGCTTTGGGTTCGTCGTAAAAAACTACTAGGCTGCAGACCTAGAAGCGTATTCCTGCCAGCATCTGGGAGATCATTGGTTGGCTTGGGCCACAGAGATTTTAGGGGCCTATGGCTTCTCTTGGATGATTTAATTGAAGTGTTCAGACCATTGCCAGACTTACCATGGCTATAGGATGACTTGCTTAGGCCTGTACCACGAATTCCGCGATGAGAGTCTTTACCTTCCAACCTGAAACTGCGGTCGAACTGATGGGATGAGAAAGATCGTCGAGGACGGTCTAAGACTTCTTTTGAACCGTTTGCTCGAATGACCTGCTTGTTGTAATAAGCAAGATGAGGCAGAAGACTCGACAGATATTTCTTAAGCTCTACATCCCCGACATTTTTTTCAGCAGGATTGCTCTTGATATTTACTGCATGCAGGGAAGCATAATTAGCTGCCAGTTGCTTAAGTCCTTTTGAATTAGATATTCGATTGGAGCATATGTCAAGAACACTCAATTTGAGGAGGCGATGCAGGCCTTCTATTTCACTTATCTTGTTCCCGCCTAAATATAGCTCTTTCAGCATCAAACAAGAAGCCAAACCTACAAGGGATTAAAATGAGACGGTTAATAATAATAATAATTCTTTGACTTGCTTAGCTTCTTTTGTTCTTTTTCTGACCAACGATGCAACATAGGAAAATTTAGCAGCTTAAATCTGGTATAAATTACCACATGAATAATATTTTGAACATGAAAGAAAGAAACTTGTTTGTTTGTTTTGAAGGCTTCGATAAATTACACATTTCTAACAATGTCCATAGCAGGTTAGAAGGCTTCGATAACATAACTATTTGATCGATCATCAATTTTCAGGAACCATTCCAATCGATGCAAGAAGTTCCAAGATGTACTATATATATATGTATATATATGTATATGTATATATATATATATGTTATATGTATATGTATATATATATATATATGTATATGTATATATATATACATATATGTACATGTCAATTTATTTCAATAAATTAATTTCTTGTTAAATCTAGCATAGATCTAGCTGATCAACATAATTCTAGCATAGATCTAGCTGCAGCTAGGTCGAATCATCATGGATTCAAAGAATTTTTATTCAAATCCAACCAACTTCTACACATATCTAGCCAATTTACATACACGTATGACCAAGAGATGAGATGCATAAATCTAGGTTAGATTCA